>CANTUR010000464.1:0-479060 GCA_947683625.1 Mallotus nudiflorus
AGCCGGTGATAACTCCCAAGCTCCTGAAAAAAAATAAATTGAGGGGAATCAGACTTCACTGAGTAAGTCAATAAATAGAGTTGTATGGTTTGAAAACATTTTTGAAAACCATATAGTTATAGTGAAAATAATTTATAACGTATATATATAGCTTTTGAAAAATCTTGGTAGAACTCTAAACCCAAATTTCTAAATGGCCAACTGGGCCCACTTAATCTAACTAGACTGCCGGTCCTTGAGAGCAAAGGCATCAACCAAGGTGCCAAGTCGCAGTCATCTACTTAATCTAAACACATGGCACTGGCGGTCTCTGAGAGCAAAGGCATCCACTAAGGCACCCATCCCAATCCATTATTAACTTTCCAATCACTGGCGGTCCCTGAGAGCATACGCTTCCATCGAGGCACCCATCCTAGTATATATCCACAAGTCATACATATATTGGATCCATCTCTCAATCTCTACCATGTGCGCACAGTCCTGGTGAAACCCACTAGGTAGCCCGTTTCTACCAAAATTTCTCAAAATGAAGTTTAAATAAATAAAATGCATTTAATTTTAAATAGTGGCATTTAAATTAAATAAATAATATAATAAATATTAAAAATATGAACGCATGCATCTTTAAATAAAAACACATGCACAGATCAATTTATCAACTTACAAGACGAGCGAGAAGGCTGATGATCGCGTGTCTGCCTCCATCCAACAACTTTCGCTCCGGTATTCTCTAAAAAAAAAGAATAACAGACCTATTTTAAAAACACGTCTATGGAATTAAAAATCGAAAATCAATAGAAACAATGAAATTCTAGACTGACTCGAGGAAGACTGGATAGGACTTGATAGATAGGGAAAACCCTAATTAACGCTAAGAATTTGCGGAAGATGTTCACGTTTTATGAGAAAATCTACTGAAATTTTGGTAGAGTCTCCTCTGTAAAAAGGACATCTCTCTACCATAGGTAAAGGCATTCCTGTATAGAAAAACACACTTCTAATATTCACAAACATTCACACTCGAGTCAGGCTTCCAAAACTACACTTAGCCCCGATCGAGATCACGACTCAATCATCACACAAAAAAATTAAATTATTTATTTCCCAAAGATACACATTCATATAAATATCCATAACTGTAATATCCCCTGTTTTTTTAAAAATATTTTTACACTGTACCGGGATATACCGGGATATACAGTGTCAATAATTTTTATGCATTATATGATATTTTTACGAGTTAATATGTATTTTAAACCTATTTTAATTACGGTGTATTATTTTCAGTGTTTTACGTAAAATTTTCCCGGCGCTTGCATTTTCGGGGAAATTTTCACGTAAACAATTTATTATTAATTATTTTAAATGTATTTACGGATTTGCATGAACTCATACATATTTTTAAATTATTAAATAAAGTCTGTGTGTGTATATTTAATTAATTAGGGTTTATTATTACCCTAATATTTTATTAAGTATTTAATTATTTTATTGTTATTTAATTAATTTTATTTAGTATAAATTATTAAAATATTAATATTTTATGTGTGTGGTGTATATTTGATGTGTGTAATTTAATATTATTTTAATACATAGTATAAAGTATATATATATACATATATACATCAAAAATCAAAAAGTTTGGAAAATTACCATTTTGCCCCCGACTTCTTCTTCTTCCTCCCGATTCTCCCTTCTCCATTTCCGATCGCTGCCGTGCCGTTCCTTCACCATGGGTGTGCCTTCCGGTGTGCCAATGTCTTCCTGACCAGTTTCGCCGCCTGAGGAGGCCGTTTCCGGCGTCGGGAGATCGATTTTGGCCGGAGAAGCCGAAAATCAATCCACCGTCGATCACGCCAATTCCGGCCACCGTTTTCGACACCGCCAGTCTCTTTCTTCTCCTTGAGCTCCGGTGAGTGTGATTCTAGCTTTGGTTTGAGCTAAAATGGTCTAGAATTGCTTAGGTTTCGATTTGTTAATTTCGGACTGTTAGGGTTTTTGATTTTTTTGAGCTTTGAATTGGATGATTCATGGAAACTTCCTTCACAAATGTTGTTCCTAGTAGCTTAATCTACATGTATGAATTTTTGTAGAATTTTTGGTGATTGTTTGGATTTTTGGGTATTTTTGAATATTTTAATATTATTTTCTAATTTTCGGAAATTAATTATTTAAATTATGAAATTGGAGTTTATGGTTGAATTAGGTGTTGAAATGAATTATAGGAATTTATTTGGAATTTTTTATGAATTTCTAAGTATTTATTTTGAATTATTGAAGTTTATGGAATTTTGGAAAAATTAGGTTAAATGTGTTTTTATTTGAATTTAATTGGTTAATTGAGTTTAAATATTGATATTATTGATAAATATGTTGAGAAAATTAATTTTGGATAATTGTATGATTTTTGGTGAATTTTTGAAGTAATTTAAGTATATTTATATATATAGGGGTATTTTGGTAATTTTGCCCTAAATTGTCTAAAAATGTAATTTAATTGGTTTTATTAGTTATTTAAGGTATAAAAATGATTTCTACAAAATATTTGGTATTTTTAACTGATTAAAACTATTTTTCGTGAATTATTTTCAATTATATATATAATATACGGTTTTTCTAATAAAATGAGTTTTATCGGTTTTTACAGTGTTTTTAAAGGTTAATTATGTAGTTTCTACCTATAAAATGTATTTCTATGTTGTGAGGATATTTTTGGTATTTCTGGAATTATTCTGTGTTTGTGGACCCCGGTCGACAGATTGTAGTCTGGAGTCCGACGAGGGGTTGTGGATTTTTGTTGAGCTTGTTTTTCGAAGTGTATTTCTTTGCAGGGGTTGGCTCTACTCTTTTGAGTAGAGAGATGTCCGTTTTACAGGGGAGGTTCTGCCGGATTTTCGTAGAATTCTCGTAAAACGTGATGTCCAGTCGAACCCTAATTCTGTTTTCGTATTTTAATACTCTAGATTGAATTCTAGGATTTCTGTTAGGGTTATTCTGATGTCAGTTAATTATTTCTTATTTAGTTGCGCCGAGACCGAGGGCTAGTGGACCAGGCCGTCGGACCTGTCTCGTGGAGCGCACTAGGTGAGTTACTATACTATATATATATGCTTAGGATGCATGATTTAGAAATATATGTTTTATTTTGATTAAAATGCATAAATAATGTGATTTGTATTTAAGTATATTTTTGGTTTATTTTTGGTATATAATAAACTATACACATGTTTTATTAATAAAATATATTTAAAATGTTTTTAAATATATTTTTAATTTAATTTATGATTTGATTAGATTTATTTGACATATATATATACTCAAATATACCTGGTATATGTTTGGTATATTTTCGGTATATATATGGTTTATATTGTTATTTTATTTAAATTCATGCATCATTAATTGTGAATGAATGTTTTTATATTATTAATGAAGGATATCAATAGAACGTGCTACCTAGTGGGGCAGCACTAGGACCGAGTACGTATCGGTACGCCTATAGTATTTAGGCTATTTAACTAACTATTTGTGGATATTGATTTGATATGATTATTGATATGTGAGATGTGGTTTGTGGGTGTGATTGCTGGAGCTCGGTTGACCAAGTGTCTCGGGGCCAATCACACTGGCAGTTAGACTGCTGGAGCTCGGTTGACTTAGTGTCTCGGGGCCAGTCTACTGTCCATATGGATTAAGTGGATATATTTGGATTAAGTGAGCCTGTATGGCCAGAGTGTTGTTTAACACTATTTTCTGAGGTTGCGATATTCTAGGGTTCTATGTGATCCTTCATAAAAGATGATTTTCAGACAAAATACAAAAATGATTTTCTGCATCTGTATGAAATTGCCTGTATATATACATATTACATATATATCATTGATTGTATGCATTATCACTTAGTGTGTATGTATATATATTATAGTAATTCACTCAGTGAGGTCTGACTCCCCTCCGTTGACTATTTTTCAAGAGAGTTAACTTCTTCAGACCTCAGTAGCAGGTCGATACGCCGGATTTCTTCCACCCCGGCTTCTTTATGTAAATTGTCTACTGAGTCTTATTTATTTTATCTAGACACTGCAGTAGTTGTGAATTACAGTATTGGATTTCATGTATTTTATTTTAAAGAGATGTATTATATATAAACTGGATTTGTATTAAAGATTATATATATGTGATGTGATGAGTTTTGAATTAAATCCAGTTGATAATGGAAAATGATATTATGATATTTATGATTTTATTTCCGCTGCATATTTAATGATTACTGTTATTATGGCATGCTTTATTTTATTTTTAGGCTTGCTACGGGTTCCGAATTTGAAAGAAATTCCCGTTCCCTAGCGCCGGTCATGGCCCTTATTTTGGGTCGTGACAAAGTTGGTATCAGAGCGTGGTTCGTATCAGAGCGAAGTTCATATCAGAGCGGAGTTCTGTGTCAGGGCTTAGTTATGTGAGTTGTGGCCCTAGTTTTAAAGTTGTGTTTTCTGTTGGACTACTGCAGTGTATTAGGTTCGAGTATGTCTTGATAAGTATTCTTTGCTGTAGTTTTCAGCATTAATCCTCCGTTGTCAGTTTTGTCTGAATCTTTCCGTTTGTCTTTTCAGTATGAGGAGGCGAGCGCGTGTCGCTCCACCGGTCGTTGAGGCCGAGGATGATGAGTCTTTTCAGGATGAGGTTTTACCTCCTGAGCAGCCAGTTAGACGTAGAGGTCGTGGCAGAGGTAGACCTCGAGGAGCGGCAGGTCGCCGTAGGCAGAGAGAGGTTACAGGACGAGGAGCCTGTTGAGTCTGAGTTTGATGTTCCTGTTCCTCCAGTTGTTCAGCCTGTTCAACCTGCCTATCAGCAGGGTATGTCTGACCCTGAGGCAGCTTTGTTCTATGCCAGAGTTGGCAGGATTGCGTTTGATGGTACTTCCGATCCGTTAGATTTTCTGCATGCGATTGAGATTAGGACTCGGACTGCTCATACCGAGTTACCAGCGGATCATGATCGTTGAGTTGTCTGTTGAGGGACCAGCTCTAGATTGGTTCATTCAGATGATCCAGCCCTACATGATGACGATGACATGGGCTCAGTTTCAAGAGCGATTCATGAGGAGATTTTATCCAGAGCCTCTTCGTTTGAGCTATCGTCTTTGATTGACTAGTATTTCTCGTGGAGATCGATCTATAGAGGAGTATACCCGAGAGTTTCTTCGTCTGGGTAGATATGCTGAGGATCTGATGCGAGATCAGTATTTCGCTGTTACTACGTATGTTACTGGTTTGGGTTCAGCTTTTACTGGTATGCCTATAGCAGGTCTTACTCTCGAGTCTGTGATTGAGCTAGCTAAGGAGATTGAGCTGAGATTAGTTAGGCAGGGAGCGATGCCTGATTATTACCAGTTGGGAGTTCAGTCGAGTGGATCGCAGGCTACTCCGTATTTGAGTTTTCATGTTGGATCGAGTAGTCAGCAGCGAGGTTCGACTCAGCAGAGTCAGAGACAGCAACAGCGAGTGCATCGGAGTAGTAGACATGGTCGTGGAGGTCAGCGTAGATCGTTCAGATTTGGGTCAGGTGCTTCGAGCAGCAGCAGTGGTTGTAGTTCTGGATCAGCGGCCAGTGTTTGTCAGACTTGTGGTAGAGTCCATCAGGGACCGTGTTATCTGACACCACTGACATGCTTCAGATGCGGGCAGACAGGACATTTTGCCAGATCGTGTCCTTATCTGGGTATCAGCAACAGCAGATTCCGTGATTCCACCGCAGTCGATTGCTAGTGCAGCACCCGTGCCATTTCAGTTGCCACCAGCCCAGCATCAGAGTTCTACTCAGTTTGTTCCATAGCAGAGTCATGGTAGAGGTACTAGAGGAGGTGCCAGAGGTGTTGGCCAGGCTTCTACCAGTCAGCAGGGAGGTCGAGGTCAGGCCAGAGTTTTTCATCTGATTCAGCAGGATGCTCAGTCATCTAATGCAGTCGTGGCAGGTATTCTTTCTGTTTGTTACCTGGATGCTTGGGTTTTGTTTGATCCGGGTGCCACGCATTCGTTTGTTTCTCCCATTTTTGCTTCTAAATCTTATTGGCAAGCTTTGAGGATGGCTTTTCCTTTGTCTGTTGCCACTCCTCTGAGTGATTCCTTGGACGCCGATATTGTTCTTTCTGGTTGTCCAATTCTCGTGGGAGATAGAGAATTACCCGCTGATTTGATTTTGTTGGATGTGATGGAGTTTGATGTTATTTTGGGAATGGATTGGTTATCTCAGCACTATGCCGTGGTAGATTGCAGGAATAAGGAGGTGATTTTCAGAATTCCTGGTGAAGAAAATTTTAAGTTTGTTGGTGATAGGAGTTCAGCACCTCAGAATCTTATTTCTGCTATTTCAGCTAGGAAGTTGTTGAGGAAGGGTTGTCAGGGGTTTTTGGCATTGGTTAGGGATACGTCAGTGGAGAAGTTGTCACTCACAGATGTTCCTGTTGCTTGTGAGTTTCCTGATGTTTTTCCCGAGGAGTTGCCAGGTTTACCACCTCACAGAGAGATTGAGTTCTGTATAGATGTGGTTCTAGGTACTACTCCTATATCTATGCCACCCTATCGTATGGCTCCTGCAGAGTTGAGAGAGTTAAAGGAGCAGTTGCAAGAGTTGTTGGATAAGGGTTTTATCAGACCTAGTGTTTCTCCTTGGGGTGCACCAGTCCTGTTTGTGAAGAAGAAGGATGGTACCCTGAGACTGTGCATTGACTACAGAGAGTTGAATAAGGTGACGATGAAGAACAAGTATCCTCTCCCGAGGATAGATGATTTGTTTGATCAGCTACAAGGTGCACAGTTCTTTTCTAAGGTTGACTTGAGGTCGGGTTATCATCAGCTGCGGATCAGTGAAGCTGATATTCCTAAGACAGCGTTCCGCACTCGATATGGTCATTATGAGTTTCTGGTGATGTCTTTTGGTTTGACTAATGCACCAGCAGCTTTTATGGACCTGATGAACAGAGTATTCCGACCGTATGTGGATCAGTATTGTAGTAGTCTTCATTGATGATATACTAGTATATTCGAGGAGTATGGAAGAGCATGTATATCATTTGAGGATTGTACTACAGACACTAAGAGATCATCAGCTTTATGCTAAATTCTCGAAGTGTGATTTTTGGATGGAGAGTGTTTCTTTTCTTGGACACGTAGTGTCTAAAGAAGGTATTCAGGTTGATCCACAGAAGATTGAGGCAGTATTTGAGTGGCCTAGACCTACTTCGGTTACGAAAATTCGAAGTTTTCTGGGTTTAGCCGGGTATTATAGGCGGTTTTGTGCAGGATTTTTTCAGGATTGTAGCCCCTATGACTCGCTTGACTCAGAAGAATGTTAGATTCGAGTGGTCAGAAGCTTGTGAGAATAGTTTTCAGTTGTTGAAGGAGAAGTTGACCACAGCGCCAGTATTAGCTTTGCCTAATAGTGTGGATAAGTTCACAGTTTACTGTGATGCCTCTAGAATTGGTCTTGGTTGTGTGTTGATGCAGAATGGAAGGGTGATAGCCTATGCTTCGAGGCAGTTGAAGAAGCATGAGCAGAACTATCCTACACATGATCTTGAGATGGCTGCAGTGATCTTTGCTTTGAAGATTTGGAGACATTATTTGTACGGGGTGACTTGTGAGATATTTACTGATCACAAGAGCCTTAAGTACATTTTCCAACAGCGAGATTTGAATTTGAGGCAGAGAAGATGGTTGGAACTGTTGAAGGATTATGATTGCGAGATTCTTTACCATCCGGGTAAAGCTAATGTTGTAGCAGATGCCTTGAGTAGGAAGTCCTCAGGTAGTCTTGCTCACATTGGTGTTGAGAGGAGACCATTGATCCAAGAATTGCAGTTATTGGTGGATCAAGGTCTGATGATGAAGATTAGTAGATCAGGTGGACTGTTAGCTCAATTTAAAGTACGATCTGTACTAAGGGATAGGATTAAAGCAGCTCAGAGCCGAGATCCTATTCTGGAAGAGCTTGCAGAGAATGTTAGAGCAGGGAAGTTCACTGATTTCACACTCGATGATGATGGTGTGTTGTGGATCAGTGGTAGATTGTATGTTCCTGATGTGGATGATTTGAGAGAAAAGATTTTAGAGGAAGCACATTCTACAGCCTACAGCGTTCATCCCGGTGTTACTAAGATGTACCACAGTATCAGAGATTTATACTGGTGGGACGGATTGAAGAAGGATGTCGCTGATTATGTTGCTAAGTGCTTGACGTGTCAACAAGGTGAAAGCCGAACATCAGAAGCCTTCTGGGAAGCTTCAGCCTCTTCCTATTCCCGAGTGGAAGTGGGAAAGGATAGCTATGGATTTTGTGGTCGGTTTACCTCGTTCGAAGGATGGATACGATTCCATCTGGGTGATCGTAGATAGATTGACGAAGTCTGCACATTTCTTACCTGTGAAAGCCACATATTCAGTTGCTAGATTGACGAAGTTGTACGTGAAGCATATTGTATGCCTTCATGGAGTACCTGTGTCCATTGTGTCAGATAGAGGTTCGGTGTTTACTTCTCATTTTTGGCAGAAGTTACAGGAAGCGATGGGCACTAGGTTGGATTTCAGTACTGCTTTTCATCCTCAGATAGATGGCCAGTCTGAGAGGACGATCCAGACACTAGAAGATATGTTGAGGATGTGTGTCTTGGATTTGGGAGGTAGCTGGGATAATCATTTATCGCTTGTTGAGTTTGCATATAATAATAGCTACCATAACAGTATTGGTATGGCACCATATGAGGCGTTGTATGGAAGGAAGTGTAGATCCCCGTTGTGTTGGGATGAGATTGGTGAGAGAGTTTTGACTGGACCAGAGATGGTTCAGGATGCTGCAGAGAAAGTCACCGTGATCAAGCGCAGATTAGAGATCGCAGTTAGCAGACAGAAGAGTTATGCGGATCCTAGGCACAGAGATGTGGAGTTTCAGGTTGGAGATTTTGTTTTTCTGAAAGTATCTCCGATGAAGGGTGTGATGAGATTTGGCAGGAAGGGTAAGTTAGCACCGAGATACATTGGACCGTTTGAGATTCTGGAGAGAGTTGGCACTGTTGCATATCGGTTGGATTTGCCTCCGAGTATGTCACAGGTGCATCCAGTATTTCATATCTCGATGTTGAGGAAGTATAACTCAGACCCTTCGCACGTGTTGCAACCAGACAGTGTAGAAGTGAGTGAAGATTTGACGTTTGTGGAAGAACCTGTGGCGATCGTTGATTATCAAGTTCGACAGTTGCGATCGAAAGCAGATTCCGATGGTCAAGGTTCTGTGGCGTAGCGACAGAGTTGAAGAGCATACGTGGGAGACTGAAGCTGAGATGCGAGCTTCTTACCCGTATCTCTTTCCTTCTTGATCTTTTTTTTAGAATTCGGGGACGAATTCTTATAAGGAGGGAAGACTGTAATATCCCCTGTTTTTTTAAAAATATTTTTACACTGTACCGGGATATACAGTGTCAATAATTTTTATGCATTATATGATATTTTTACGAGTTAATATGTATTTTAAACCTATTTTAATTACGGTGTATTATTTTCAGTGTTTTTACGTAAAATTTTCCCGGGGGCTTGCATTTTCGGGGAAATTTTTCACATAAACAATTTATTATTAATTATTTTAAATGTATTTACGGATTTGCATGAACTCATACATATTTTTAAATTATTAAATAAAGCCTGTGTGTGTATATTTAATTAATTAGGGTTTATTATTACCCTAATATTTTATTAAGTATTTAATTATTTTATTGTTATTTAATTAATTTTATTTAGTATAAATTATTAAAATATTAATATTTTATGTGTGTGGTGTATATTTGATGTGTGTAATTTAATATTATTTTAATACATAGTATAAAGTATATATATATACATATATACATCAAAAATCAAAAAGTTTGGAAAATTACCATTTTGCGCCCGACTTCTTCTTCTTCCTCCCGATTCTCCCTTCTCCATTTCCGGTCGCTGCCATGCCGTTCCTTCACCATGGGTGTGCCGTCCGGTGTGCCACCGTCTTCCCCGACCAGTTTCGCCGCCTGAGGAGGCCGTTTCCGGCGTCGGGAGATCGATTTTGGCCGGAGAAGCCGAAAATCAATCCATCGTCGATCACGTCGATTCCGGCACCATTTTCGACACCGCCGGTCTCTTTCTTCTCCTTGAGCTCCGGTGAGTGTGATTCTAGCTTTGGTTTGAGCTAAAATGGTCTAGAATTGCTTAGGTTTCGATTTGTTAATTTCGGCCTATTAGGGTTTTCGATTTTTTGAGCTTCGAATTGATGATTCATGGAAACTTCCTTCACAAATGTTGTTCCTAGTAGCTTAATCTACATGTATGAATTTTTGTAGAATTTTTAGTGATTGTTTGGATTTTTGGGTATTTTGAATATTTTAATATTATTTTCTAATTTTCGGAAATTAATTATTTAAATTATGAAATTGGAGTTTATGGTTGAATTAGGTGTTGAATGAATTATAGGAATTTATTTGGAATTTTTATGAATTTCTAAGTATTTATTTTGAATTATTGAAGTTTATGGAATTTTGGAAAAATTAGGTTAAATGTGTTTTTATTTGAATTTAATTGGTTAATTGAGTTTAAATATTGATATTATTGATAAATATGTTGAGAAAATTAATTTTGGATAATTGTATGATTTTTGGTGAATTTTTGAAGTAATTTAAGTATATTTATATATATAGGGTATTTTGGTAATTTTGCCCTAAATTGTCTAAAAATGTAATTTAATTGGTTTTATTAGTTATTGAAGGTATAAAAATGATTTCTACAAAATATTTGGTATTTTTAACTGATTAAAACTATTTTTCGTGAATTATTTTCAATTATATATATAATATACGGTTTTTTCTAATAAAATGAGTTTTATCGGTTTTTACAGTGTTTTAAAGGTTAATTATGTAGTTTCTACCTATAAAATGTATTTCTATGTTGTGAGGATATTTTTGGTATTTCTGGAATTATTCTGTGTTTGTGGACCCCGGTCGACAGATTGTAGTCTGGAGTCCGACCGAGGGGTTGTGGATTTTTGTTGAGCTTGTTTTTCGAAGTGTATTTCTTTGCAGGGTTGGCTCTACTCTTTTGAGTAGAGAGATGTCCGTTTTACAGGGGAGGTTCTGCCGGATTTTCGGTAGAATTCTCGTAAAACGTGATGTCCAGTCGAACCCTAATTCTGTTTTCGTATTTTAATACTCTAGATTGAATTCTAGGATTTCTGTTAGGGTTATTCTGATGTCAGTTAATTATTTCTTATTTAGTTGCGCCGAGACCGAGGGCTAGTGGACCAGGCCCGTCGGACCTGTCTCGTGGAGCGCACTAGGTGAATTACTATACTATATATATATGCTTAGGATGCATGATTTAGAAATATATGTTTTATTTTGATTAAATGCATAAATAATGTGATTTGTATTTAAGTATATTTTTGGTTTATTTTTGGTATATAATAAACTATACACATGTTTTATTAATAAAATATATTTAAAATGTTTTTAAATATATTTTTAATTTAATTTATGATTTGATTAGATTTATTTGACATATATATATACTCAAATATACCTGGTTTATGTTTGGTATATTTTCGGTATATATATGGTTTATATTGTTATTTTATTTAAATTCATGCATCATTAATTGTGAATGAATGTTTTATATTATTAATGAAGGATATCAATAGAACGTGCTACCTAGTGGGCAGCACTAGGACCGAGTACGTATCGGTACGCCTATAGTATTTAGGCTATTTTACTAACTATTTGTGGATATTGATTTGATATGATTATTGATATGTGAGATGTGGTTTGTGGGTGTGATTGCTGGAGCTCGGTTGACCAAGTGTCTCGGGGCCAATCACACTGGCAGTTAGACTGCTGGAGCTCGGTTGACTTAGTGTCTCGGGGCAAGTCTACTGTCCATATGGATTAAGTGGATATATTTGGATTAAGTGAGCCTGTATGGCCAGAGTGTTGTTTAACACTATTTTCTGAGGTTGCGATATTCTAGGGTTCTATGTGATCCTTCATAAAAGATGATTTTCAGACAAAATACAAAAATGATTTTCTGCATCTGTATGAAATTGCCTGTATATATACATATTACATATATATCATTGATTGTATGCATTATCACTTAGTGTGTATGTATATATATTATAGTAATTCACTCAGTGAGGTCTGACTCCCCTCCGTTGACTATTTTTCAAGAGAGTTAACTTCTTCAGACCTCAGTAGCAGGTCGATACGCCGGATTTCTTCCACCCCGGCTTCTTTATGTAAATTGTCTACTTGAGTCTTATTTATTTATCTAGACACTGCAGTAGTTGTGAATTACAGTATTGGATTTCATGTATTTTATTTTAAAGAGATGTATTATATATAAACTGGATTTGTATTAAAGATTATATATATGTGATGTGATGAGTTTGAATTAAATCCAGTTGATATGGAAAATGATATTATGATATTTATGATTTTTATTTCCGCTGCATATTTAATGATTACTGTTATTATGGCATGCTTTATTTTATTTTTAGGCTTGCTACGGGTTCCGAATTTGAAAGAATTCCCGTTCCCTAGCGCCGGGTCATGGCCCTTATTTTGGGTCGTGACAAAGTTGGTATCAGAGCGTGGTTCGTATCAGAGCGAAGTTCATATCAGAGCGGAGTTCTGTGTCAGGGCTTAGTTATGTGAGTTGTGGCCCTAGTTTTAAAGTTGTGTTTTCTGTTGGACTACTGCAGTGTATTAGGTTCGAGTATGTCTTGATAAGTATTCTTTGCTGTAGTTTTCAGCATTAATCCTCCGTTGTCAGTTTTGTCTGAATCTTTCCGTTTGTCTTTTCAGTATGAGGAGGCGAGCGCGTGTCGCTCCACCGGTCGTTGAGGCCGAGGATGATGAGTCTTTTCAGGATGAGGTTTTTACCTCCTGAGCAGCCAGTTAGACGTAGAGGTCATGGCAGAGGTAGACCTCGAGGAGCGGCAGGTCACCGTAGGCAGAGAGTTACAGGACGAGGAGCCTGTTGAGTCTGAGTTTGATGTTCCTGTTCCTCCAGTTGTTCAGCCTGTTCAACCTGCCTATCAGCAGGGTATGTCTGACCCTGAGGCAGCTTTGTTCTATGCCAGAGTTGGCAGGATTGCGTTTGATGGTACTTCCGATCCGTTAGATTTTCTGCATGCGATTGAGATTAGGACTCGGACTGCTCATACCGAGTACCAGCGGATCATGATCGTTGAGTTGTCTGTTGAGGGACCAGCTCTAGATTGGTTCATTCAGATGATCCAGCCCTACATGATGACGATGACATGGGCTCAGTTTCAAGAGCGATTCATGAGGAGATTTTATCCAGAGCCTCTTCGTTTGAGCTATCGTCTTTGATTGACTAGTATTTCTCGTGGAGATCGATCTATAGAGGAGTATACCCGAGAGTTTCTTCGTCTGGGTAGATATGCTGAGGATCTGATGCGAGATCAGTATTTCGCTGTTACTACGTATGTTACTGGTTTGGGTTCAGCTTTTACTAGTATGCCTACAGCAGGTCTTACTCTCGAGTCTGTGATTGAGCTAGCTAAGGAGATTGAGCTGAGATTAGTTAGGCAGGGAGCGATGCCTGATTATTACCAGTTGGGAGTTCAGTCGAGTGGATCGCAGGCTACTCCGTATTTGAGTTTTCATGTTGGATCGAGTAGTCAGCAGCGAGGTTCGACTCAGCAGAGTCAGAGACAGCAACAGCGAGTGCATCGGAGTAGTAGACATGGTCGTGGAGGTCAGCGTAGATCGTTCAGATTTGGGTCAGGTGCTTCGAGCAGCAGCAGTGGTTGTAGTTCTGGATCAGCGGCCAGTGTTTGTCAGACTTGTGGTAGAGTCCATCAGGGACCGTGTTATCTGACACCACTGACATGCTTCAGATGCGGGCAGACAGGACATTTTGCCAGATCGTGTCCTTATTCTGGGTATCAGCAGCAGCAGATTCCGCGATTCCCACCGCAGTCGATTGCTAGTGCAGCACCCGTGCCATTTCAGTTGCCACCAGCCCAGCATCAGAGTTCTACTCAGTTTGTTCCATAGCAGAGTCATGGTAGAGGTACTAGAGGAGGTGCCAGAGGTGTTGGCCAGGCTTCTACCAGTCAGCAGGGAGGTCGAGGTCAGGCCAGAGTTTTTCATCTGATTCAGCAGGATGCTCAGTCATCTAATGCAGTCGTGGCAGGTATTCTTTCTGTTTGTTACCTGGATGCTTGGGTTTTGTTTGATCCGGGTGCCACGCATTCGTTTGTTTCTCCCATTTTTGCTTCTAAATCTTATTGGCAAGCTTTGAGGATGGCTTTTCCTTTGTCTGTTGCCACTCCTCTGAGTGATTCCTTGGACGCCGATATTGTTCTTTCTGGTTGTCCAATTCTCGTGGGAGATAGAGAATTACCCGCTGATTTGATTTTGTTGGATGTGATGGAGTTTGATGTTATTTTGGGAATGGATTGGTTATCTCAGCACTATGCCGTGGTAGATTGCAGGAATAAGGAGGTGATTTTCAGAATTCCTGGTGAAGAAAATTTTAAGTTTGTTGGTGATAGGAGTTCAGCACCTCAGAATCTTATTTCTGCTATTTCAGCTAGGAAGTTGTTGAGGAAGGGTTGTCAGGAGTTTTTTGGCATTGGTTAGGGATACGTCAGTGGAGAAGTTGTCACTCACAGATGTTCCTGTTGCTTGTGAGTTTCCTGATGTTTTTCCCGAGGAGTTGCCAGGTTTACCACCTCACAGAGAGATTGAGTTCTGTATAGATGTGGTTCTAGGTACTACTCCTATATCTATGCCACCCTATCGTATGGCTCCTGCAGAGTTGAGAGAGTTAAAGGAGCAGTTGCAAGAGTTGTTGGATAAGGGTTTTATCAGACCTAGTGTTTCTCCTTGGGGTGCACCAGTCCTGTTTGTGAAGAAGAAGGATGGTACCCTGAGACTGTGCATTGACTACAGAGAGTTGAATAAGGTGACGATGAAGAACAAGTATCCTCTCCCGAGGATAGATGATTTGTTTGATCAGCTACAAGGTGCACAGTTCTTTTCTAAGGTTGACTTGAGGTCGGGTTATCATCAGCTGCGGATCAGTGAAGCTGATATTCCTAAGACAGCGTTCCGCACTCGATATGGTCATTATGAGTTCTGGTGATGTCTTTTGGTTTGACTAATGCACCAGCAGCTTTTATGGACCTGATGAACAGAGTATTCCGACCGTATGTGGATCAGTTTGTAGTAGTCTTCATTGATGATATACTAGTATATTCGAGGAGTATGGAAGAGCATGTATATCATTTGAGGATTGTACTACAGACACTAAGAGATCATCAGCTTTATGCTAAATTCTCGAAGTGTGATTTTTGGATGGAGAGTGTTTCTTTTCTTGGACACGTAGTGTCTAAAGAAGGTATTCAGGTTGATCCACAGAAGATTGAGGCAGTATTTGAGTGGCCTAGACCTACTTCGGTTACGAAAATTCGAAGTTTTCTGGGTTTAGCCGGGTATTATAGGCGGTTTGTGCAGGATTTTTTCAGGATTGTAGCCCCTATGACTCGCTTGACTCAGAAGAATGTTAGATTCGAGTGGTCAGAAGCTTGTGAGAATAGTTTTCAGTTGTTGAAGGAGAAGTTGACCACAGCGCCAGTATTAGCTTTGCCTAATAGTGTGGATAAGTTCACAGTTTACTGTGATGCCTCTAGAATTGGTCTTGGTTGTGTGTTGATGCAGAATGGAAGGGTGATAGCCTATGCTTCGAGGCAGTTGAAGAAGCATGAGCAGAACTATCCTACACATGATCTTGAGATAGGCTGCAGTGATCTTTGCTTTGAAGATTTGGAGACATTATTTGTACGGGGTGACTTGTGAGATATTTACTGATCACAAGAGCCTTAAGTACATTTTCCAACAGCGAGATTTGAATTTGAGGCAGAGAAGATGGTTGGAACTGTTGAAGGATTATGATTGCGAGATTCTTTACCATCCGGGTAAAGCTAATGTTGTAGCAGATGCCTTGAGTAGGAAGTCCTCAGGTAGTCTTGCTCACATTGGTGTTGAGAGGAGACCATTGATCCAAGAATTGCAGTTATTGGTGGATCAAGGTCTGATGATGAAGATTAGTAGATCAGGTGGACTGTTAGCTCAATTTAAAGTACGATCTGTACTAAGGGATAGGATTAAAGCAGCTCAGAGCCGAGATCCTATTCTGGAAGAGCTTGCAGAGAATGTTAGAGCAGGGAAGTTCACTGATTTCACACTCGATGATGATGGTGTGTTGTGGATCAGTGGTAGATTGTATGTTCCTGATGTGGATGATTTGAGAGAAAAGATTTTAGAGGAAGCACATTCTACAGCCTACAGCGTTCATCCCGGTGTTACTAAGATGTACCACAGTATCAGAGATTTATACTGGTGGGACGGATTGAAGAAGGATGTCGCTGATTATGTTGCTAAGTGCTTGACGTGTCAACAAGTGAAAGCCGAACATCAGAAGCCTTCTGGGAAGCTTCAGCCTCTTCCTATTCCCGAGTGGAAGTGGGAAAGGATAGCTATGGATTTTGTGGTCGGTTTACCTCGTTCGAAGGATGGATACGATTCCATCTGGGTGATTGTAGATAGATTGACGAAGTCTGCACATTTCTTACCTGTGAAAGCCACATATTCAGTTGCTAGATTGACGAAGTTGTACGTGAAGCATATTGTATGCCTTCATGGAGTACCTGTGTCCATTGTGTCAGATAGAGGTTCGGTGTTTACTTCTCATTTTTGGCAGAAGTTACAGGAAGCGATGGGCACTAGGTTGGATTTCAGTACTGCTTTTCATCCTCAGATAGATGGCCAGTCTGAGAGGACGATCCAGACACTAGAAGATATGTTGAGGATGTGTGTCTTGGATTTGGGAGGTAGCTGGGATAATCATTTATCGCTTGTTGAGTTTGCATATAATAACAGCTACCATAACAGTATTGGTATGGCACCATATGAGGCGTTGTATGGAAGGAAGTGTAGATCCCCGTTGTGTTGGGATGAGATTGGTGAGAGAGTTTTGACTGGACCAGAGATGGTTCAGGATGCTGCAGAGAAAGTCACCGTGATCAAGCGCAGATTAGAGATCGCAGTTAGCAGACAGAAGAGTTATGCGGATCCTAGGCACAGAGATGTGGAGTTTCAGGTTGGAGATTTTGTTTTTCTGAAAGTATCTCCGATGAAGGGTGTGATGAGATTTGGCAGGAAGGGTAAGTTAGCACCGAGATACATTGGACCGTTTGAGATTCTGGAGAGAGTTGGCACTGTTGCATATCGGTTGGATTTGCCTCCGAGTATGTCACAGGTGCATCCAGTATTTCATATCTCGATGTTGAGGAAGTATAACTCAGACCCTTCGCACGTGTTGCAACCAGACAGTGTAGAAGTGAGTGAAGATTTGACGTTTGTGGAAGAACCTGTGGCGATCGTTGATTATCAAGTTCGACAGTTGCGATCGAAGCAGATTCCGATGGTCAAGGTTCTGTGGCGTAGCGACAGAGTTGAAGAGCATACGTGGGAGACTGAAGCTGAGATGCGAGCTTCTTACCCGTATCTCTTTCCTTCTTGATCTTTTTTTTAGAATTCGGGGACGAATTCTTATAAGGAGGGAAGACTGTAATATCCCCTGTTTTTTTAAAAATATTTTTACACTGTACCGGGATATACAGTGTCAATAATTTTTATGCATTATATGATATTTTTACGAGTTAATATGTATTTTAAACCTATTTTAATTACGGTGTATTATTTTCAGTGTTTTACGTAAAATTTTCCCGGGGCTTGCATTTTCGGGGAAATTTTCACATAAACAATTTATTATTAATTATTTTAAATGTATTTACGGATTTGCATGAACTCATACATATTTTTAAATTATTAAATAAAGCCTGTGTGTGTATATTTAATTAATTAGGGTTTATTATTACCCTAATATTTTATTAAGTATTTAATTATTTTATTGTTATTTAATTAATTTTATTTAGTATAAATTATTAAAATATTAATATTTTATGTGTGTGGTGTATATTTGATGTGTGTAATTTAATATTATTTTAATACATAGTATAAAGTATATATATATACATATATACATCAAAAATCAAAAAGTTTGGAAAATTACCATTTTGCGCCCGACTTCTTCTTCTTCCTCCCGATTCTCCCTTCTCCATTTCCGGTCGCTGCCATGCCGTTCCTTCACCATGGGTGTGCCGTCCGGTGTGCCACCGTCTTCCCCGACCAGTTTCGCCGCCTGAGGAGGCCGTTTCCGGCGTCGGGAGATCGATTTTGGCCGGAGAAGCCGAAAATCAATCCATCGTCGATCACGTCGATTCCGGCCACCATTTTCGACACCGCCGGTCTCTTTCTTCTCCTTGAGCTCCGGTGAGTGTGATTCTAGCTTTGGTTTGAGCTAAAATGGTCTAGAATTGCTTAGGTTTCGATTTGTTAATTTCGGCCTATTAGGGTTTTCGATTTTTTTGAGCTTCGAATTGGATGATTCATGGAAACTTCCTTCACAAATGTTGTTCCTAGTAGCTTAATCTACATGTATGAATTTTTGTAGAATTTTTAGTGATTGTTTGGATTTTTGGGTATTTTTGAATATTTTAATATTATTTTCTAATTTTCGGAAATTAATTATTTAAATTATGAAATTGGAGTTTATGGTTGAATTAGGTGTTGAATGAATTATAGGAATTTATTTGGAATTTTTATGAATTTCTAAGTATTTATTTTGAATTATTGAAGTTTATGGAATTTTGGAAAAATTAGGTTAAATGTGTTTTTATTTGAATTTAATTGGTTAATTGAGTTTAAATATTGATATTATTGATAAATATGTTGAGAAAATTAATTTTGGATAATTGTATGATTTTTGGTGAATTTTTGAAGTAATTTAAGTATATTTATATATATAGGGGTATTTTGGTAATTTTGCCCTAAATTGTCTAAAAATGTAATTTAATTGGTTTTATTAGTTATTTAAGGTATAAAAATGATTTCTACAAAATATTTGATATTTTTAACTGATTAAAACTATTTTTCGTGAATTATTTTCAATTATATATATAATATACGGTTTTTCTAATAAAATGAGTTTTATCGGTTTTTACAGTGTTTTAAAGGTTAATTATGTAGTTTCTACCTATAAAATGTATTTCTATGTTGTGAGGATATTTTTGGTATTTCTGGAATTATTCTGTGTTTGTGGACCCCGATCGACAGATTGTAGTCTGGAGTCCGACCGAGGGGTTGTGGATTTTTGTTGAGCTTGTTTTTCGAAGTGTATTTCTTTGCAGGGTTGGCTCTACTCTTTTGAGTAGAGAGATGTCCGTTTTACAGGGGAGGTTCTGCCGGATTTTCGGTAGAATTCTCGTAAAACGTGATGTCCAGTCGAACCCTAATTCTGTTTTCGTATTTTAATACTCTAGATTGAATTCTAGGATTTCTGTTAGGGTTATTCTGATGTCAGTTAATTATTTCTTATTTAGTTGCGCCGAGACCGAGGGCTAGTGGACCAGGCCCGTCGGACCTGTCTCGTGGAGCGCACTAGGTGAGTTACTATACTATATATATATGCTTAGGATGCATGATTTAGAAATATATGTTTTATTTTGATTAAAATGCATAAATAATGTGATTTGTATTTAAGTATATTTTTGGTTTATTTTTGGTATATAATAAACTATACACATGTTTTATTAATAAAATATATTTAAAATGTTTTTAAATATATTTTTAATTTAATTTATGATTTGATTAGATTTATTTGACATATATATATACTCAAATATACCTGGTTTATGTTTGGTATATTTTCGGTATATATATGGTTTATATTGTTATTTTATTTAAATTCATGCATCATTAATTGTGAATGAATGTTTTATATTATTAATGAAGGATATCAATAGAACGTGCTACCTAGTGGGCAGCACTAGGACCGAGTACGTATCGGTACGCCTATAGTATTTAGGCTATTTTACTAACTATTTGTGGATATTGATTTGATATGATTATTGATATGTGAGATGTGGTTTGTGGGTGTGATTGCTGGAGCTCGGTTGACCAAGTGTCTCGGGGCCAATCACACTGGCAGTTAGACTGCTGGAGCTCGGTTGACTTAGTGTCTCGGGGCCAGTCTACTGTCCATATGGATTAAGTGGATATATTTGGATTAAGTGAGCCTGTATGGCCAGAGTGTTGTTTAACACTATTTTCTGAGGTTGCGATATTCTAGGGTTCTTTATTCTAATTCTTTAATCATATAAGTAATCTGATTTTTAACCATTCTTAGGGGTTATTGCTGAATTGACTATCGAGGTTTTCAAATTAATACTTCTAGAGTTTGAATACATAAAGGGGTTCTCAAGCTTATTCTTGAAGGTTCCGTATCATATATACAATAATTAAAATGATTTTATTGAAACAAATAATATAGTGAAATTAATAATATAGCAAGTAGACAAATGATTGTCAATTAGGTGAGATAAAATTGGCAGGAAAACCAAAAGGAATATATATATATATATATATATATATATATATATATATATATATATATATTAAAGATGAAGTGGGAATAAAGAAAATATATCTTTAGTTCTTTTGAAATTGAAGATGAAGTGAGGACAAAGAAAATCAATAAATTCTGCTTTATTCCAACTTAAAATATTCAGTTAGAATTATTGTCTTTTTCTAAAAGAAAAATAGACATCATTTAAAAAAAATGAATTTTCACCCTTAACATTTTATCCTTATATGACATATTGCAATCCTATACTTTTAGTTTTCAAATACATTGCCTCTTTTTTAACATATCCATTAACAAAACTAATTGTGCCTCCTCAATTAAAAAAGTGAATAGGTGCCACATCGACAATCTACTTCACATTTCCAACTTTTACTCCTATTGTTTTGTATAAAAAATCTAACTTGGATGATGAATTTATATTATACTTTCACTCCAATTATCATTATCTTCCTTTTAAAAATCAACTCTTTATTTTTTTAAAATGTATATTATTCGCACTTGCATTGCTTTATTACAATTAAAGATGAAGTGGGAATAAAAAAAATCTATCTTTAGTTCTTTTCAATTTTTTTTAGTAAATAATAAAAAAGTAGAAATGATTTCAATAGCAAAAGCAGACCACTTAAAAAAAATAGGAGAAAAAGGAGAATTACCAAAAAACCATCAAAAAAAATTAGCCCTTATATAATTAAGAGATTATTGTGAACTTGAAGTTCCCACATCGCTCGCACACGGGATTGTGTGCGTGCTTATAAGCAGGGCCTGAAGCCTTTACTTGTAGATGCATTTTAAAGCCGTGAGGTCCTGAAGCACCAAAGCGGAAAATATCTACAAGCTGTTTATAACACGTTATCAGCACGATGCTCATGATGGGAGGGTGTGTTATGAACCTGAAGTTCCCACATTGCTCGCACACGGGATTGTGTGCGTGCTTATAAGTAGGGCTTGAAGCCTTTACTTTTAGACGCGTAGAAAACCGTGAGGGTCTAGAAGCACCCAAAGCGGACAATATCTACAGGTGGTGGCCCTGCAGGTCTCGACCCTGTTAGACGCGTAGAAAATCGTAAGGGTCCAGAAGCACCCAAAGCGGACAATATCTACAGGTGGTGGCCCTGCAGGTCTCAATCCTATTAGACGCATAGAAAATTGTGAGGGTCTAGAAGCACCCAAAGCGGACAATATCTACAGGTGGTGGCCCTGCAGGTCTCAACCCTGTTAGACGCGTTTTAAAGCCGGGAGGTCCTGAAGTACCAAAGCGGACTGTTATAAACAACTTGTGGATATTGTCCGCTTTGGTACTTCAGGACCTCATGGCTTTTTAAAACGCGTCCACAAGTAAAGACTTCAGGCCCTGCTTATAAGCACGCACATAATCCCGTGTGCGAGTGATGTGGGAACTTCAGGTTCACAACACACCCTCCCATCGCGAGCATCGTGCTGATAACGTGTTATAAACAGCTTATAGATATTATCCGCTTTGGTACTTTAGGCCTTGCTTATAAGCATGCACACAATCCCGTGTGCGAGCGATGTGGGAACTTCAGGTTCACAACACACCCTCCCATCGTGAGCATCATGCTGATAACGTGTTATAAACAGCTTGTAGATATTGTCTGCTTTGGTACTTCAGGACCTCACAACTTTAAAACGCATCTAACAGGGTCGAGACCTGTAGGGCCACCACCTGTAGATACTGTCCGCTTTGGGTGCTTCTGGACCCTCACAGTTTTCTACGCATCTAACAGGGTCGAGACCTGCAGGGCCACCACCTGTAGATATTGTCCGCTTTGGGTGCTTCTGGACCTTTATGGTTTTCTACGTGTCTAATAGGATCGAGACCTATAGGGCCACCACCTGTAGATACTGTCCGCTTTGGGTGCTTCTGGACCCTCACGGTTTTCTACGCGTTTTAAAGCCATGAGGTCCTGAAGTACCAAAGCGGACAATATCTACAAGCTGTTTATAACACATTATCAGCACGATGCTCGTGATGGGAAGGTGTGTTGTGAACCTGAAGTTCCCATATCGCTCGCACACGGGATTATGTGCGTGCTTATAAGCAGGGCCTGAAGTCTTTACTTGTGGACACGTTTTAAAAAGCCATGAGGTCCTGAAGTACCAAAGCAGACAATATCCACAAGCTGTTTATAACACGTTATCAGCACGATGCTCGCGATGGGAGGGTGTGTTGTGAACCTGAAGTTCCCACATCGCTCGCACACGGGATTGTGTGCGTGCTTATAAGCAGGGCCTGAAGCCTTTACTTATAGATGCATTTTAAAGCCGTGAGGTCTTGAAGTACCAAAGCGGACAATATCTACAAACTATTTATAACACGTTATCAGCACGATGCTCGCGATGGGAGGGTGTGTTGTGAACTTGAAGTTCCCACATCGCTCGCACACGAGATTGTGTGCGTGCTTATAAGCAGGGCCTGAAGCCTTTACTTGTAGACGCATAGAAAACCATGAGGGTCCAGAAGCACCCAAAGCGGATAGTATCTACAGGTGGTGGCCCTGCAGGTCTCGATCCTGTTAGACGCATTTTAAAGCCGTGAGGTCCTGAAGTACCAAAGCGGACAATATCTACAAGCATTTTTGTTAAGAAAACAATATCCGGATTTGTGATTATAGCTGTATATGTTGATGATTTGAATATCATTGGAATAGAAAATGAGATCCATGAAGCAACAATATACTTAAAGGAAGAATTTGAAATGAAAGATCTTGGAAAAACCAAGTATTGCCTTGGTTTACAAATTGAGCAAATGCACAATGGGATATTCGTGCATCAATAAAATTACATAGAAAAGATCTTGAAATGCTTTAATATGGATAAAGCAAATCCTTTAAGTACTCAAATGGTCGTTAGATCACTCAATATTGAAACTGATCCATTTCAACCTTGTGAAGAAAATGAAGAAATTCTTAGTCCTGAATTTCTATATCTCAGTGCCATTGGAGCTCTAATGTATCTTGCTAATTGTACTAGACCTGACATTTCTTTTGCAGTTAATTTATTAGCGAGGTTCAGTTCAGCTCCAACAAAAAGGCATTGGAAAGGGGTCAAACATATACTTAGATACCTTCGAGGAAATGTTGATTTGGGTTTATTTTATTCTAAAAATTCAAAACAAGAATTGATTGGTTATGTAGATGCAGGGCATTTTTTTGATCCTCAAAAAGCGAAATCTCAAACAGGCTATGTGTTCACAAATAATGGAACTGCAATTTCTTGGCGTTCCTAGAAATAAACGCTTGTTACTACTTCCTCAAATCATTATGAAATTATTGCACTACATGAAGAAAGTAGAGAGTGTGTGTGGCTTAGATCAATGACACATCATATTGAAGAATCTTGTGGTTTTCCAATCAACAAAAGTCCAATAATTTTATATGAAGATAATGCAGCATGCATTGCACAGTTAAGGGAAGGATATATTAAAAGTGATAGAACCAAACATATACCTCCAAGATTCTTTTCATACACTTAAGAGCTAATAAAAGACAATCATATAGATATCAAGTATATTCAGTCTATCCATAATTCAGCTGATCTTTTCACAAAGGCACTTCCAACTACAATCTTTAAAAAGCACGTTCACGATATTGGAATGCGACATCTGCATACTATGTGAAGGAAGATTATACATATCAACTTGAGGGGGAGAAAATCATGCACTGTACTCTTTTTCCTTAAGTTAAAATTTTTCCCACTGGGTTTTATTTAGCAAGGTTTTAACGAGGCAGTTGCAAAATATTATTATTCAAGGGGGAGTATTATGAATG
The DNA here is from genome assembly GCA_947683625.1 of Mallotus nudiflorus. Lineage (NCBI taxonomy): Eukaryota > Viridiplantae > Streptophyta > Magnoliopsida > Malpighiales > Euphorbiaceae > Mallotus > Mallotus nudiflorus. Next base: position 24,377 of record CANTUR010000464.1, read on the forward strand.
TGAATGAATAATATATTGCTTGTGAATGAACAATATATTGCTTGTGAGAGAATAGTTCTCAAATAGTGAAAAGAAAATCTCTATATAAAGGGATTGAAATTCATTAATGAGAAGGTTAAGAAGAAGAAAATATAGATTACTCTCCAAATTTTTTCAATATTATAGTTCTCTAAATTCTCTCAAAATCATTCTACTATAAAATATTTTTCTTCTAGTTAAATACTACTAAATTCAAGTTTAGTTCTATAACAAAATAAGTAATTCAATCTTTATTTCACAACACGTTATCAGCACGAGGAGCTCTCGATCAAAACAATAAGGTACATATTTCTTAATATTTAATATTTATGAATATATTAGTTGATTATATATTATCATGGATGACTATGCCTCCTACTAATTTATATATTTATATTTATTTCTTTAATCTAACTTTATATTAATTGTTATTTTTATTTTGTTTTACTAACTACACCATTGATGCAAATATTGCTAGAAATGGTTCTAACCTTATGGATGGCTATGCCTCCTACCAATTTATATTTATGCACATTTATTTTTTTATTATTTATGTTAATGGAAGGCTATACCCCATTTTATATTAATTGACGGTTTTGCCCCATATTTATACATATCGTTATGTTAACTCACTTGCTATAAATAATCATATCAACATTATTTATTGATTTTACTTTATATAATTTATTTCTCAATATATTATATTAAAAAAAAAATTCTAACGGCTATATTTTTATTACCAACGATAATATAACGGTAATAAACGGCTATATTTTTCATTATAAATAGATGAGCTATAAATTTTATTCATTCACACAAATTCATACATTTTCTCTTTCTCTCTTTACCCTAAATTGTAAACATGATTTGGTATATTTATATTTGTGTTTTGATCATGACTATTATAATAGTTTTAGGAATAATTAATATGGAAGATGATTTTCTATTTGGTATAATTTTAAGTATTATTGTATCATTTTTTGTACCACTATTATTTCTTGCAATATTCATTCATGATATAATTAATTAGTAAATTCTGATAATGTTTGATTTTTTTTAGTAGTCATCAAATTTATGAATTCTAATTGAGTTATATTTTTTTATTAGTTATCATAATGACAAATCTAGCAAAGCTTGAGTTCGTTGCTCTTGACATCACGGGAAAAAATTATATGTCTTGGATTCTAGATGTAGAAATGCATCTTCAATCAATGGGGTTAATTGATACCATAAAAGAAAATAATAATACCTCATTGCAAGATAAGGCTAAGTCTATAATTTTTCTCCGTCGTCATCTTGATGAAGGATTAAAATGTGAATATTTGACTGTCAAAGATCCAAGTGTTCTTTGGAAGGATCTAAAAGACAGATATGATCATCAAAGAGATGTAATACTACCAGTAGTCACTGATGAATGGAGAGCTTTATGCTTTCAAGATTTCAAAAAAGTGAGTGACTATAATTCTGCAATGTTCAGAATAGTATCACAATTAAAATTCTATGGACAGACAGTCACAGATGAGGATAAGCTGGAGAAAACTTACTCCACGTTTCATGCATCAAATGTTATACTGCAACAACAATACAGGATGCAGAGATTTAAAAAATATTCTGAACTAATTTCATACCTACTGGTAGTTGAGAAAAATAATGAACTCTTAATGAAAAATCATCAGTCCTGTCCCACTGGCTCAATAGCATTTCAGAAGCAAATGCTACAACTTATTCCAGATATAAAAATTACAATAGCCGTGGACGTGGGAGAGGTAGAGGTCGTGGATGTGGAAGAGGTAAATTCTTTGGCCATGGTCGTGGAAATAAATATAATAATACTCCACAACAAACTCAGACTCAACCTCAAAAGAAGTTAAAATCAGTCATCAGTGGTGTTCAAGAAAGGCCTCAATATAAGTCTGAAACTGTGTGTTTCAGATGTGGTAGTAAAGGACACTGGTCACGAATTTGTCGAACACCACCACATCTTTGCCAACTTTATAAGGCATCATTGAAAGGCAAAGAAAAGGAAATAAACTTCAATGAGCATCATACTCATGTTAATGATACAACTCATCTAGATGTTTCTGATTTTACTGACAATGGAAATTGAGACATCTCTAATTTTAAGTATATTGTTATTACTTATTTGATTCTGAAGAATATGTTATTGTTATGTATGTTATTTTTAAATTAAATAAAATGTCCTACTTTACAATTATTTTATGTTTTTACCTTAATTGATTAATTTTGTGTTTATCTATTTTGAAGTTTAATATGGATTGTACTCAATATAAAGACAATATTGGAGATCTCTGCATACCAGATAGTGGTACTACACATACTATCTTGAAAAATAGAGATTATTTCTCTGAAATAAAGCCCACAAAGGCAGTTGTAAAAATAATATCAGGTCCTGTAGATCTGATTGAAGGAATTGGCAAAGCTAAATTTATGTTACCAAATGGAACAAAGTTTATAATTGATGAAGCTTTGTTTTCACCAAAATCAACAAGAAATTTGTTGAGTTTTGATGACATATATCGAAATGGGTGTGATACCCAATCTATTACTATAAATGGTAACAAATATTTAAATATAGTTTCCTATGAATCAGGAAAAATGCAAGTATTGGAAAGACTGCCAAAACTCCCTACTGGATTGCATTACATGCATATACATGTAATTGAATCAAATATGGTAGTAAAAGAAAAATCTTATGATCCTTCAATAATAAATTTATGGCATGACAGATTAGGTCATCCTGGATCAGTAATGATGCGAAGGATAATTGAGAATTCACATGGACATCCCTTGAAGGGGCAAAGAATTTCTCAATCAAATGAAATGCCATGTATAGCTTGTTCTCTCGGAAAATTAATCTTGAGACCTTCACCATCTAAAATTCAAAATGAATCACCTATGTTTCTTGAAAGAATTCAAGGTGATATATGTGGGCCAATTCACCCACCATATGGACCATAGATATTTTATGGTATTAATTGATGCATCTAGTAGATGGTCACATGTTTGTCTATTGTCAACTCGTAATATTGCATTTGCAAGGTTGCTTGCTGAAATTATTAAATTACGAGCACAATTCCCTGATTATATAATCAAGAGGGTAAGACTTGATAATTCTGATGAATTTACATCTCAAGCATTCAATGATTATTGTATGTCTACTGGGATCATTGTTGAGCATCCTGTTGCCCATGTACATACTCAAAATGGTTTAGCTGAATCATTGATTAAACGACTTCAGCTTATTGCTAGACCATTAATAATGAGAACAAAGCTTCCCATTTTAGTTTGGGGTCATGCAATCCTACATGCTGCTTCATTAATTCGCATCAGACCTAGTGTATATCATAAATACTCCCCACTACAATTGGCATTTGGTCAAGAGCCAAATATTTCCCATCTCAAAATTTTTGGTTGTGTAGTATATGTACCCATTGCGCCACCTCAGCGCACAAAAATGGGTCCTCAACGAAGATTGGGAATTTATGTTGGGTTTGAAACACCCTCGATTATTAGATATCTTGAACCTCTAACTGGTGATGTTTTTACAGCACGTTTTACTGATTGCCAATTTAATGAGGTTATTTTCCCAATAATAGGAAAAGGGGAGAAAGACGGGAAAAGGGATATTTCATGGAATGAACCATCATTATTGCATCTAGATCCTCACACAAAATAATGTGAATTAGAAGTGCAAAAGATTGTGCACTTACAAGCAATTGCAAATCAATTGCCAGATGCATTTACTGATATAAAAAGAGTGACTAAATCATATATACCAGCAACCAATGCTCCTGCTCGTATTGAAATTCCAGAAATAAAACTTGAGAATAAAGACACTCATGAGTCTAAAACACGCCAGAAGCGTGGAAGACCAATTGGTTCTAAGGATAAAAATCCTCGAAAGAGAAAGGGAGTAGATAATCATATTAATAGTGAGGAAAATATCCCTGAAGAAATAGAAAATAAAGAAAGTCATGAAACATTGTCATAAACTGTTGCATGTGAAATCATAAATGACAAAGATGATCCTGAACCAAAATCAGTCATGGAATGTCAAAATAGGCATGATTGGATAAAATGGAAAGATGCTATGCAGGCTGAATTGGACTCACTAAACAAATGAAATGTTTTTGGGCCAATTATTCCTATGCCTAAAAATGTGAAACCTGTAGGATACAAGTGGGTCTTTGTACGAAAGAGAAATGAGAAAAATGAAATAACAAGGTACAAAGCTAGACTTGTAGCTTAAGGTTTTTCATAAAGGCCAGGAATTGATCATCAGTCCCGTCCCACTAGCTCAATAGCATTTCCAGAAGCAAATGCTACAAATTATTCCAGATATAAAAATTACAATAGCCGTGGACGTGGGAGAGGTAGAGATCGTGGATGTGGAAGAGGTCAATTATTTGGCCATGGTCGTGGAAATAAATATAATAATACTACACAACAAACTCAGACTCAACATCAAAAGAAGTTAAAATCAGTCATCAGTCGTGTTCAAGAAAGGCCTCAATATAAGTTTGAAACTGTGTGTTTCAGATGTGGTAGTAAAGGACACTGGTCACGAATTTGTCGAACACCACCACATCTTTGCCAACTTTGTAAGGCATCATTGAAAGGCAAAGAAAAGGAAATAAACTTCAATGAGCATCATACTCATGTTAATGATACAACTCATCTAGATGTTTCTGATTTTACTAACAATGGAAATTGAGACATCTCTAATTTTAAGTATATTGTTATTACTTATTTGATTCTGAAGAATATGTTATTGTTATGTATGTTATTTTTAAATTAAATAAAATGTCCTACTTTACAATTATTTTATGTTTTTACCTTAATTGATTAATTTTGTGTTTATCTATTTTGAAGTTTAATATGGATTGTACTCAACATAAAGAAAATATTGGAGATCTCTGCATACTAGATAGTGGTACTACACATACTATCTTGAAAAATAGAGATTATTTCTCTGAAATAAAGCCCACAAAGGCAGTTATAAAAACAATATCAGGTCCTGTAGATCTGATTGAAGGAATTAGCAAAGCTAAATTTATGTTACCAAATGGAACAAAGTTTATAATTGATGAAGCTTTGTTTTCACCAAAATCAACAAGAAATTTATTGAGTTTTGATGACATATATCGAAATGGGTGTGATACCCAATCTATTACTATAAATGGTAACAAATATTTAAATATAGTTTCCTATGAATCAGGAAAAATGCAAGTATTGGAAAGACTGCCAAAACTCCCTACTCGATTGCATTACATGCATACACATGTAATTGAATCAAATATGGCAGTAAAAGAAAAATCTTATGATCCTTCAATAATAAATTTATGGCATGACAGATTAGGTCATCCTGGATCAGTAATGATGCGAAGGATAATTGAGAATTCATATGGGCATCCCTTGAAGGGGCAAAGAATTTCTCAATCAAATGAAATGCCATGTACAGCTTGTTCTCTCGAAAAATTAATCTTGAGACCTTCACCATCTAAAATTCAAAATGAATCACCTGAAGTTCCCACATCGCTCACACACGGGATTGTGTGCGTGCTTATAAGCAGGGCCTGAAGTCTTTACTTGTGGACACGTTTTAAAAAGCCATGAGGTCCTGAAGTACCAAAACGGACAATATCCACAAGCTATTTATAACACGTTATCAGCACGATGCTCGCGATGGGAGGGTGTGTTATGAACCTGAAGTTCCCACATCGCTCGCACACGAGATTGTGTGTGTGCTTATAAGCAGGGCCTGAAGTCTTTACTTGTGGACGCGTTTTAAAGCCATGAGGTCCTGAAGTACCAAAGCGGATAATATCCACAAGCTGTTTATAACACGTTATCAGCGCGAGGAGCTCTCGATCAAAATAATAAGGTACATATTTCTTAATATTTAATATTTATGAATATATTAGTTGATTATATATTATCATGGATGGCTATGCCTCCTACTAATTTATATATTTATATTTATTTCTTCAATCTAACTTTATATTAATTATTATTTTTATTTTGTTTTACTAACTACACCATTGATGCAAATATTGCTAGAAATGGTTCTAACCTTATGGATGGCTATGCCTCCTACCAATTTATATTTATGCACATTTATTTTTTTATTATTTATGTTAATGGAAGGCTATACCCCATTTTATATTAATGGACGGTTTTGCCCTATATTTATACATATCGTTATGTTGTGAAATAAAGATTGAATTACTTATTTTGTTATAGAACTAAACTTGAACTTAGTAGTATTTAACTAGAAGAAAAATATTTTATAGTAGAATGATTTTGAGAGAATTTAGAGAGAGTTTGGAGACGCACACGGGATTGTGTGCGTGCTTATAAGTAGGGCCTGAAGTCTTTACTTGTAGACGCGTAGAAAACCGTAAGGGTCCAGAAGCACCCAAAGCAGACAATATCTACAGGTGGTGGCCCTGCAAGTCTCGACCCTGTTAGACGCGTTTTAAAGCCGTGAGATCCTGAAGTACCAAAGCGGATAATATCTACAAGCTGTTTATAACACGTTATCAGCACGATGCTCGCGATGGGAGGGTGTGTTGTGAACCTGAAGTTCCCACATCACTCGCACACGGGGTTATGTGCGTGCTTATAAGCAGGGCCTGAAGCCTTTACTTGTAGACGCGTTTTAAAGCCGTGAGATCCTGAAGTATCAAAACGGACAATATCTACAAGCTGTTTATAACAGAGATAATTTTATTCAAAAAATATTAAAAAATATATAACGGCCTGCACCATATATCATCACTCTAAAAAAAGGGCAAAAAAGCCATTTTTTCACTTGCATTGCTTTATTCCAATTAAAGATAAATGAAGTGGGGACAAATAAACTATATCTTTAGTTCTTTTGAAATTTAAGATGAAGTGACAACAAAGAAAATCACTAAATGTTGTTTTATTCCAATTTAAAGTGTTCAGTTGGAAAAATTGTTTTTTTTTTTAAAAATTGACATCATTAAAAAATGCAGTTTCACCGTTGTACTTTTAATTTTTTAAACATTTTATCCCTTATGTTTGAGATATTGCAATTCTATAGAAAAAAGTGAATAGATGCTACATCAACAATCCGTTTCACACATTCAACTTTTGAAATTTCCTACATTGTACCTTAAAAGTGTTGCTACCTTTTAAAAAATTAATTTGAAACAAAACACCTTCTAGGTTAATCGGTTACATGTTTAAAAAAATTTTACGATAATGTTTTAAAATCTAAATCAAACTTTTGTGGTTTATCACATATCATTTATATATATATAACAACAAATTAACATATAATAAATATAAAAGTATTATATAACAAAAATTTTAATTAAGAAAATAGCAAATTTTATGATTAATTTAATTTTTATTTAAAAAATACATATTTTTAAGAGTAAATTATATTTTCTTCCTCAAATTTTAACCTAATGTACAATATCTTCCCTTTAGTTTGAAAATCTAATTTCAATGATAAATTTATATTATACTTTCACTCAAATTTTGTTTATCTTCTCTTGAAAGGTCGACTCTTTATTTTTTTAATAATTTTTGTCAAATATATTTATTTTTTATATATTAATATATATTTTTATTCATTTTTCATGTAAAATTCTACAAAACTCGATACCTCATATATATATATTCCAATTTTACTAAGGGCTTATTTCCTGTACAGGGATTACTTGTAGATGAAAAATGTCCAAATTAGATAGGAGAAGGATTTCTAATTAAGAAGACTTTTAGATATGAAGAAAAACTCTACAAATAGGCACAAGACGTACATCAAAGAGGAATCCTATTCCTCTCAGGTTTGAGCATCACTATCCCTATAAATATGACCTCATATTCTTCATTCTCATTCATTTTATTTTCTCATACTCATTGCTCTCCTTATCTCTCTAAAATCTCTCTTTATATTCTCTAACTTAGGCATCGAAGGGGTTGTGGGGATCCTCCTTACCTCTCACCTCTCACCTTCCCTCTTTGTTGATTCTTTGTAGGGCTTAGACTCAGAAATTCCAAAAGTAAATTATCAAGTGGTGCCGTCTGTGGGCAGCTCTTGAGTCAGAAGCCATCGTTATCTACCAAGAAAAGCATTTACAATATGACTTTTAGTCCACCACTAATCTCAACTCCAGATACTTAAATTAATCCTTTAGTCCCTATTCCTCCAATTAACCTATCAGCACCCATTCAACCAATAATTCCATCAGCACCCTTTTCAACATATTGGATCCTCATCACAAGCTCCCCTCGGAGCATATACTCCAACTAATAATACCCAGGAATGGCCAACATCGAGCAATGACTTCCCTTATTATGCTCCTCTACAGCATGACAATAGGCCTATACCCTTTATACCTTTTCTATGTTTGTTATAAACCTTTGCTATAAATACACCAAACCTAAACACAGTAACCTAAATACTTAACCAACCTCCATCAAGCAAAGAAGTAATAATATAAAAATTTAAACCCAGATGCTTCTAATGCAATAACAATTAAATGCCTTGATTCAAGGTAGTAATTCAAGAATATCTTATCTAGAGAACAATGTAGCAACAACACCAGTAACAACTCTGAGTGTACCTAGTAAAAATAAAGAATGTCATAAAGCTCTGGAAGAGGAATCTAGCACAACAATCCCGGCCTTGGATGATTCAAAAATAGCCCAAAAAGTTGAAGAGGTTATGTAGAAGGCTCGTAATGGACCTAAGAGAGAAGACAAATGTGTTCTAGAGGAAAAGACACCATTTGTGAGCAAACTAATCAAGATAGAGATCCCATCCAAGTTTAAAATGCCTCAATTAGACTGATGGAACCCAGGATTCAATCAACTATATATCCTCATTCATGACTAGGATGTTGCTTTAGAATGTGAATAACAGAATCATATGCAAAGTATTTCTTATCACACTTACAAGAATGCTTAGAGATGGTTTCATCATCGTCATGAGAATTCTATTTCATCCTTCGAAGAGTTAGCTGAGAAGTTTTGGTACCAATGTACCTCTTGCCAAAAATATTAATAATCTTTGGACGTGTAAGTAAGAATCCATAGAATCATTAAGAAGCTACTTGGATAGAATCAATAAGGTGGTCATACATATAGAGAACCTAATTGATGAAGTAGCCATAAAAGCCCTAAAGAACAGAACACGACTAGGTAAGCTTAAAGAGAAGATCATAACCAAAGAACTTAGCACTTTTACTGAAGTAATGGCCATGACAATAAAAATGATAAAGATGGATGAAGATAAAAGGATGCGTCAGGATAACGAGAAGATGCCTCTCAGAAAAGATTAAAGGTCGGAACCAATAAGGCCTAGATTTTAATGGTCAAACTTTAGAAACTTGACAGAAGGATTCAAAAGGAAAATATAGAGATACACACTACTAAACACCTCTAGATAAAAAATCCTTATGTGAATCAGACAGAGTGAAATAGGCATAACTCCAATCAGAAGGTTGAGTCCCTTTAAGATGTCTATACAGGATATGAGGTTCTATTACTAATATTATCGAGACTATAAGCACGAGACTAATTCATGTCGAGATTTTAAGAATGCTATAGAAAGGTTAATACAGAAAGGGAAACTCAAAAACTTCACTGATATGACCAGAAGAACATATGAGCAAGATGATCAGGATAGAGATAAGCTAGAATAAAAGAAAGCTCTAAATTAAGTAACTAGGGTCATCAATATAATAGTCGGAGGGGAAGCGCCTGAAAGGAAGCCTAATAGAACTAAAAAGGAGGAAAGTCTCATCTTTGAAAAGAAATTGACCATCAATTTTAGTCCAGAAGATGGTAGGCATGTTCAATATCCACACAATAATACCTTTATAGCAAGTGTGTTCATCAATAATTACTTAGTAAAAATATTACTAATTGATGATGGAAGTGTTATCAATGCACTCTCTTGGGATGCTTATAAGGCAATGGGGGGATTTATAACTAATTTAAAAGACATTCGGAACCCTATCAAATGTTTCTGCAAAGGAACCACACAACTAATCGGACTAGTGGAATTAATAGGTAGAATTTGGCAATTGAGAAACTAAAGATGTGAAAGTTATTAGAGCTCTATTTAATATGGTAGACCATTCCATCATATATAATGGCATCATAGGCAAGCTAATCCTCTATGAAATTGATGCAGCCATAAGCATCAGATGCTTCACTATAAAATCCTTTTTGAGAATCGAGTGATATATATCCATAGAGATTAAACCATGGCCAAACAGTGCTATCAACTGACTATCAAACCCTAGATGGAAGCATTCCCTCTAGAATCCATGGAGATTGAGAAATAAGGAGCTAGCCCGAAGCTAGTTGATTAGGTCCAGACTCTACAAATTACTGAAGGAAAGATAGTCAGAATTGCCAATGAGCTCGATGACAAGGTTAAAGAAGAATAAGCTACATTCTTATCGAACATTCAAAAAGCTTTACTTCTAAAGCATTCGAGTCATTGGGGTAGACCTTAAATTGCCTCATATAGTATGAATATCAACCTAGGGGTAAAACTTGTAGCTCAAAAAAAGAGAAACTTCATATATAAGAGGTAGCAAGTGATGTTGAAGAAATAAAGAAATTACTAGAGGCTAGATTCATCAGAGAAGTCACATATTTGGAATGGGTAACTAACATGGTACTATTTAAAAAGCCAAATGGGAAGTATATGATGTGTGTTAACTATACTGACCTTAACAAAGCATGCCTAAAAGATAACTATCTACTGCCAACAATTAATCAGCTAGTAGAATCAACTACTTGTCATAACTTATATAGCTTTGTGGACGCTGCTCAGGGGTATCATCAGATTCTAATGAAAAGGAAGATCAGGAGAAAACATCATTTATCACCCATGAAGGCCTTTAGTATTACAAAGTCATGCCCTTCAGATTAAAAAATGTTAGAGCAACATACTAAAGGTTAATGAACCATGTGTTCTAAGATCAAATTGGGAAAAATGTAGAAGTATATATGAATGACATCATCATAAAGAGCTAGTATATAAAACAACATTATGAGGATCTTGATCAAATCCTCTATATACTGGACTAATACCAGATCAAGCTAAATCCAGATAAGTGTATTTTTATAGTTAAAGCAGAAAAATTCTTAGGATTCATGATATCCTATAGAGGAATTGAAGCCAATCTAGAAAAGACGGAGGCCATACTCAAAATAAAAACTCTAATATCATTAAATGAGCTTTAGAAACTAAATGGCGACATGATAGATTTAGGGCATTTCATCTCCTACTCAGCTAAAAATGTCTACCACTATTTTGAGATTTAAAAAACTCTAAGAAATTTGCATGGAATGAAGAATGCCAGCCTATCTTTGAGGACATCCAAAACTTTTCTATCTTTACCACCTTTGCTTAATAGGCCAATTCACTACGAATTTTTATACATGTATCTCTCTATTGGGCAAAAATTAATTACATTTGTACTAGTTACAGAAGAAGGAAGTCAATAGAATCTAGTGTACTATATCAGTAAAATACTTAAAGGTTAATAAGTCTGGTACATTAAGCTAGATAAGTTAGCTATGGTTATTATGTATACATCTTGAAAGCTCAAGGATTATTTTTAATCTCACTCAATCATCATAAGATCTAACTTTCCATTAAGGAAAATCTTACAAAGACCTGAGACATCCGAAAGATTGGTCTAATAGTTGATATTGCTCAAACAATTTTACATAAATTATGAATCTCGATAATAGATAAAAGCACAAACCTTAGCAGACTTTGTGTAAGAGATGACTGTGGAAGGCTTTGTCCTAACCTCATGCCTAGAATGGAAGCTATACATAGATAGAGTTTTATCCACTCGAGGATCTGGTGCCAAAATTATACTCAAAAGGCCAAGAAAAGTCATAATTAGATATGCGGTGTAAATAAAGTATAATGCAATTAATAATGCAGTTGAGTATGAGGCACTCATTATAGGATTAAAGTTAGTTATAAAATTCAGAATTAAGCATCTCAAAATATACTTTGAATCACAATTGTTAGTTAACTAAGTTAAAGGAACATACTAGACTAAGGAACTAAACATAGTTAAATATATAGAGAAAGTTAAATAGCTTATAAAGAAGCTCGACTAGGAAGGGAGACAATAGGAAATCATTTAAATTCCTATAAGTGAAAACTTAGAAGCAGACTTATTAGCCAAGTAAGTAGCAGAAGATAGTCAAACATTCAAAGAGCTTGAGCTAATTAAGGAATTGATATAGCCAAGCACTAAGGAGGCATATATCTTCGATATCCAAGAAGTAGCAGAATGGATGAAGCCAATAATTTACTATCTCAAAAATAGTGTACTCCCACAAGATAGGTTGAAGCTCAAAAACTAAGAATAAAATTCACACATTACTCTATGCATAATAAAGAACTCTATAGAAGGTCTCTGTCATATCCATGGTCTAAATGTGTATCACCAGAGGAAGGAAATTATATACTTAGAGATATTCATGAGGGAATTTATGGAGCTAACGAGTCTTATAATTTATTGATTAGAAAAAGCATTGCTTTATGGTTACTACTAGCCCATTATGTCCTAAGATGCTCAAAAACTAGTTTAGGAATGCCATAAGTGCTAGCAGTTTGCTCATCTCAATCATAAACCTTCCAATATTCAACATCCAATTAGGAATCCTTGGCCTTTTGCACTTTAAGGAATGGATATCCTAAGTCCATTTCCAGTCTCAACCTCTTAAAAGAAATTCTTGATCGTAGCTATTGACCATTTCACTAAGTGGGTAGAAGTTGAAGTTGTCCTAACCATAACTGGGGCTTAGATCCAATAAATTTTTTGAAAGGAAATCATTTGCATATTTGGCATACCACATACCTTGATAACAGATAATGGGAAGCAATTTCATAATGAGAAGTTTAGAAAATTCTGCTTTGACCTTAGTATAAAGCTTAGATTTACTTTAGTAGCTTATCCATAAATAAATGGGCAGACAGAAGAAAGGAAACTATGTTTAAGAACTCAATAATGTCATTTGGGCATACATAACAACACCCAAGACCTCTATAGGAGAAATGCCTTTCAGATTCACTTATAGTATGGATGTTGTAATCCCAGTGAAAATTGGATCATTAAGTTACCAAGTTACTGGAGATCTAAATGAAAAGGTTAATAACTTCAACGCTTGGATATGCCTATATCTACTTGAAGAAAGGAGAGAATGAGCATCCATTGTAGTATAAGCTTAGAAGTAGAGGAATATGGAGTATCATAATAAACATGTCCAACCAAGGTAGTTTAAAGTTAGAGATTGGGTCCTTAGAAAGGTTAATATTGGCAAAAGCAACTCAAGAATAGGCAAGCTTGAACCTAATTAGAAAGGCCTTTACCAAGTCATTGAATAAATGACTAAGGGGGTATGCAAGATTAAGGATAAACAAGGAAAAGAGCTACCTCGATACTAGAACTCAAACAGTCTTACTATCAATAAATGTACTTAGAGTTTTAAGAAATAACTACTTCATTTATCATTCAAAATGTTGAATTACAAGAAAAAGAAAGATAATTTTTGGCTAAGTAATGTACAAATTTGCCTCAATATTGAGAGGCTCAATCCCTTTAGTGGGAGCAAGATTCTCATTCTTAGAATTTTAAGACTCAGATAGTAGTGTTGGCTTAGAATCAGAAGTAATAGCACCAAAAGAAGATTTCTCCCCAATAAACTTTAAATCCTCTAGTTACTTAGAAGATGATTTTTTTAATAGTGGACTTCCTTGTAGTAGCCTTTGAATTCTTCAACCACTTGGAAGAAGACTTACTCTGATAATCTTCTTCAGCAGCTATTTTGGCCAGATCAGTGGGTGTAATCTTTTCAAGGTTAGAGAAGTCTAGATTAGGATGTTGAGTAAGCAGGATCCTCTAACACTAGGACTTGTAAGCCTTAACAAATCCTGTAATAATTTTTTAGTAATTTTTTTATCACCTTTGTGAGATTTCTCTACTTTAGTGAGTTTTTTCTCCAAAGCCACAAGCTAGGAGTCTTGCCCCTCGATCTTTGAAATAAGCTATGGTTAATAATTTTTTAGCTCTTTAACCCTCTTCTAGCTTACTGCAGCCTCAGATTTGGCCTTAGCATGCTTTATCTGCTAAAGTTCCAGTGTCTTTTTTGCTGTCTCTATATTTTTTCATAATCAATGGCTATTGTACCAACCTTTATCTCCTTCAAGCTATATTAGCTCTTGAGGAAGCAGTAGTTATCTTTAGATAGTAATAAGGCTTAAGTCATCTAAAAGAAAGAAAAAAGATCATAACCAAGAATACTAGTATACATAAGCATAAACAAATAAAGTAGAAGATAATTACTTCTAGATAATATCTAATTATGCAGTTGAATAATTCCTCCTTATCCACATCCATCCACCATTGGATGTCTTCAAGGAGTCCTAGAGACTCGACATATTAATCCCTAATTTAAGAATTCAAGATGCTTAGAGGCTTCATTTTCTTTAAGATCCATTTTCTCATATTCGGGCATTTAAAATTTTTTGGGCATTTGACAAACACCTCACCATTTAGCTCCTTCTCTTTAGCATCTGAGTCCTTATTTCAAGATTTCTTCTTATGAGTCTTTGATATTTCCTTTTAAGAAGGATCAACCATAGTTTTTCCTTTGTCACTAGGTATAATATTAGTTGGCACCTCTAAAACACTTAGTTCCTGAGCTAGTGGAGTCATCTATACATCCTCTTAGGTCTCCAGCTCATCATCTGAAAGTTGTATGCCATCCATAAAGGCAAGAAAATTAGCCATCTACAAATAAAAATAGAAGAGTTAGAATATACCTTTAGAAGATCAAGTACCTACTATCAGTAATTTCATCTCCAGGATAAACTCTCTGGATATATCTCCAAAAAAGATCTAAAGTACATCTCATTTCAACTATGCATTTAAGATAGATTCTGGACGCTAGATCCATATCAGTTTTAGGCATTTGTGGGGGGGGGGGGGTACATTACCTTTTGACATTCATAAACTCATAGAAATTATTTATCAATGAAGTCTAAAGGATGTTCAATCATTAAAAATCTATGCCTCTAGGACTTATATAAATTTGGAAGTTTAAAAACTAAACTTTGATGGGGGTACAACTGATAGTGAAAAGGTCAACTCTCTGTGCTTTTTATTCATATTATACATATACCAAAACATATTCAGATCCAGCTCCTTGCCTTCCCTATGCATAAGCTCTAAATATCCTATTAAAATCCTATAGCTATTGGGGTGCAATTGCCTAGGTGTTATATTAAACCTATTTAAAAAATTTTACACAAAAGGATCCATGGATAATCTTAAACCTCCCTCTAACTGGTTAGTATAAATAATCATCCTCACCCTGTCTAAGAAATCCTCATAAGACCTAAAGTTTCTTTTTATAGTATGAAGCACATACTCTTAGGGAATGTTGTACCTCCTTCTATACCATGCTAACATATCATATCCACTTTGGATTCAAATAGATTAGATTTTACTTACTCTCGTGGAGCTATGGATCCTATTAAGTAGAAACAAAGGAAAAATAAAAAAGGGAAGAGACTTCACTTGGAAGAAGAAGGAAGAAAATAGGTCTGCAACAACATAAAGAAAGCAAGAGTTGAAAACACTTGAAAGAAAAATTAGCAAGAAAATATAATATAGAAGCAAAAGTGAGGCTAGTAAAAGGATTAGCTTATTTAAAAAGAAGTGAAAAGTTTTAGAATTTCCACTACTATCCTTATGGTTACTTACATCTATCTCATGCAGCATCAATGGTATTTTGAGTAAGATAAAAGCTCACTAATTCAGTAGTTATCATTATGGAAATTAAAACATCTTATCCTTTAACATATGAATAGATGTGATAGTTACAAAATTCAAAATTCAATGAAATATCAAAAGACAGGGCAATTAAAAAGTTTCGCTAATCTCATTACCAGCTATCTATATTTTTTAAACTCAAAATGTATCGAGCATTTAAGTCCAATGATTGAAGCTAGCACCCTCAAGTTGTTGTGATAGTACTGAGGTTCGGTGATGCATTTCTATGACACCGAGCATTTAAGTCCAGTGACTGAAGTTGGCATCCTCAGGTCCTTTCAATAGGACTAACGTTGGGCACTTAGGCTATGTTTCTATGACATCGAGTATTTAAGTCTAGTGACTATAGCTGGTACCCTTAAGTCACTTTGATAGTACTGAGGTTTAACACTTAAGTCACATTTCTATGACACTGAGTATCTAAGTCTAATGATTAAAGCTAGCACCCTCAGGTCACTTTGATAGTACTGAGGTTTGACACTCGGGTCACGTTTCAATGGCACCAATCATCTAAGTCTAGTGACTGAAGCTGGCATCCTCAAGTCACTTTGATAGTATTGAGGTTTGGCACTTGGGCCACATTTTTATGACACCAAGCATCTAAGTCTAGTGACTGAAGTTGACACCCTCAGGTCGTTCAATAGTACTGAGGTTTGACACTCGAGTTGTGTTTTTATAACACCAAGGATCTAAGTTTAGTGACTATCATTGGAACCTTTAGGTTGTTTATATAATACCAAGGTTTAAAATATTCAGATAATTTCTATAGTACTAAGTATCTAAAACTCCAGCGACGGTTGGTCCTATCCAGTCAATCCTATAATACTGATAGGTTAATCCTTAAGACGTTATATAAACGCCAAGCATTTACAAGTCCACTTGGCATTTTTGCATTCTTATATTCGAATATAACAATGTCAAGAATTAGTATCGAGCATCATCACCATCATACTTTATGACTAAGGCTAGCTATCTCAGATCACCTTCCTATATCATTTGCAATTACGTATGCGATCTCTCTTCTAGCATAATAACCACTTTTTTGAGTTATTTATCACCATGCATCTATCATATTAGGATACATTGGACATAAATATCTGAACATACTTTCAAGAGAGACTCTTGATACCCCATAGACATAATCCTACTCTACTAAGGGTTTATTTTCCTATACAGGGGTTACTTATAGATGAAGAATGTCCAAATCCGATAGGAGAAGGCTTTTTAATTAAGAAAACTCTTAGACAGGAAGAAACATTGTCCAAATAGGCACAAGACCTATATTAAAGAGGAATCCTATTCCTCTTAGGTTTGAGCATCACTATCCCTATAAATAGGACCTTATATCTCTCATTCTCATTCATTATATTCTCTCACACTCATTGCTTTCCTTATCTCTCTAAACTCTTTCTTTACATTATTTGACTTAGGTATCAGAGGTTTTGTGGGGATCCTACCCACCTCTCACCTTCTCCCTTTATTGATTCCTTGTAGGGCTCAGACTTAAATATTCTAAAAGCAAGTTATCAATACCTCTAAGGTATTCTTACCATAAAAAAAGTCATTTACAATAATAAGTTAGCATATAGATATTTATAACAAAAAAGACTCTAAAATGTTTAAAAAAATTAATTGTTTATAAAAAAAATTGCCATTATATTTTTAAACACTTTCAAAGCTCTTTTAAAAAAAGTGAAATTTTTATCGAACTTTCAAAATTTTTACAAAAAAAAAGAAACTGGAAGATTGTGCCATCATTTTCAATCTCTCATATTTAATTATTACTTTCATTAGTCAAATTCAACAATTCCTTCAATCTCTCAAATTCAATTATTACTTTTAATCCATTAAATTTAACAATCACTTTCAATCCTTAAAATTCAACCATCATTAAATTTATAGTTGAAGTAAGTTTTAAAATGTTTATAAATTTATAATTGGCTTAATTATGGCTTTTTTATTTACTTCTTATTTGAAATTGAATATTTTGTAATAGAAGGAACACATTTTTATCTATTACTATAATATAATCAACTAATATTTTTACTTGATAGTTTGTGGTCAGCCTATATCATTATATGGTTGATATGTATCATATTGTAGTTAATTTATATCATTTTATGATTAACCACGCATACTTTTATTGTGTAATTCCATAAGTGCCAAGGAGGGGGGTGTGAATTGGTTTTTTAAAAGGTAATATTGATTTTATACCCAAGAGCAAACTAAAAATGGAGTTAGAGCTGAAATAAATGAAGAAGAAAAGCAAGAAAACATAAGGAATTTATAGAGGTTCAGCCTTTAAAGCCTATATCCATTCCTTAACCACTTGTCAATCCACTGTTAATCTACTTCAAGGTGTATATCAAACCCTTATAAGCTTAAACCAAGCTACCTAAGTATTTTCCTAAGGCTCATGCTCAAACTTAACTGTTTTTATAAGACTCACACCCAAACCCACATGCTAAAAATAATCCTCTTAGCTTATAAATATTTAAATCCCAATCCCAATTCACTCAATCTCACTATTAAGCTATTAAATGATTATATTACAAAGAATAAAGGTAAAGATCTTGGGTGGTTGAAGATGAAAATCAAGAGCAAATACTAAAAGATAGCTTTAAATGTGTTTTCTCAACTTCATTTCACTACCTCCTACTAAAATCAAAGTAATATTTATATCCTTATAGAGAAAAAGAGTTGCTAGAGGTGCATTTAATGCAAATAGAGTCATTTGAACCATCCAAAAAAAAGAGCTCTACACGTTCATCTTGATCATGACAAGATCATCATAATCATAATATTTAAGGCACCAATAAGAAATTTGAATTCATGTGCTTTCATGATTATAACAATAGTGGTGACGCTGGTCATGATAACTCTTGGAAACTTTTTGGAGTTAGTCATTATGATAATAATTTGGGCCATCATGATTATAACACTGGTGGTGATGTTGGTCATGACAAGTTTTAGGAATTTTTGGAAATTTGCAATTTAAATCTTTGTAATTTTACTTGAAATTTTTTTCTAATGATTGGAATTTGCTTGTGACCATTTACAATGAAGATTCCCACCAAATTTGACCAAATTTGACTTCAGATTTTGATAAAAAAAATTCAATCTTCCATTTTTCCAATTTTTTATAGTCATTATGAGTCTGTCACCATTCATGACAAGGCTACAGACTTTATAAAGTTAAAGTGCTGACTGTTCATAGCTTGACTTGTGTAGTTATATCATAATGCTTTTGTCACTGCTTGTGCTAGATCTAATTGTTGTAATTTTAATTGACATGAATATAAATACTTAAGTACACAGATTAAATATATTTTACTTAATTACTTGTGACCATAAAAATTGACTATTTCATCCCTCAAGGTTTAATAATATCCCCCTTTTTGATAATAATAAATAATTACATAAAATTAGGCTAAAAATTAGAAGGAATTACCCTCCCTCTCCCTGCCACCCTACCCCACCCCACACCATACAAAATAAGCCTAAAATTAAAATTGCAAAAATCATCAAGTAAGTCCATTTTGCATGCTTGAGCAACAAAGGCATTAATAGTTAAAAGTATAAGTAAAGCACTATCATCATAGCAAATATCAACATCATAGCAATCATTGTTCAACTCTCAAATATCAACTAAAATATATTAAAAGAAAATATATATTCATCAACCAACAATTTTTAGTATTTTCCAAAATATATTCAAAATTAATTTTCCCCATTTGAAATAAATAAACAAAACACTTTCTCAACCATAAAGCCTTTCTAAGCCATATAAGCCTTTCTCCCCAAACACAATTCACAATAACCAAAAATAATCATAAACATTTTACACTTTGTCCCCCTTTTTTATTATAGAAAATAATAAGAGAGAAGGTGGAGACAAAAAAAAATTGCTAATAATAACAAATATGCCCCAAATAGTGAAAGGCCACAACCATATCAAGTTAAAAAAAGAGTTAAAAGACTATTTTAACCGAAGAAAATATATAAAGTGAAATGAGATGACACCATTTTTGTCCTTGAACCCATTTTTATCACAGTTTTAGATGATGCTATAATGAAAATTGCAATTCCAATGGGGATCGAGAGTGATGTCTTTATATTTTCAAATCCCACTCAAGATGAAAAGTAGTAAGTAATAATTGATGATAAGAAATGAAATATTAGAAGCAAAAATCATATGAAGTGTGTTTTTGGGAGCAAAAATCATTTATTCATGGTGAAATTTTGAAGAGAAAAAATAGGTTAAAACAGAGAAGAAAAGGTTATACATGGTGCAAAAAAGAAGAAAAGGGCCTTTAAATATCTCAATACTAACTTTAGTTTTAAAATGATAAATAAGGTACATCACTGGTAATGATAATAGGCATCATTGCTAGTGAAAGCTCCTTTTTACTCACTAGTAAAATAGTCTAATAGATAAACGACCCCTTAAACTTATGACACAGGGCCACATTGGCCTAATTTTAACTTTTGCATTAAATTAAGCCCAAAGCTTTAATTTCTCGACCCTTAAACCTAAATTAGGATTGTGAGAAATGCGTGCAATTCACATATTGAAGAAATAATAAAATATTAGTATATTAATATATAATATTAGTTTAACTATAAAAAAATGATTAAATCTTAAATTTCCTAAATTGATATAGTAACCCTAAAATTTTCTTCCAATTTATGGAGCCTAAATCATCTGCAAAATCAAAACAAACATGTTAATAGCCTCTCGAAGATCAATGACTTCATCTTATGAAGCGTCATCGAGAATGCAATTTTCATCATATGGTGGTCTGAATTTTGACTACCAAGATCAACCATAATTTTTCTATTGTAATTTAAAGGTACCAATGTGAGTAGCTTGGACTGAACAAAATCCTAGAATAAGGTTCTATTCACGCATTTTTAGTTTGGAGGTAAATGATGATGCAATAAGGTTCGTGTATTATTAAAGTTGAAAAAAATGTATTTGTAATTACTAACTATATGTGCAGAAGAAGAAAAGTGAAAGGAATAGAAGATATAGAGATAGAAGAGGATGCAAATACTTTGAATGGGATGATGAACCATTTGATGCTCAAGCAACAAAGGTAATTAAGGAATTACTTAAAGAGAATGGTAATTTAAAGTTTAAGAATGCAGCATTAAAGTCTTTTGGTCTAAACGAAAATAAGTAAGAAGAATTTGGTGACTTGGAGCTTGAATTTGCTCAACTTAAAAAGGAAGTAGGTCAGAAGTAAAGAAGTAGAGAAGATATGGTAGTTTAAAAATAGTAGAGAAGTAGATCATAATTATAAGTGGAAGATGTGGTTTTGTGTTGTAATGATTAACTGGTGTGTTTTGTTTGATATTATGGTTATACTTCTTAGAAAGTAGTTATTTAGTTTTTTTGGTGTGAAGTATGTAGGATTAACTACTTTTTTAGTGTACCACCACTTCTTGTTGTATCTATAATGGTTGTGGGTGGAACTTTATAAGCACTAATAGTTAATGGATCACTTGTATTAATGATTATTATATATATAAATGGAATAAGGTAATTTACTATCACCCCCTAAAGTTTGGTCAAAATAACTACTTTGTCCCTGCATTTTTAAAAGTTAATTAAATACCTCTTTAAATTTGATTTCGTTAACTATTAATCCTTTATGTTAAAAAGTTTTAGAATATTCTATTAGTCAAAAAAATAAACAGTGGTCAAAAGAGTTAATAATTATAAAATTCCAAAATTATCTTTAATTGATTAAGATTTTAGACTTATCAACATATAAATGATAGTTTAGTGATTAAATTGTAAATTTTTAAAAGAAAAAAAAATATCATTTAAGTCCTTAAAACTTCATCCCTTTTACCTTTATACCCTCATCTTCAAACATTCATCCATTAAAAGTCCAGCACCATATGCTCCACCATTATCGCCGCCATATATGCCCTACCACCATCACAAATCCAGCACTAAAACCACCACCACCAGCCCCAAAAAGATCTACAACATCACTAACACTAATAAAATAAACAAATAAATAAATTAACAACTAAAAACATATAAATATTATGTAATTTAAGTTGTTGGGGCATAGAAATCAATGTTTTGCCACCATAAATCAATATACAGATCAACACCAACACCAATATTATGCATATTGAATAATGCCCCATCACTATCCCCACGCCACCATTGCCACCGTAGACATCCATGACCACCATCGCTTTGAGCAGCACCAACATTATGCATATTGAATAATGCCCTACCACTATCCCCCCCACCACCATCTCCACCATAGACAACCATGACCACCATTGCTTTGTTATAAATGAACACACAAAAAATTAATACAATTTTTCAACACACCAAAAATTAAACCAAAATTGAAGAACATTAATACAATTCATAATTTTTCAACACTAAAAAAAAAAAATAACACATTGAGAATATGACGAAGGACAGTGACAAGTGATGGCGAGGAAGGACAGTGACGAGCAACGACGATTAAGGATCAA
Organism: Mallotus nudiflorus; assembly: GCA_947683625.1. Taxonomy (NCBI): domain Eukaryota; kingdom Viridiplantae; phylum Streptophyta; class Magnoliopsida; order Malpighiales; family Euphorbiaceae; genus Mallotus; species Mallotus nudiflorus. Next base: position 46,783 of record CANTUR010000464.1, read on the forward strand.
GTTATTTCGGTTGAGTTCATCTCAGCAAGAAGCTATTGTTAGTAAGAGGGAGGTATCCAGAACCAAAGGGAATGAGAGATAGTGAATGCAGGTCCTAGTGTCAGTGTGGCTGCAGTGGTCAGATTTTCTTTTTTTAATGGTTGAGGAAGTATAGGTTCGAAGTTATGGGCAAAGCGATCTCCCGAAGATAACGGGCAGATTGATCTCGCAGTGGTGGTGGCAACGCAGATGATAGTGATAGTGAAGGAAAGGAGTTGTGCTTTTTTTTTTTCTTTAAAAAATAATTTTGATTTATTATCTAATTAGTTTGGTGCTAATTTTATTAATTATTAATGTCTAAAAAAATTTATTAATTAGTTTTTATTGATAAAATAAGTAAAAATATCAATATCAATAGTATACAAAAAAAGCAAATAATTCTTGGTATAAAGTTGGTAAATGTCACGACCCAAACTAGGAGTCATGATCGGTGCTAGGGAACGGGAATTCTTTAGAATCCGGAACCCGTAGCAAGCCTTAGAAAATAAAATCATGCAATATTTAAATAAAAGTACGATCGAATTAAAATTTTTCTGAATTAATATATAAAATAAATACTCCAAATCCTTTTATAAATGAATACATATTCATATAATGTTCAAATATAAATTCTTAGAGTATTTAATATCCAACCAAAATAATACACTTCCAATATAATAACACTATTACTGCAGTTTCTAGAATACAATTCAAAGTTTAGAATATACATTTGCATAAAATAGCCGGGACTGAAGAACACCGGCGAGAAACTCTACAACTAAGGTCTGACGATATGAGATCTCCTGAAAAAAAATAATTGAGGGGGGTCAGACCTTACTGAGTGAATTATTATACTATATATACATGCAAACTAAACCATAACAATCAGGCATTCTTATATATATATATATATATATATATATATATACACACACACACACACACACACACACACACACACACACATTTCACACGAATGTCAAACTCTACTTTTATAAATATACAGAATGTAGAAAAACGTTTAATTAAATTCATGAAGGATCCATAGAACCCTAATAATAACAACCTCAACAACCCCAACATCACTCTAGCCATGCAGGCTCACTTGATTCCAAATAGAACACTTATTCCAATCTGGACAGCAGATTGGCCCCGAGACACTAAGTCGATCGAGCTCCAGCAGTCTGACTGTCAGTGTGATTGGCCCCGAGACACTTGGTTAACCGAGCTCCAGCAATCACACAATTTATCACCTCATATCTCAATCAACCCAATAGATCATTCAATTCACTTATGGACAGTACACTGGCCCTGAGACACTAAGTCAACTGAGCTCCAGCAGTCTGACTGTCAGTGTGATTGGCCCCGCAATCACACTATCTAACATACCATTAATCTTAGTCAAATCAATTAAATCAATTATAACCACCAATTTTTAATTCTCACTCAATCCTTATCTATTGTACCGGTACGTACATGGTCTTAGTGCTGCCCACTAGGAAGCACGTTCTATTGATATCCTTCACTTAGAATAAATCATTCATTCAGAAAAATAATTAATGTAGAACAATATTCATAATAGTAAAACCAACCATATATATATATACCAAAAATATACCTAAAATATACCCAGTATATTTCAGGTATATATATATATATATATATATATATATATATATATATATATATATATATATATATATATATATATATATGTGTGTGTGTGTGTGTGTGTGTGTGTGTGTGTCAAATAAAATATGAAATAAACTAAAGATAAATCATTAATATAGTTAAAAAATAATTTAAATGAGTAACAATAATATAACATGCATTTTCTTAAAAAAAATATTTAAATATGCAAAAGATATACCCTAAATATACCACTATTGTGTTAGGTTTAATTTAATAAAACATGTATTTATTTGGAAATAAATCAAAAATATACCAAAAATAAACTTAAAAATAATTTAAGTGTAGGTTTATAATTTAACATGCAATTACTTAAGAATAAACCTAAATTATACTAATCATTTAATAAAATAGTTATGATTTGATGCACATTTAAATCATGTATAAATATTAAATTTTAACAAACATAAACCTAAATATCTAACATACATATATCAAAAATAAACTCTAAGTATACCGGTGATATATTAAATGTATATAGAAAATATATAAACATTTATATATCAAGATATACTAAAAATAAAACGAAAATATACCAAATCATATTATAATTAAATTATTGTTTAAACATATAATGAAAATAAAAATCCTAAGTCATGCGTCCTATATGCAATGCATATATATACAGTATAATAACTCACATGTTAGCGCTCCATGAGACAAATTCGACGGGCCTGATCCATTAGGCCTCGGTCTCGGCGCAGCTAGACAAACAAATGACAACATGAAATCAGAATAAATTTAATGAAAATTCTAAAGACTCAATCTAGAATTTTAGACACAGAATTAGAATAGGAATTTGACCGGACATCACGTTTTACGAGAATTCTACCGAAAATCCGACAGAACCTCCCTTGTAAAACGGACATCTCTCTACTCAAAGAGTAGAGCCGGTCCTATAAAGAAAACACACTTCGGAATAACACCAAATTCACCACCACAATCCCTCGGTCGGACTCCAAACTACAATTCACCGACCGGGGTTCATAATTCACAGAGTATACACAAAACACATTAAAATATCATAAATACCAAAAATACCCTTGAATGATCAAAATATAGTAAATCAGATATTTAAAATACTAAAAATAATTATTTTACTGATAATTATAATAAAAATCCAAATTTTAATAAAATATTATTAAAATTCAACAAATTCTCAATAAATTCATAAAAATCAACTAAAATACACTTTATAAATCCAAATTACGTAATTAACCCTAAAACTTATTAAAAACCAATTAAATTTAATATTTAGCTAAAATTACTACCAAGTTACCAAAATGCCCTTAATATATAAAATTTCATATAAAATACCAAAAATAGTCAAAATTTCAATAAATAAATAAATAAAATATGTAATTACTCAAAATTTATTTCCTCAACATATTATTCACTAAAATCAACAAATGCACCTAATTAACCAATAATTTCTATAAAAATACATATTTAATCTATTAATTCCAAAATACACATAAATTATATAAAATTCCATAAAATTATATAAATTTATAAAAATTATTTTATAAATAAATAACATTTTAATATCAACTAAAACACACAATTAACCTTTAAATTCAACTAAGATACTCATTTAATTCAATACTTCAAAATTTACATAAACTATAAATATTTCTGAAAATTATATAATAATTCTCAAAAATTAATTTCTCAACATTATAATTACTAACAATATATAACAACAATAATTTAACCAAATTTATAATTAAAATAATTAATTAACAAAAATTTTAATAATTAATAATTAAATATAAAATAATAAAAAAAATTAACCAAAACAATTTGGATCAACTCAAAATTAACCAAATAATTAAAATAAATACTGAATAATTAAATACATAATATATAAATTAACTAAACTCAAAATCAACCTAAAAACTACCAAAAACAACCACCTAACAATTACCCTTTCCAAACATTAACCCACACTTACCAAGCAAGAAGATCAACAACTGAAGAATGCTGGAGCTGCTGCCATGTCCGGTGATAGCAGGTGGAGGTGGTGGCGGAGCTGGCGTCACGACAGAGGGTTGCTGCTACAGGCGACCTTCGTACGAGGAGGAGCTGCTGTCCTCCGATGGCTTCAGCAGCTCTCTAATGGTAGTGGCGATGAGAAAGAGAAGATGATGGCGCTGGTGATGGTTGAGCAATCGTGAGGAAGAAGAAGAAGGAGCTTGATGATGAGGGAAGGCCGGAAATCCCGGGAAGAAAAGGAAGAAAATAACTCTGCCCTCTGTTTTGTTTGTTTCTATATATATATATATATATATATATATATATATATATAAACTATAATCTTATAATATAATATAATAACTTTAACTTAATTTAATCCCTACCACAAATAATACTCACATATATATATATGCACACACATAATATCTCACACAATATTAATAATAATACACACAATAGAATACAATATAATATAAAATAACACTCAAAATAACATTAATAAAATATCACTATCAAAATTAATAAATATTAACAAAGTAAATTAATAAAATAAAATAAAATAATAATGAGGTACTCACAATATTAAAAAGGCTCAAATTCGTGTCAACTAAGAAAATAATATTAGTGTTTAAAAATAATAAAATTAAAATAACCTTGCACAAAATTAACATTATTAAAATAATGGTATTCGAAAATAATAAATATACATAATGAAATTTAAACGTCCAAAATAATAAGTTCCAAAATAATATATTTATGTAGAAAATTCAACTAAATATAAAATAATCATAATTAAATAATTAAATTAAACTTTTAAAAATTATTAACACTGTATATCTCATTATTTAATAAAATAATTTAAAAACTAGGGTCATCACAGTAAATTAAATAATATTTTAAGGTAAATAGTTCTTTTTATATTAATTAATGGTTATTTTTGACAGTAAGGGGAAAGTATATATAGTGTCAAATTTCAAGAGATATTTAATTGACTTTTGAAATGAAGGGAAAAATTAGTTATTTTGACCAAACCTAAGGGGATGTTAATAAATTACCTAATGAAATATTATTGTTGATCATTCTTTTTTAATTATGAATTTTTGTGAAAAATTCACAAGATTTTTAACTTGCATATTGAAAGAATTATGTTAAATGGAAACCATTAACCATTATTAGAAGGTTTATAAACTTTATATATGTATAGTGAAAAGAAGCATATGTATTCATTCATAACTTCTAAATTTGCAGTGTATAATATATAAAGGTATTGACAAAAAAGTGTTAGAAAATACTCAAATTTTCATAATTTGTGATAGTTCACATTGCTAACTAGATTATATAAATCTAAGATTTGTTTTCTATGAATGCTGCTAAGCATTAAACAAAAAACAAAAACTCCAAAAAAAATTCCTCATTATTGAGTTATTTTCAAGTAGGCTTAGGCTTTAGACCTAACACTTTTTTCTTTATCTGTAACTTAAGGGTCCTTATAGTTGCCTTAACAACCTTAGCTATTGGTGCCCTTTGTGGAGGATTTGCTACTTCAGAGAATGCAACTGACCACAAACCTACACTCTCATCATTGGTTATTTTTTGAATTTGCAATCAGTTGATCCCTTTCTAAGGCTATTTTTGTGACACCAACAGCTGAAGTCCCTGCCCATTTTAAACCTGGTTATTAGAACCTCCCATATGATGAATACGCTTGAAATTTCATCTTTTCATGATTGTATGTGCTCGTTATCCTTTGATTCTCTGTTGGTATAGGTTTAACCTCGTGTATGAACCTTTCAGCCAACCTGCTAGGTTGTATTGACATGTAACATAGTATATTGAAATTACTCAAAACATTAATAGAAAGGCCACATTTTCATAATAATATGCAATATAATATTATAGAATATTATAATAAACTTTCAATTTCCCTTACATTCCATGTCACTTGTCCTATAACTTGATAATGAAAATCCCATTTCCTTGCTCCTTTTTCTTATACTTATTAGAAATTATTAGTGACTTTCCTTTTCTAACATATTCAGGTACTAGTTGTTCCTTTCGTACATTCTGAGAGGGTTCATTGATAAGAATTCGATTTTCCTTTTAAAATTGATGAGGTGTTGAAGTTGACTTTACTGTTTGAGTTGAAGCTATTCTTAATGAAGCACATAAAGAAGCTGTAGGTGTTGGACTTATGCTTGATGTAGTAGATGGAGTTGCCCAATTGTTTTTTCAAAGTTCACATTTAAATCTAAGTGTTTTCACAAGGCTCACACTTAAACCTACATGCTAAGAATAATCCTCTTAGCTTATAAGTGTTTAAATCCTAGTCTCAACTCACTCAATCTCACTATTGAGCTATTAAATGATTGTATTAAACACTCACAACCCAAACTCAAGAATTCTCTTGATATGGAAAAGATAACAATGAATAAAGATGAAGATCTTGGGTGGTTGAAGATGAAAATCAAGAGTAAATACTCAAAGATAGCTCTAAATGTGTTTTCTCAACTTCATTCACTACCTCTAGCTAAAATCAAAATGGAATTTATATCCTTATAGAGAAAAAGAGCTATTTGATGTACATTTAATGCAAATAGAGCTGTTTAAACCATAAAAAAAAAGAGCTTTGCATATTCGTCACGATCATGACAAGATCATCATGATCATAATAATCAGGGGTACCAACAAGAAATTTAAATTCACATGCTTTCATTATCATGACAATAGTGGTGACGCTGGTGATGATAACTCTCGTGAACGTTTTGGAGTTAATAGTTATAATCATGAAAAAATCATCATGATCATAATTTGGGCCATCATGATCATAATAATGGTGGTGATGCTAATCATGACAAGCTTTGGGAATTTTTGGAAATTTGCAATTTGAATCTTTGTAATTTTACTAGAAAATTTTTTCCTAATGATTGAAATTTGCTTGTGACCATTTACAATGAAGACTTTGTCACGACCCGAACTCGAGGGCACGTGACCGGCACTAGGGAATTGGTAGGCATAAGGCCCCCGAAACCCGTAGTAAGCCTAAAGGAAAAGAAAATAAAACCATTCATATTTTAAACTTTATTTTAAAATAGAACACATTATCAAACTGATTTTTCTCAAATTACATAATTTCAACTATTTAAATAATAATGTGTTTCAACAGCTCATATTATAAATCGAATTTGAATCTCATACATAAGCGTGGTTTACACAGATAAATTACATAATTATGTTTAAACCATACAAATCTTTAATACATATACAACTGCAACAACCTAGATTAACACACAGTACAACTTACAATGACCTACATAAAATAGCCAGTGAAGAAGAAACCCGGCATGGAGGTAGTCTGACGTCAAAATCCCAAGCTCCTGAAAAAAATAAATTGAGGGGAATCAGACCTCACTGAGTAAGTCAATAAAAGAGCTATACGGTTTGAAAACCTTTTTGAAAACTATATATGTTTATAGTGAAAATAATTTATAATATATAAGTATAGCTTTTGAAAAATCTCGGTAGAACCCTAAACCCAAAATCTAAATGGCCAACCGAGCCCACTTATTCCAACTAGACTATTGGTCCCCGAGAGTAAAGGCATCAACCGAGGCACCAAGCCGTAGTCATTCACTTAATCTAAATAAATGGCACTAGCGGTCCCCGAGAGCAAAGGTATCGACCGAGGCACCCATCCTAGTCCATTATCGACTTTACAATCACTGGCGGTCCCTGAGAGCAAAGGCTTCTACCGAGGCACCCGTCCCATTTTAACATTCATCCATCATACAATTATCGGATCCATCTCTCAATCTCTACCATGTGCACATAGTCCTGGTGAAGCCCACCAGGTAGCCCGTTCTACCAAAATTTCTCAAATCGATTTTAAATAATAAAATGCATTTAAATCATAAATAATAGCATTAAATTAAATAAATCATATTATCAATATAATAGAAATATGAGCACATGCATTCTTTAAATAAACACACGCACAGATCATTTTATTGACTTACAGGATGAATGCGAAGGTTGACGACCACGCGTCTACCTCGGCCTCACAGCTTCTGCTCCGAAATGCTCTAAAAGAAAACAATAATTGACTTTTAAAACATGACTAAGGAATCAAAATCAAAAATCAACAAAATAATGAAATTCCAGACTGACTCGACAGACAGGATTTAACCTAACTAACGGTAGAAATTTTACGAGTATCACGCTTTACGAGAAAATCTACCAAAATTTTGACAGATTCTCCTCTGTAAAACATACATCTCTCTATCAAAGGTAGAGCCAGACCTGCATAGAAAATGCACTTCCAATAATCATAAACACCCACACTCGAGTCGGGCTTCCAAAACTATAATTTACCCCGACTGAGATCACAACTCGATAAAATATCGAGAATTAAAAACATTTATTTCTTAACACATATTTCCCATACACGTATACTAAAAATAAATAAAATTATATAAAATCTCAATTATTCAAAAATTAAATAATTAAATTTGAAATCCATCATCAAAATATAAATATAATTATAACCCAAATTAAAACTATTGTAATGTATTATATGTATATATATATATATATATATATATATATATATATATATATATATATATATATATATATATATATATATTGGGAATTTGATATTTAAAATTTACACTACTTAGGTAAAAATATCAATTAATTTATAAAAATTGTCTAAACCTTTTAAATATTAATAAAACTAATTAAAATATATATTTTATCATATTTAGTGAAAAATTACATTTTTACCCCCAAAATACATAAATTACATAATGTGCTATTAATTCTAAAAATAATTCCTTAAAATTATTTAATCATTCCAAAAATTATTTTTCTTAAAATAAATCTTCCTACTATAATGTAATATCCCGTGTTTTTAAAATATATTTACACTGTACTGGGATATGCAGTGTTAATAATTTCTGTACATTATATGATATTTTTACGAGTTAATATGTATTTAAAATCTATTTTAATTACGGTGTATTATTTTCAGTGTTTTACGTAAAATTTTCCTGAGACTTGCATTTCCGAGGAAATTTTCACGTAAACAATGTATTATTAATTATTTTAAATGTATTTACGGACTTGCATGAACTCATGCGTATTTTTAAATTATTAAATAAAGCCTGTGTGTGTATATTTATTTAATTAGGGTTTATTATTACCCTAATATTTTATTAAGTATTTATTTGTTTTATTGTTATTTAATTAATTTTATTTAGTATAAATTATTAAAATATTAAATTTTATGTGTGTGGTGTATATTTTATGTGTGTAATTTAATATTATTTTAATATATAGTATAAAGTATATATATATACATATATACATTAAAATTTGTCAAATTACAAAAGATTTGGAAAATTACAAAACTGCCCCCGACTTCTTCTTCTTCCTCCCGATTCTTCTCCTTGCCGTCCGGGCGTTTGTCACGCCGTTTCTTCACCGTGGGTGTGCCGTCCGGTGTGCCACCATCTTCCCCGACCAATTTCGCCGCCTGAGGAGGCCGTTTCCGGCGCTTGGAAGTCAATTTTGGCCGGAGAAGCCGAAAATCGATCCACCGTTGATCACGTCGATTTCGGCCACCGTTTTCGACACCGCTGGTATCTTTCTTCTCCTTGAGCTCTGGTGAGTGTGATTCTAGCTTTGGTTTGAGCTAAAATGGTCTAGAATTGCTTAGGTTTCGATTTTGTCAATTTCGGCCTATTAGGGTTTTTTATTTTTTTGAGCTTCTAATTGGATGATTCATGAAAACTCCCTTCACAAATGTTGTTCCTAGTAGCTCAATATACATGTATGAATTTGTGTAGAATTTTTGGAGATTGTTTGGATTTTTGGGTATTTTTGAATATTTTAATATTATTTTCTAATTTTCGGAAATTAATTATTTAAATTATGAAATTAGAGTTTATGGTTAAATTAGGTGTTGAAATGAATTATAGGAATTTATTTGGAATTTTTATGAATTTCTAAGTATTTATTTTGAATTAATTGAGTTTATGTGATTTTGAGAAATTAGGGTTAATTGTGTTTTAAATTGAATTTAATTGGTTAATTGAGTTTAATTATTGATATTATTGATAAATATGTTGAGAAAATTAACTTTGGATAATTTTATGATTTTTGGTGAATTTTTGAAGTAATTTAAGTATATTTATATATATAGGGGTATTTTGGTAATTTTACCCTAAATTGTCTAAAAATGTAATTTAATTGGTTTTATTAGTTATTTAAGGTATAAAAATGATTTCTACAAAATATTTGGTATTTTTGACTAATTAAAACTATTTTTCGTGAATTATTTTCAATTATATATATAATATACGGTTTTTCTAATAAAATGAGTTTTAATCGGTTTTTACAGTGTTTTAAGGTTAATTATGTAATTTTTACCTATGAGATGTATTACTATATTGTGAGGATATTTTTGGTATACTTGGAATATGTTCTGTGTTTGTGGACCCCGGTCGGTGGATTGTAGTTTGGAGTCCGACCGTGGGATTTTGATTGTGTTGAGCCTATTTTTCGAAGTGTGTTTCTTTGTAGGGTCGGCTCTACTCTTTTGAGTAGAGAGATGTCCATTTTACAGGGGAGGTTCTACCGAATTTTCGATAGAATTCTCGTAAAACGTGATGTCCAGTCGAACCCTAATTTCTGATTCTGTGTTAAATACTCTAGATTGAATTCTAGGATTTCTGTTAGGGTTTATTCTGATGTCGATTATTTATTGCTTGTTTAGTTGCGCCGAGACAGAGGGCTAGTGGACCAGGCCCGTCGGACCCGTCTCGTGGAGCGCATTAGGTGAGTTACTATACTATATATATATATATGCTTAGGATGCATAATTTTAGAAATATAAATTTTATGTTGATTAAATATGCATAAATAAATTGATTATTTCTTAAGTTTACATTAAGTATATTTTTGGTTTATTTTTGGTATATACTAAATTATATGCATATTTTGTGAATAAAATATATTTAAAATGTTTTAAAATATATTTCCAGCTTAATTTATAATTTGATTGAATGTATTTGATATATATATACTTGAAATATACCTGGTTTACGTTTGGTATATTTTCGATATATATATATGGTTTATATTGTTATTTCATTTAAATTCATGCATCATTGATTTTTGTGGATGAATGATTTATATTATTATTGATGAAGGATATCAATAGAACGTGCTACCTAGTGGGCAGCACTAGGACCGAGTACGTACCGGTACGCCTATAGTATTTAGGCTATATTACTAACTTATTTGTGGATATTGATTTGATTATGATCATTGATATGTGAGATGTGGTTTGTGGGTGTGATTGCTGGAGCTCGATTGACCAAGTGTCTCGAGGCCAATCACACTGGCAGTCAGACTGCTGGAGCTCGGTTGACTTAGTGTCTCGGGGCTAGTCTACTGTCCAAATGGATTAAGTGGATATATTTGGATTAAGTGAGCCTGTATGGCTAGAGTGTTGTTTAACACTGTTTTATGAGGTTGCGATATTCTAGGGTTCTATGTGATCCTTCATAAAAGATGATTTTCAGAAAAAATATATAAAAATGATTTTTATTGCATCTGTGTGTAATTGCATGTATATATACATATTATATATATACTGTTGACTGTATGCATTATCACTTAGTGTGTATGTATATATATTATAGTAATTCACTCAGTGAGGTCTGACTCCCCTCCGTTGACTATTTTTCAGGAGAGTCAACTTCCTCAGACCTCAGTAGCAGGTCGATACACCGGATTTCTTCCGCCCCGGCTTCTTTGTGTAAATTATCTACTTGAGTCTCATTTATTTTATCTAGACACTGCAGTAGTTGTGAATTAAAGTGTTGGATTTCATGTATTTTATTTTAAAGAAATGTATTATATTGAAACTGGATTTGTATTAAAAGGATTATTATATATGTGATGAGATTTTGATTTAAATCTAGTTGATGTGGATAATATTATGATATTATGATTTTTATTTCCGCTGTATATTATACTGTTATTATGGCATGATTTATTTTATTTTTAGGCTTGCTACGGGTTCTGGATTCGAAAGAATTCTCGTTCCCTAGCACCGGTCATGGCCCCTATTTTGGGTCATGACAAAGTTAGTATCAGAGCGGAGTTCTGTGTCAGGGCTTAGTTATGTGAGTTGTGGGCCTAGTTTTAAAGTTGTGTTTTCTGTTGGACTACTGCAGTGTATTAGGTTCGAGTATGTCTAGATGAGTATTCCTTGCTGTAGTTTTCAGCGTTATTCCTCCGTTGTCTGTTTTGTCTGAATCTTTTCATTTGTCTTTTCAGAATGAGGAGGCGAGCGCGTGTCGCTCCATCGGTCGTTGAGGCCGAGGATGATGAGTCTTGTCAGGATGAGGTTTTACCTCCTGAGCAGCCAGTTAGATGTAGAGGTCGTGGCAGAGGTAGACCTCGAGGAGCGGTAGGTCGCCGTAGGTAGAGAGAGTTACAGGACAAGGAGCCTGTTGAGCCTGAGTTTGATGTTCCTGTTCCTCCAGTTGTTCAGCCTGTTCAGCCTGCCTATCAGCAGGGTATGTCTGACCCTGAGGCAGCTTTGTTCTATGCCCGAGTTGGCAGGATTGCTTTTGATGGTACTTCTGATCCATTAGATTTTCTGCATGCGATTGAGACTAGGACTCGGACTGCTCATACCGAGTACCAGCGGATCATGATTGTTGAGTTATCTGTCGAGGGACCAGCTCTAGATTGGTTCATTCAGATGATCCAGCCCTATATGATGACGATGACATGGGCTCAATTTCGAGAGCGGTTTATGAGGAGATTTTTTCCAGAGCCTCTTCGTTTGAGCTATCGTCTTCGATTGACCAGTATTTCTCGTGGAGATCGATCTGTAGAGGAGTATACCCGAGAGTTTCTTCGATTGGGTAGATATGCTGAGGATCTGATGCGAGATCAGTATTTCGCTGTTACTACGTATGTTACTGGTTTGGGTTCAGCTTTTGCTGGTATGCCTACAGCAGGCCTTACTCTGGAGTCCGTGATTGAGCTAGCCAAGGAGATTGAGCTGAGATTAGTTAGGCAGGGAGCGATGCCTGATTATTACCATTTGGGAGTTCAGTCGAGTGGATTGCAGGCTACTCCATATTCGAGTTTTCATGTTGGTTCGAGTAGTCAGCAGTGAGGTTCAACTCAGTAGAGTCAGAGACAGCAGCAGCGAGTGCATCAGAGCAGTAGACATGGCCGTGGAGGTCAGCGTAGATCATTCAAATTTGGGTCAGGTGCTTCGAGCAGCAGCAGTGGTCGTAGTTCTGGATCAGCGGCCAGTGTTTGTCAGACTTGTGGTAGAGTCCATCAGGGACTGTGTTATCTGACACCACTGACATGTTTCAGATGCGGACAGACAGGACATTTTGCCAGATCGTGTCCTTATTCCGAGTATCACCAGCAGCAGATTCCGCGATTCCCACAGCAGTCGATTGCTAGTGCAGCACCCGTGCCATTTCAGTTATCACCAGCCCAACATCAGAGTTCCACTCAGTTTGTTCCACAGCAGAGTCGTGGTAGAGGTACTAGAGGAGGTGCCAGAGGTGTTGGCCAGGCTTCTACCAGTCAACAGGGAGGTCGAGGTCAGGCTAGAGTCTTCCATCTGACTCAGCAGGATGCTCAGGCATCTAATGCAATTGTGGCAGGTATTCTTTCTGTTTGTTACCTGGATGCTTGGGTTTTGTTTGATTCGGGTGCCACATATTACTTTGTTTCTCCTGTTTTTGCTTCTAAATCTTGTTGGCAAGCTTTGAGGATGGCTTTTCCTTTGTCTGTTGCCACTCCTCTGAGCGATTCCTTGGACGCCGATATTGTTCTTTCTGGTTGTCCAGTTCTCGTGGGAGATAGAGAATTACCCGCTGATTTGATTTTGTTGGATGTGATGGAGTTTGATGTTATTTTGGGAATGGATTGGTTATCTCAGCACTTCGCCATGGTAGATTGCAGGAATAAAGAGGTGACTTTCAGAATTCCTGGTGAAGTAGATTTTAAGTTTGTTGGTGATAGGAGTTCAGCACCTCAGAATCTTATTCTGCTATTACGGCTAGGAAGTTGTTGAAGAAGGGATGCCAGGGATATTTGGCATTGGTTAGGGATACGTCAGTGGAAAAGTTGTCACTCACAGATGTTCCTGTTGCTTGTGAGTTTCCTGATGTTTTTCCCGAGGAGTTGCCAGGTTTACCACCTCATAGAGAGATTGAGTTCTGTATAGATGTGGTTCCAGGTACTACTCCTATATCTATGCCACCCTATCGTATGACTCCTGCAGAGTTGAGAGAGTTGAAGGAGCATTTGCAAGAGTTGTTGGACAAAGGTTTTATCAGACCTAGTGTTTCTCCTTGGGGTGCACCAGTCCTGTTTGTGAAAAAGAAGGATGGTACCCTGAGACTATGCATTGACTACAGAGAGTTGAATAAGGTGACAGTGAAGAACAAGTATCCTCTCCCAAGGATAGATGATTTGTTTGATCAACTACAGGGTGCACAGTTCTTTTCTAAGGTCGACTTGAGGTCGGGTTATCATCAGCTGCGGATCAGTGAAGCTGATATTCCTAAGACAGCGTTCCGCACTCGATATGGCCATTATGAGTTTCTGGTGATGTCTTTTGGTTTGACTAATGCACCAGCAGCTTTTATGGACCTAATGAACAGAGTATTCAGACCGTATATGGATCAGTTTGTGGTAGTCTTCATTGATGATATACTGGTTTATTTGAGGAGTATGGAAGAGCATGTATATCATTTGAGGATTGTACTACAGACACTGAGAGATCATCAGCTTTATGCTAAATTCTCGAAGTGTGATTTTTGGATGGAGAGTGTTTCTTTTCTTGGACACGTAGTGTCTAAAGAAGGTATTCAGGTTGATCCACAGAAAGTTGAGGCAGTATCTGAGTGGCCTAGACCTACTTCTATTACGGAGATTCGGAGTTTTCTGGGTTTAGCCGGGTATTATAGGCGGTTTGTGCAGGATTTTTTCAGGATTGCAGCCCCTATGACTCGCTTGACTCAAAAGAATGTTAGATTCGAGTGGTCAGAAGCTTGTGAGAACAGTTTTCAGTTGTTGAAGGAGAAGTTGACCACAATGCCAGTATTAGCTTTGCCTAATAGTGTGGATAAGTTCACGGTTTACTGTGATGCCTCTAGAATTGGTCTTGGTTGTGTGTTAATGCAGAATGGAAGGGTGATAGCCTATGCTTCGAGGAAGTTGAAGAAGCATGAGCAGAACTATCCTACACATGATCTTGAGATGGCTGCAGTGATCTTTGCTTTGAAGATTTGGAGACATTATTTGTACGGGGTGACTTGTGAGATATTTACTGATCACAAGAGCCTTAAGTACATTTTTCAGCAGAGAGATTTGAATTTGAGGCAGAGAAGATGGTTAGAATTGTTGAAGGATTATGATTGTGAGATTCTTTACCATCCGGGTAAAGCTAATGTTGTAGCAGATGCCTTGAGTAGGAAGTCTTCAGGTAGTCTTGCTCACATCGGTGTTGAGAGGAGACCATTGATCCAGGAATTGCATTTTTTGGTGGATCAAGGTCTGATGATGAAGATTAGTAGATCAGGTGGACTGTTAGCTCAGTTTAAAGTACGATCTGTACTAAGGGATAGGATTAAAGCAGCTCAGAGCCGAGATCCTATTCTAGAAGAGCTTGCAGAGAATGTCAGAGCAGGGAAGTTCACTGATTTCACACTCGATAATGATGGTGTGTTGTGGATCAGTGGTAGATTGTGTGTTCCTGATGTGGATGACTTGAGAGAGGAGATTTTAGAGGAAGCACATTCTACAGCCTACAACGTTCATCTGGGTGTTACTAAGATGTACCACAGTATCAGAGATCTATATTGGTGGGATGGATTGAAGAAGGATTTTGCTGATTATGTTGCTAAATGTTTGACGTGTCAGCAAGTGAAAGCCGAACATCAGAAGCCTTCTGGGAAGCTTCAGCCTCTTCCTATTCCCGAGTGGAAGTGGGAAAGGATAGCTATGGATTTTGTGGTCGGTTTACCTCGTTCGAAGGATGGATACGATTCCATCTGGGTGATTGTAGACAGGTTGACGAAGTCTGCACATTTCTTGCCTGTGAAAGCCATATATTCAGTTGCTAGATTGGCGAAGTTGTATGTGAAGCATATTATGTGCCTTCATGGAGTACCTGTGTCCATTGTGTCAGATAGAGGTTCGGTGTTTACTTCTCATTTTTGGCAGAAATTACAGGAAGCGATGGGCACTAGGTTGGATTTCAGTACTGCTTTTCATCCTCAGACAGATGGTCAGTCTGAGAGGACGATCCAAACACTGGAAGATATGTTGAGGATGTGTGTCTTAGATTTGGGAGGTAGCTGGGATGATCATTTGCCACTTGTTGAGTTTGCATATAATAACAGCTACCATAGCAGTATTGGTATGGCACCATATGAGGCGTTGTATGGAAGGAAGTGTAGATCCCCATTGAGTTGGGATGAGATTGGTGAGAGAGCTTTGACTGGACCTGAGATGGTTCAGGATGCTGCAGAGAAAGTCGCCGTGATCAAGCGCAGATTAGAGACCGCAGTTAGCAGATAGAAGAGTTATGTGGACCCTAGGCGCAAAGATGTGGAGTTTCAGGTTAGAGATTTCGTTTTTCTGAAAGTATCTCCGATGAAGGGTATGATGAGATTTGGCAGGAAGGGTAAGTTAACACCGACATACATTGGACCGTTTGAGATTCTGGAGAGAGTTGGCACTGTTGCATATCGATTGGATTTGCCTCTGAGTATGTCACAGGTGCATCCAGTATTTCATATCTCGATGTTGAGGAAGTATATCTTAGACCCTTCACACGTGTTGCAGCCTGACAGTGTAGAAGTGAGTGAAGATTTGACTTTTGTGGAAGAACCTGTGGCGATCGTAGATTATCAAGTTCGACAGTTGTGATCGAAGCAGATTCCGATGGTCAAGGTTCTGTGGCGCAGCGATAGAGTTGAAGAGCATACGTGGGAGACTGAAGCTGAGATGCGAGCTTCTTACCCGTATCTCTTTCCTTCTTGATCTTGTTTTCTGGAATTCGGGGACGAATTCTTGTAAGGGGGGAAGACTGTAATATCCCGTGTTTTTAAAATATATTTACACTGTACCGGGATATGCAGTGTTAATAATTTCTATACATTATATGATATTTTTACGAGTTAATATGTATTTAAAATCTATTTTAATTACGGTGTATTATTTTCAGTGTTTTACGTAAAATTTTCCCAAGACTTGCATTTCCGGGGAAATTTTCACGTAAACAATGTATTATTAATTATTTTAAATGTATTTACGGACTTGCATGAACTCATGCGTATTTTTAAATTATTAAATAAAACCTGTGTGTGTATATTTATTTAATTAGGGTTTATTATTACCCTAATATTTTATTAAGTATTAATTTGTTTTATTGTTATTTAATTAATTTTATTTAGTATAAATTATTAAAATATTAAATTTTATGTGTGTGGTGTATATTTGATGTGTGTAATTTAATATTATTTTAATATATAGTATAAAGTATATATATATACATATATACATTAAAATTTGTCAAATTACAAAAGATTTGGAAAATTACAAAATTGCCCCCGACTTCTTCTTCTTCCTCCCGATTCTTCTCCTTGCCGTCCAGGCGTCTGTCACGCCATTTCTTCACCATGGGTGTGCCGTCCGGTGTGCCACCGTTTTCCCCGACCAATTTCGCCGCCTGAGGAGGCCGTTTCCGGCGCCTGAAAGTCGATTTTGGCCGGAGAAGCCGAAAATCGATCCACCGTTGATCACGCTGATTCCGGCCACCATTTTTGACACCGCCGGTCTCTTTCTTCTCCTTGAGCTCCGGTGAGTGTGATTCTAGCTTTGGTTTGAGCTAAAATGGTCTAGAATTGCTTAGGTTTCGATTTTGTCAATTTCGGCCTATTAGGGTTTTTGATTTTTTTGAGCTTCGAATTGGATGATTCATGAAAACTACCTTCACAAATGTTGTTCCTAGTAGCTCAATCTACATGTATGAATTTTTGTAGAATTTTTGGAGATTGTTTGGATTTTTGGGTATTTTTGAATATTTTAATATTATTTTCTAATTTTCGGAAATTAATTATTTAAATTATGAAATTAGAGTTTATGGTTAAATTAGGTGTTGAAATGAATTATAGGAATTTATTTGGAATTTTTATGAATTTCTAAGTATTTATTTTGAATTAATTGAGTTTATGTGATTTTGAGAAATTAGGGTTAATTGTGTTTTAAATTGAATTTAATTGGTTAATTGAGTTTAATTATTGATATTATTGATAAATATGTTGAGAAAATTAACTTTGGATAATTTTATGATTTTTGGTGAATTTTTGAAGTAATTTAAGTATATTTATATATATAGGGGTATTTTGGTAATTTTACCCTAAATTGTCTAAAAATGTAATTTAATTGGTTTTATTAGTTATTTAAGGTATAAAAATGATTTCTACAAAATATTTGGTATTTTTAACTAATTAAAACTATTTTTCGTGAATTATTTTCAATTATATATATAATATACGGTTTTTCTAATAAAATGAGTTTTAATCGGTTTTTACAGTGTTTTAAGGTTAATTATGTAATTTTTACCTATGAGATGTATTACTATGTTGTGAGGATATTTTTGGTATACTTGGAATATGTTTTGTGTTTGTGGACCCCGATCGGTGGATTGTAGTTTGGAGTCCGACCATGGGATTTTGATTGTGTTGAGTCTATTTTTTGAAGTGTGTTTCTTTGAGGGGTCGGCTCTACTCTTTTGAGTAGAGAGATGTCTGTTTTACAGGGGAGGTTCTGTCGAATTTTTGGTAGAATTCTCGTAAAACGTGATGTCCAGTCGAACCCTAATTTCTGATTTTGTGTTAAATACTCTAGATTGAATTCTAGGATTTCTGTTAGGGTTTATTCTGATGTCGATTATTTATTGCTTGTTTAGTTGCGCCGAGACCGAGGGCTAGTGGACCAGGCCCGTCGGACCCGTCTCGTGGAGCGCATTAGGTGAGTTACTATACTATATATATATGCTTAGGATGCATGATTTTAGAAATATACATTTTATGTTGATTAAATATGCATAAATAAATTGATTATTTCTTAAGTTTACATTAAGTATATTTTTGGTTTATTTTTGGTATATACTAAATTATATGCATATTTTGTGAATAAAATATATTTAAAATGTTTTAAAATATATTTCCAGCTTAATTTATAATTTGATTGAATGTATTTGATATATATATACTCGAAATATACCTGGTTTACGTTTGGTATATTTTCGGTATATATATATGGTTTATATTGTTATTTCATTTAAATTCATGCATCATTGATTTTTGTGGATGAATGATTTATATTATTATTGATGAAGGATATCAATAGAACGTGCTACCTAGTGGGCAGCACTAGGACCGAGTACGTACCGGTACGCCTATAGTATTTAGGCTATATTACTAACTTATTTGTGGATATTGATTTGATTATGATCATTGATATGTGAGATGTGGTTTGTGGGTGTAATTGCTGGAGCTCGGTTGACCAAGTGTCTCGGGGCCAATCACACTGGCAGTCAGACTGCTGGAGCTCGGTTGACTTAGTGTCTCGGGGCCAGTCTACTGTCCAAATGGATTAAGTGGATATATTTGGATTAAGTGAGCCTGTATGGCTAGAGTGTTGTTTAACACTGTTTTATGAGGTTGCGATATTCTAGGGTTCTATGTGATCCTTCATAAAAGATGATTTTCAGAAAAAATATATAAAAATGATTTTTATTGCATCTGTGTGTAATTGCATGTATATATACATATTATATATATACTGTTGACTGTATGCATTATCACTTAGTGTGTATGTATATATATTATAGTAATTCACTCAGTGAGGTCTGACTCCCCTCCGTTGACTATTTTTCAGGAGAGTCAACTTCCTCAGACCTCAGTAGCAGGTCGATACACCGGATTTCTTCCGCCCCGGCTTCTTTGTGTAAATTATCTACTTGAGTCTCATTTATTTTATCTAGACACTGCAGTAGTTGTGAATTAAAGTGTTGGATTTCATGTATTTTATTTTAAAGAAATGTATTATATTGAAACTGGATTTGTATTAAAAGGATTATTATATATGTGATGAGATTTTGATTTAAATCTAGTTGATGTGGATAATATTATGATATTATGATTTTTATTTCCGCTGCATATTATACTGTTATTATGACATGATTTATTTTATTTTTAGGCTTGCTACGGGTTCCGGATTCGAAAGAATTCCCGTTCCCTAGCGCTAGTCATGGCCCCTGTTTTGGGTCGTGACATATAATTAAAACATACAATTAACCAACAATTTTTTTCCAAATATTATTATTTAACCTAAAAATCAAATTTGGCATACACTCAAAAATATTTATAAAAATAGTATAAAAATCTCAAAAATTATAATTTGAGTTCTAAAATTAATAACATTTAATAATAACCTCAATTATTAAAATTTCATAATTTTTAATCATAATTTTCGAAATTAGCCTAATTACCCATTAAATACCTAAAATTTACATAACCCTCTAATTAACACCAAAAAACTCTAAAATCTTACATAAAATTAATATACTAAAACAATTAACTATAATCACTTTGATTTCACTAACTAAACCAAATAAAACCCAATAAATCAACTAAAAAAAAATTAAAATAAATAAATAAAAATTATGCAAAAATTCTATAAATTAAGAAAAATTAGGAAAAATATTTAAAAATCCAAATTGAAGCAATTTATGGGCATAATCCAACATATACTCAAAAACAACCTAAAATCAACATTCAAAATCGAGCAGTAACCAGAAAACAACCTGTCAACAACCTAAAAACAACTCTGTGCAACTCACCTTCAACCTTCAATTCTGGCGCCGGAGGTGAGTTGCAGCGGCTGCTCTTGGCTTGGACGGACACCTAAGACGATAAGGGAAGTTGGGGAAGCTTGGGTGGTGCTGGATCAGCTTGGATCAAAGCTGACAGAGGAAAGAAATGAGGAATGGCAGCAACAACTCTTCCCCTGGCAGCTTGGTGCGACGACAATGGTGATTCTGATGGTGGCAGGATGAACGGTGCAGTGAAGGAGGAGGGAGAGATGGTGAGGGATGAAGTGGGAGAGGGTACAGGGCTTGTGAGCTTCTATTTCTTCTTTTTTTTTTCTTCTTCACGCTGCTTCTTTCTTTCTTTCTTTCTTTCTTTGTTTGTTTTTGATTTTTTTTCCTTCTTTTGTTTTGTTTTGATCCCGTTTTTTTTTCTTTGGTCCACTTCCCATCACTTTTATATATATATATATATATATATATATATATATATATATATATATATAAAATACTATAAACTATTAATATATAATAATATATTATTATACATATAGGTGTGTCAAGGTAATTATTAGTGTGTAGATATATATATACATACACTACATGCACTTATATAAATACAAGTTATTTTAATACACACACATCTTAAATAATATTTAACCCTAAATAAAAAAAAAAATAATATATATATATATATATATATATATATATATATAATACCTCCATTAGATAGAAAAAAATAATCTTTTATATAATATAACCTAAAAGTATTTATTAAAGATTTAAATATAAAATTACTTTATTTAATTAAAACATAGAGTATTACAATTCCTATCGAATTTGACCAAATTTGAATTCAGATCTTGATAAAAATTCGATCTTCCATTTTTCGATTTTGTTATGGTCATGATGAGTCTGTCACCACCCATGATAGGGTTGCAGATTTAATAAAGTCAAAATGTTGACTTTTGATAGCTTGACTTATGTAGTTATGATTATAATGCTTTTATCATTACTTGTGCCACATCTGATTATTGCAAAATTAATTGACCTGAATATAAACATTTAAACACATAGATCATATATAATTTTACTTAATTACTCGTGACCATAAAAAAAAGATTGTTTCACCCCTCAGGGTTCAACATGTTGTTTTACCCCTCAAGTTTCAAAATGTTGTTTTACCCCTCAAGGTTCAACATGTTGTTAATTACATTTGAGAATGGTTAATGTCAACAGGAATTTTCTATAACATTCAACCACAATATGAAATATATATTAGCTATTGGTCAACCACTACATGAAAGTAGTCATATATCCAAGTGTTGTGCAAACTATTTATAATTATTATTTATTTTATTATTAATATATTATTTATTTATTTATTGATATATTTTCTATATATATTGAAAGTATTTATTATTTATTTATTTTATTAATATTATTTATTTTATTAATATATGTTGCATTCAACTTCTTCAGCACATATATTACTTTCTGACATTTGAATTGATTTGTAAATTTAGTTTTTTGTATATTTTTATTGCTATAAATATAAATTATCTCTAAAAAATTAAAATTAATATACTTTAGATTATCTTTGAAATATATATATATATAAGGGATATTATAAAGAAGGATTTTAACTCAAATAAATAAAATCAATAAAAAAAGACATTGAGAAACATATTGTATTTTCGCAATATCATGAATTTCTAAATTATTCTAAATATCTAAACCAAATGTAATATATCAAAAATAGTAATATATTTTGGGGACTAGATATAATTCTTTAAAAAATTTTAATGTCTAAATATATAGTCAAGATACAATTATGACATTTTATTTAGCGGAAATTTCATTAGATGGCCTCCGTGTTTTCACTTTAGTTTTCTTTTTTTCTCTTTTAAACTTCTGCTTTTCAATTTTGGTTTTCTATTTTTTTTTACCTATTTATTGTTTTTGAACTCATATTTATTGAAATTGATTGTATGTATTTATTTAATTTTTATATTCAAAATAATTTTAATTCTTAATTTAAGTAGCTCAATTTTTTATTGGATTTTTAAAATTTTTAAATGAGCTATTTAAAATTAGTCTAATTATTTTATTTTTAATTAAAATTTTTACTTTTATTAGTATTAATGATAAAAATAAGAATTCTTTATTTGACATATTACATAATTTTTTTGTCGTTTTATTTTTATTTTTTTCAATTATTATTTTTGTTGTTTTGATTGTGATTTTTTGTTTTAGTTTAACTGATTATATGTATTTGTTGTTGTTGTTTATTATCTTTAAGTTGTTTTTTTTTCAGTTGTTGTTTTTCAATTTTTTTTGTTATTTTTGTTGTTTGTTTTTTTTTTCAATTATTTTTTTTGGATTTTTTGATTGTTGTTTTTTATTCTTTTCAGTTGTTGTTTTTTATTTTTTGTTTTCTTTTTCAATTGTTTTTCCCACAATTCCTATTAATAAACTCACATGAAATTACTTTCAATTTTGTTTTAGTTACTTTATTAGGCCCAATATGAAAAAAATACAGAATGCCATGAAAAATTTATTTCCTCTCAGCACATATATCTAACAAACGATGTTACAAATACATCATATATAAAGATTATAAATATGTTTCATATTGATGATCAATAAGTATAAGAGAATATTTGAAAAAAAAAATTGTTAGACATATTAATAAACAAATCAATGTAAAAATTAAAAAAATTAAAATTCTAATTCTTTAAGAACACGAAAAGGAAAAATTTTACGTATTGCTTATTATTACAACAATTGAAGATGTTTAAATCCAAAAAATTGTTGCATGTCCATAATCATTTATCTGAAGAAAGAAAGAGTTAAAAAAAAGAAGATATACATTCTAATTGAAGTTGTTGGTTCCAAAAATTAAAAAGAAAAAACACACAAACACTGCAATTGAATGGAACAGAGAAAGAGTAAGAGAGGATTAGAATGAAACTCAACTAATAAAAAAAAAAGGATGAAGATAGTAAAAAAATGTTTGTAGAGTACGAAGAAAAAAAAAACATCATTAAAAATGAAGACGACGTTGAAAAAAAGTCCATATTTAAAAGAAAAAAGGTTTGAAAAACCAATATTGAAAGATTCATTGGTCAACATCATTTTTGATAATATTTCTAGTTTATAGTCTATATATGAAAATATCCCTTTTATTTAGGATCTTTATTCTTATTTTGCCAATGAAATTTTCCTTTTTGGGTATTGTAGCATGTATTTTGTTGAGATGCTTTCTTGTATTTTCTACTTTTGAAAAGTTGAAGTAGATGCTTGTTCCTTTATTTCATCTGTATTGAATCTCTACGATGCAAATTGAGTATATATGACAGCTTCTAAGTTCTATCAATTGTTGAGATTTAGGAATAACTGTCCTATGATTTTTTTAATCAAATAACTATCCTCTGTAATTTATTCTCCATATATTTTAACAAATGTCAAATAACTATAATGTTCTTTATTTTGATGTTTAAATCACAATATTGTAAAGACGTTGAGACCTTCGAAGTACATTATTATAACTTGAAATGGCAAAAAGGAAGATGACTATGCAGGGCATGGTATTGCATTAAAAGTTTGAGAATTGAGATGAACTCTCACTTTATAAACTTATTGCTTGTTCACCTTTCAGCAATATATATATATATATATATATATATATATATATATATATATATATATATATATATATATATATATACAAGAATGATGAGTGTGGTAATTGAATTTAGAAAAGTAGTTTTGTTACATAATGATTTTTTTTTGAAACATTGTTACATAATGATTGGTACAATATCAATTCCTATTCTTTTTATTTTATTATTTCTATGTACAAAAATATTATGAGTTTCCACTAATTCAAGTGATAAAAAAATATGGACATCTAGATATAAAGAATAAAATTGCCATAATACATATATTATTCCATGTATTTATCATTTTTTATCAGTTTGACACATAAACTTATAATTTTTCCATTTTAACACCTAAACTTGACTAAAAATGCACTAGTTTGCGCTAATATGATACCATAATGTATCTATTACCCCTTGTATTTATCACTTTTTGTCAGTTTGACACTTGAACTTATAGTTTAGCCATTTTGACATATAAACTTGACTAAAATGCAATTTTGAAATCCTTATTATCAGTTAAACTCTTATGATGTGGCATGCGATGATTTACTATTTCATGTCTCATGTGTATCAGTTAAACCCTTATGATGTGACATGCAATGATTTACTATTTCATATCTCATGTGCTAACAAGGATTTCAAAATTGCTTTTTAGTCAAGTTCATATGTCAAAATGACAAAACTATAAGTTCAAGTTTCAAACTGACAAAAAGTGACAAGTACAGGGGGTCATGTATGTATTATGCTAATAAAATTCGAATTCATATCTTTTCTTCTCTCCTTTTAATATTAAAATTGAATTTTTGATAATTATGTTAATAAATTATTTTGGATGGAAATTTGAGTTAGTTAGTGTTATTAATTTGAGTTAATAATTTTAGAATTTATAAAATAATTTTTAGTGATTTTATATATTTTTAGGAATATTTTTAGTATTAAATGTGAATTTTACTATTTTATGTTGAATTATTGAAAAATTAGATTTTTATTAATATTATTTTATTATTTGAGATTTTTATTTAATTATTGTGAAAATAATGATATTTAATGTTTTGATGTTTAAATAAATTATATTGTGGCATTTTAATTATTTTATGGATTTTTAATGATTTTAATATATTATTATTTAATATTTATTTTTGTCGTATATTGTGAACCTTGGTTGGGAATTGTGTACTTTGGGGTCCTAACCCGAGATGTTGAGCTATTGCATTGTTAGAAGTGTGTTTTCCTTGTAGGATCAGCTCTAGTTTTGTGGAGAGATGTTCATTTACAGAGGACGTTCTGTCGATTTTTGGATAGAATTCTTGTAAAATGTGATGTCGGGTTGATCCTGAGTTTCTGTGTTTTGATTGAGATTTGAATTCCTAGATTGAGTCTTTCTTTAAAAGTATAAGTTAGAAATTTATTATGATAATATTATATTTATTTTCTAGTTGTGTCGAGACCGAGTCCTATCCGACCAGGCCCGTCGAGTTTGTCTCGAGAAACACAAACCTGTGAGTTATTATTTTATATATACATTGCATGTAGATGCATGATTATAAGTATTCATGTTTTGATATAAATTTAAACATGAATTATTTCATTAAATGAATAAGTATATTTTTGGTATACTTTTAATATATTTTTGGCATATTTGATATATATGTGACATATATGCTTAATTTTTTTTAATATATATTTGGTATATATGTGTCATATATATGTTGGTATATTTTTGGTATATATTCAGTATATTTTGATATATGCTTAGCATATATATTTGATATATTTCTAGTATATTTATGGTTGATTTTGGATTATATGTAGCATATATACTTGAAATATATTCAGTATATTTTCAATATATTTCTGGTATATAAATAGTATATTTTTCTGTTATAAATTTCATTTGTGTTTAATTATGCATTTATTTATTTTTCATAAATATATAATTTTGTTCTAAGAATATCAATAGAATGTGCTACCTATTGGACTGTATTAGTACTGTGTACGTACCGGTTAGTTAGATTTAGGATTTGTCATTGTGAGAATCACTTGAGGTGACATTTGATTTATTGATTATTGAGAATTTCAGTGATTGAATAGTGTGATTGCGGGAGCTCGGTTGACCTAATGTCTCGGGGCCAATCACACTGACTGTGAGACTGCGGGAGCTTGGTTGACTTAATGTCTCGGGGCCAGTCTACTGTCCAAAATGGAATAAGAGAATTACTTTGAAATTAAGTGAGCCTGTATGGTTAGTGAGATATTTTGATTGAGGTTACGACTATATTAGGGTTCTATTTGATCCTTCACTTAAATAAATATTTTTTGCATTTATTATTATATAAAAGTGGATTTTAGCATCTGTGAGAAAAAGAGAGAAACTAGAAGGGTTGATTACTTCTCTAAGTTTAGGCTTTATTTGGAAGTGAAATTTGGTGATAAAAAACACTTCTCAAGATGTAAATTTTATCCTAAAAGCCTTTGGTGATTAATTTGGTAAGTAATTCTATAGTTTTGGTTGATTGAGATTAGGGTTTCCATGCAATAGTTCTTAGGTTCTAGAATTCTAGTTTTTCAGTCTTGTTGTTTTATCCATATCTTGCAATAAGAAGATTTACTTTAAGTGTTATTTAATGATATAAAAACTTTAAAGAGTTATCTAAAACTTTTCCTTTTTTTAGCTCGATCTGATTCAGTTCCTATGCTAGAGTAATAAGAGGAAACATTTTATTACTCAATCTATTTGAGTAAAATGACCTAATTGTGTTCAGCTTCCTATATCTTTGTCTGTGCTTGTCACAATGAAACAAACTTTTTATGGTATGTAGTTGACATATAGATATAAGTCTAATAAAAATTTGAGGCTGAAATTCCTTTCCTACAAGTTGTAGCAAATTTTTGAAATTTTCCCTGAAAATATCCTTTTTAGAGTTAATGAGTTAGATTTGTGAAATTAAATTGGTTTGCATTTTATGCATATCATTTGGGGGCTGTATGGTTAGATTAGTATGTGAGATCATTATATTGATGATTTTTAAATAAAATTTCATGCTTTAGGTACTAGAAAAGGCAAGGAAAGGGGTGGTGCAAAACTAAGCGAGTCAGTGATCGAATTGTGTTTGTTTTGGAAGCTATTTTGTGAGTAGATGTTCAAACCTTTAAAGTCTATTTATTTCACCAATAAAATGATATTTCTAAATGTTATTTTATGGACCTGAAATGAGGTATTTAAATGGTTTTAATTCAGCCTTGGTGATGCTTGAATTATATGTTTTAATTTTAAGCTTTTAAGGTTTCAATTTAAAAGTCAAATATGTTAGTACTATATATATTTTTTTGGTCACATGATTTGAGGTTATTTAATTGCTTGATGGTTTGAGATCAACTTGGTTTTTCTTACTTTATATTATGATGAGTGGTGGTTTGAATTTGAATATTTTATTGAACAACGTTTTGTGATAAAATTACTTTGGCTAGTAAATTATTGAAAATGGTATTTGTTTTATGTGTTACCACCCTATATGAGTTGTGTGAATGTGTTGAGGTGATATATGCACATTTGAAATTGTGTTGGTTGTTGTTGTGTAATAAACAATAAGACACTTAATTGAAGGATAGTGGTCAAAGAGTTAGCCTTTAAGTGTGCCTAGTACTCTATACGTTATGGCCAGATTGTGCTGTTTGTTATGAAAGCTTGTATTTATATTTGCAAAGCCTATGCTTTACTTGGCTTAATTTGTATAAGTTTGAAAGCAAGGATGATTTTAATATCTCAAGTGGATCATAAATTGATTTTAAATACACTTGTATGCTGATTTAAGATGTTTATTATGTTTGATTTAATCAAATTATTTTCTGCTTGAATTATCTATTCATTGAGTATTTTATACTCATTTTACTCTATTTTATAAACTTTTTCAGATAACAAGGCTTGATAGTGGGTGGCCTAAGCTAAGTGAGTGTAGGTAGAAGTTGGAAGTCAGGTTGGCCAACATCTTTCTTTGAGAAGCCTTGTATTTTGTTTTCTCACCTTTTTTTTTCATATGTATTATATATGTAAATGTCCTAAAATTAAATAATGGCTAGGCTAAATGTAAAACAATTACTAGTAACATATTTTGTGAAGCTTAAATGATGATCAATTTTATGCATTTTGTGTACAAATATGAATTTTAACCTAGTTTTAAAAATGTAATTTCCTATGTAATTTAGTTATCCTATACTATAGTTAATATTCATAAACTTATCAAATTACAAGAATATTTTTATTTTCCATCAGATGAGTACATTAAGCTTTTCTTAGGAGGTATTATAATTCTTTGAGAAAATATAATTATTAATATAATACAATTTGACTAAAATAAATGGTTTGCTAAGTGGCTGGTTTTTAAATGTCCATCTTGTGCTACGGAGATGAGCTGTGACATTACTTCATGTAGTTTTTATTTTCTATTAAATAATATTCCTTTATTGATTCTATATTTCTCTCTATCATGAAAAGTTTAGAATCAGATCAAAGGAATCAATTTATGTCTAATTAAAACTATAGAATGGAGCATATGATTAGCTAAATTGCAAACTAAAAGAGCATTGTAAGTGTGATTGGAGAATATTGATAAAAAAAAAAAATTTATGTTTATTTATAACTATTGTTTATATTTTGTTACTTCTTTTTTAACTATAGCATGAAATAAAAAGTTATAATTTAAATATTTTTTGGCCAAAATACAATTTAAATTTGAAATTTAATAAATGTCATATAGAATTTTAGTAATTAGGCCACGTATATATTAGTAATGGAAAGGTAAAACTTTAATTAATTCATTACATAATAAGTATCTTCTTAAAAAGATTATATCATTAGACTATTGACTCAATGATATAATATATTTCTTTGCTGGGGAGCATTGACATAAATTCTTGATGCAATGTATAAACAATTTTAATGTAAAATATTAAAATTTGATGATTATACTTTCATATATGTTCATAAAAATTAATTGATCATGTTATGAAGTTTATTTTGAATTGAAGAGTGAAACAATGGTTAAGGTAAAAAAAAATAAAAAATTAAGATAATATCAACATTTATTGATATAACTAATAAAAATTTTAAAAATTTTTAGGTTTTGAATTTTAAGTTTTTTATATAAAAAAACTTACGTTGTGGCTAAAAAAATGTAAGGATCGTTGCCATAGCTAAGAACTCATGCACATTAAATATTTACTATTTCTTACCAACCTAAACATATTCTGGTAGAGATACCTCTGTGCAGCCAAAAGGCCAACCCAAGTTGCATTGCAGGTGAAACAACATTAAACTACTTTCATATTTTATTTATAAATTATAGAATTTTGTGTTCCTTTATTCTTGTGATTATTGTTTCTTCAACCAATTTTAATAGAAAATAGCTTCTTGTATTTTGCTATTGGGGCAACTTTGGGGTCCTTGCTGAGATAATCATAATAAACTACTTAAACTGGTCACTTATTTGCTTGCTGGAGTAACAAATTAGTAAAAGGTGATCTTGCACCATAGTATTCTAAGCTTTAGGTTAGTATCCTGGTATTACTTGTTCATAGAATTCTAATTTGTTGTGCATGGCTACTTTCCTTTTAGGGATAAGTATAATTTTGATTCATGTAGTTTTATTTTTTGATAAAATCAGTCATGTATTTTCTTTTTATCTTTTAAGTATCATGTATTTCATATTATTTTACATTTTAGTACCATTCTGACAAATATTGTTTAAAACATATTTTTAATAAAAAACAATATGCATTTTCTATGCTTAAATCATAGAATGAATAATATATTATTATTCAACTAACTATAATAAGCTCAGAAAAAAATCAAATTTAGATGAATTTTTAATTTATTTATAAATAAAAAGAAATAATTTTTAAAATAAATTTACAATATTTTTAAAAATAAATAATTGGTTAGATTGATCGTAAATCATATAGAGAATAAATTTATCATTGAAATTTAATATTATATTAATTTTTTCTTATAAAATAATGATGATATTAGTTAGAAGGTACTAAAGTGTAAAAAAATAAAACACATGATACATAAAAGCAAAAAAAAAAAAAACACAGAGCTATTTTTGCAAAAAGATAAAACCACAAGGATTAAAATTGTACGTGTCCCTTCCTTTTATTGTATAAAAACACCATCACATATCACCATATTCTTTATTGGCCTTTGTATCTGAAGGTAAAAAACAGTTGAATTTGAGGTGCTTGAAAGAGAATTGAGGGATATTTTGTGTCTTCTTATAAAAGGGAGCTCATATAGGAGTTGAATGGAGTTAGGTCATATGAGTTTATTTCTTCTTTCTCTTTATTTTGTTAATTTTTAAGAAAAAGGCTAGAAACAAATGCTTTATGTTTGTCAATTTGTGTCGAAAGCAATCAATTTGGCATTTTATTCACATAAAGATAGTGGTATTCTATTATTCATCCTTTTATATGCACATGCCCATGTGGTGTGTGTCTCTACATGTATAGAATTCTTAGCAATTGTGCTTCTCTGTGTTCACTGTTTATTATAAACCATAAGAATGTTAAACACTAAACACTCAAACAATCTTAATTAAACTCTCTCAAACACTCAAGAATATAAAAAAATATTTCTACAACTCTTATAATTTAAGCTTTTATTGTTGAATTGCTTGTTTGATGATTACAATGCAGGGAAGAGGGAGTATTTATATGTTAGGCAATTTTCGTAAGTGGACGGTTCACAACAAGTAGTAAAGTTCAAGTATCGAGTATCATTCCCACGAGGAGATTGATACCATGTACTAGCCATAATTTTATCTCTACAAGCTAAAAAAATAGATTTAATTGAAATAGAAAACTATATTAACTAACAAAGATAAATACTAAATCTAAAATAAAAATTCAATAATCAAAAGATAGAGTTTAGATTTACTTCACTAGACACTTACTTGAATTACAGGATTTAATCTTAATTCAACTTGTTAATACAGTCAAAGGTAAATTACTCAAATTACTTAAAGTCTTTTTCAAGATCATTCAAGCATGTCAAAACTAATTATCGCCTATTTTCATGGTCAAATAAGTTAATTAAGACTCATTAAGTTCCTTAGCAATTTAATACTCCCCGAAGGATTCATCTACTTTCGTGATTGAGGTTCCTAAGTTTCATAGGCCTATGAGCTAATAGATCATGCAACTTTCATTTTCTACTAATCTACCCAAAAGCATGCATTTAATCAGGCCTAAAATCAAATGCAAGAACATGTAAAAAAAAACTATAAAATTAACTGAATATTAACTTATTAAATTAAAACATAAAAATTCAAACAAGTAGTAGTCTAGATACATGAATCGAAACCCTGAGTAAATTAGTTACGCATGATGGAAATAATCATAATAAAAGATATTCCAATCATGAGAACATGATTGACTTAAAACTCTACTTCTCCTCTACTCAAAATATCTTTGAATGCTAATTTGAATGAATTCTCCCTTAAATTGATGAATTGGTCCTTTTATATAGCCATCTCTTGCCCTTAGAACTTCTAATTCTAGAATATTCTCATTCTATAATCTTTCAATTTTAAAATCTTCTAAATCCATAATCCTAAATGAAAGAGAAAGATTTTTTATGAGTGCACACCCTAGCATATGGCCATGCACATGGGTGTGCACTAGGGCATGTCTATTAATTTTATGTGCACACCCTAGTGTATGGCCATGCACACGGGTGTGTACTATTCCAAAGTTGTGCATGACTTGATACATGGTCGTGTGGTGGGGTGTGCATAGCTTCTTCATCGGGCTTAGCTTTAATCATGTCAGTGCACACCTTCTTGCATAATAGTGTGGTGAAGCGTGCATGATTCTTGATGAGCAAAGTCATATGTTAGCCTATATACGTAGAATTTCCATACACGGTTCTAGACATGGTCATGCACTACAGTTCTCAAAACTATAACAAATAATTTGATTAGATACTATAATGCACTTAATTATTAAAAAAACATGCAAATGTATTCTTTAAAATGCAAATTAAATAATATTATGCTAAATGCAAGTAAAATTAATAACAATTAAATAAACTTATAAAAACATATTATAAAACCAATAAAAATGCTCTTAAAATTATATATATAAAAGACACATAACAAATTCCCCCATATTAAACCTTGCTTATCCTCAAGCAAAATGCACAAGAACACTCATCAATGCAACGAACTTAGCACATTGACAGACTTTTTAATGTCCATTTTCCATAATCTTAGGTTAATACAAAGCTTATAAATTAAAATCAAACTGATAATTCAAAGTTAAAGACGTAAGTTTTATCAAGTGAAGAGCAAACTTAGCTGTTGAATTGTTGAAAACATGTAAATTAGCAATCAAGAAAAATAAAAGTAAATGATACTATTTTTTTTCAACCTTAAGCCACCCCTTGATTCCATCACATAATAGATAGTAATTTTTATTTTATTTTATTTTATTAGCAAGTGCGTTTTACGCTCCATCTCACTTTAATCTCTATATTCTTCTCACTTTCAGTAATCTCCACCCGTTTTAGTATTACTAAGCGTGGACACTGTTAAATGAGTCCTTTGGATACTCATACTCAGATTAGAGCATTAGAGTAGATTTTAGAGCATAAAAATATAAAATTTATACATTGCTCTAAGGAGAGTTTTTTTTATAACTACTATCAGGTTATGTGCTAGTGTCAAGGTTAGAGTAAAAGATAACATCCAAGTATCACTTACAAATAGTTTTCTGAACTATCAATTTTCAGATTCAATTATTTAAAAGTAAGTAAGCATTAGGTTCATTAGAATTTTAAGAGTCTTTAATCTTAAATTATCAACCTAACTTTAAAATTTACAAATCAAGCATTAATAAATGATTATGAAACTTAAAAATTGAAATACATTCGATGCACTCTGCTCATCACATTGATAAATTGCAAAAATTTAGTGTGTGAGTGTATGCAATCATGCAACATGCAATATATGATATGATATAAAGATGAAATCAAATGCAAAAAATATGTACTGCAATATAAATTCTCTCCCCCATACCTAAATAAATCAGTGTCCGTAATGAGTAATGAAAAAAAAAATAAATCAAAGGTGGAAAGAATGAGTTCCCTAAATGAGAGGAGGGCAGACAATGACCTGGGCATGGCCAATTGTACGGTTGTGCACATCCACCTTTGTAGTTTTGCAAAAATAAGTTGCAAAAGAAAAAAGAAATAAAAATAATATATTGAAATAAATTAAAGTTGAATGGGTTGCCTCCCATTAAGCGCTTATTTATAGTCATTAGCTTGACTAAATTCCCATTTGATCATTAGGGAGGATTGATTAAAGAATAATCCTTGCCTATGTGAGCTCACTTATTTGGCATTAGAAAAGAAGGTGAAAAAGTCTTAAAATTCATATCCTTCATAACACTTTTAATTCGCCACTCTTTAGTATCATTCTTTAGAGGCCCATTTTTCTTCTTAACTTTTTTTTTATTGCTTTCACCTCCTTGGATTCATGAATGAGGAAAGTTTTAAGTGGCTTCTTGGGAACTTATGGAAGAACATCTTTACCATAAACCTTAACTACATCCACCCAAAAATAAGAAGACATTGATAGGGATTATTGTGCCATTTTGAACACATCAAACTCAACCTTCTCTTCTCCAACTTCAAGTGTTATTTTTCCTCTTTTGACATCAATGATAGATCCAACTATAGCCAAGAAAGGAGGTCATAGAATAATAGGAATATGAGAGTCTTTTTCCATTTTGACAATTATAAAATCACAAAGGACTTAAAACTATCCCACTTTTACTGGAATATCCTCTAATATTCCCACAAGACATATAAAAGATCGATTTGCAAGTTGTAATGAAATATTGGTAGGCTAAGGATCTCCTGTGCTCAATTTCCTGCATAAAGATAGAGGCATTAAACTCACCCTAGCTCCTAAATCATAAAGAGCTTTACCAGTAGCTAATTTTCCAATGACATAAGGTATAGAGATACTCCCTGGATCTTTAAGTTTTAGAGGGACCTTATTTCTAATCACACCATTACATTCTTTATTCATTGGTATAATCTCACAATCCTCCCACTTCCTCTTATTAGTGATGATGTCTTTGAGGTATTTGGCATATTTGGGCATTTGGGTGACTACCTCCAAGAAGGGAATAGTGATATCTAACTATTTGAACACTTTTAAAACCTTTTGAAATTGCTTGTCAAGTGCTCCATTACCCATCCCTTAAGGGAAAGGTAAACAAGGTGTCTTCAACGTCTTAGGCTCTTGATCCAACTCATTACTCTTTGGCTTCTCTCCTTCTTTTAGTAATTGATCTAGCTTAGCCTTTAATTCCTTAATCTTGTGCTCAACTTCAGGCAATTGCTTCCTACTTCATAAAGTTATTGCATTCACATACTCTCTTGGGTTCTCAGGTTAATTAGGAAATTTTCCCCTTTGTCAAAAATTGGAAGAGCTTGCTTGTGATGTTATTTGGTGTTCTAGCACCTTATTGTGTGTGGCTAATTAGTCTAACCTTACATCTATCCGCTTGAAGTTCTCTTCATACTGCTTAAAACCTTCTTGAAATGTTTGATTGATCTTGCTTTGTGATTGGATGAAGTTTTCTATCATCATCTCAAGATTAGACTTAGGTTTGGGTTGAGGGTAAGTGTTCTTTTGCTGAAAACCTAATGGTGCGTTATACCCTTGATTTGCATTTGAGTTTGAATTCCTTCCTTCATTTGACCATAAGAAATTTGGGTGGTTTCTCCATCTAAGATTATAGGTATTGGAGTATCGATTCCCTTGAGCTCTGTCATTAAAGTCATTCAAAGCATTTAATTGCTCAATGGAATAATCTTGAGAGAAAATGTTACCTTGTTGACATGTTGTGGTGGAATGTGCACCTCTATATACTTGATAAGATAGCACCTGTGATGGATAACCTGCAAATTAGAGCTTTTGTAATTGCTTTGTAAGGGAGTCTAATTTAGCATTTACCATGCTTAAGCTATCAACCTCATACACTCCTGTTGCTTTTCTAGGCTGATTTCTCTCTCCATGCCACTGATAATATTCGATGCCATCCTTTCCAAGAGTGCATATGCATCATCTGGTGTTTTACTCATGAAAGAGCCTTATGCAATAGCATCTATAGTGATTTGCAAAGACTTAGACAGTCCTTGGTAGAATGTTTGCATAAGGAGCCAATTCAGAATGCCATGATGAGGGCAATGTCTTTATAGGTCTTTAAATCTCTTCCAAGCTTCATAAAGAGATTCTCCAAGCTGTTGCATGAACCCTGTAAGGTCTTGGCAATATTTGGCAGTCTTTCCAGGCAGATAATACTTAGTGAGAAAGGCCTTAGAAAGTGTATTCCATGAGGTGATAGAGTTTAGTGCCAATGATCCCAACCACAATTTTGCCTTACCCCTTAATGAAAAGGGAAACAACCTAAGGCGAACAAAATTTGTGCTCACTCCATTGATCTTGAAAGTGTCATAAATGTTAAGGAAATAAGCTAGATGAGCATTAAGATCTTCTATTGGTTGTCTACCGAACTAATATTGTGAAGCTATTTAGAGTATGCAGGTTTAATTTTTAAGGCATTGGCTTCGATAGTCGACTTCACATTATAGTTTTGGCTTCTTGTAAGACTTGGAACCCTATATTCTTCTAAAGCTCTTACTGCTTGGTGTAATATCCCGTGTTTTTTTTTAAATATTTTTACACTGTATCGGGATATGCAGTGTTAATAATTTCTATATATCATATGATATTTTTACGAGTTAATATGTATTTAAAACCTATTTTAATTACTGTGTATTATTTCCAGTGTTTTACGTAAAATTTTCCCGGGACTTGCATTTTCAGGGAAATTTTCACGTAAACAATGTATTATTAATTATTTTAAATGTATTTTCGGACTTGCATGAACTCATGCGTATTTTTAAATTATTAAATAAAGCCTACGTGTGTGTATATTTATTTAATTAGGGTTTAATACATAAAACCCTAATATTGTATTATTTATTTATTTATTATTATTTAATTATTTTATTTATTATTAAATTATTAAAATTTATTTTTTTATTATTATTTTATTAATATTTAATTATTTTATTTTATTTTTCTTTTTTCTTTTTTTTCTTTTTTTTCCTTTTTCTTTTTCTTTTTCTTTCCTTTTTCTTTCTTTTTCTTTTTCTTCTTCTTCTTCTTTCCTCCCGCGCCCGACGCCCGACCACCCATTCCCTCCCGCTGCAAATCCGGCCACCTACCGTCGGTGTGCCTCCCGGCTTGCCACCGCCGTTCCCAGCCATCCTCCGCCGCCTCCAGCTCCTTTCCCCGACGCCGGCAGCTCCATTCTTCCTCTTTTGGCCGAAATCTTCCCTTCGCCGTTTCTCCCTCCTTCGGCCACCGTTTTCGACACCGCCGGTCTCTTTCTTCTCCTTGAGGTCCGGTGAGTGTGATTCTAGCTTTGGTTTGAGGTAAAATGGTTTAGATTTGCTTAGGTTTCGAATTTTCAATTTCGATCACATTAGGGTTTTTGATTTTTTTGAGCTTCGAATTGGATGATTCATGAAAACTCCCTTCACAAATGTTGTTCCTAGTAGCTCAATCTACATGTATGAATTTTTGTAGAATTTTTGGAGATTTTTTGGATTTTTGGGTATTTTTGAATATTTTAATATTATTTTCTAATTTTCGGAAATTAATTATTTAAATTATGAAATTGGAGTTTATGGTTAAATTAGGTGTTGAAATGAATTATAGGAATTTATTTGGAATTTTTTATGAATTTCTAAATATTTATTTTGAATTATTGAAGTTTATGTGATTTTGAGAAATTAGGTTAATTGTGTTTTTATTTGAATTTAATTGGTTAATTGAGTTTAATTATTGATATTATTGATAAATATGTTGAGAAAATTAATTTTGGATAATTGTATGATTTTTGGTGAATTTTTGAAGTAATTTAAGTATATTTATATATATAGGGGTATTTTGGTAATTTTACCCTAAATTGGCTAAAAATGTAATTTAATTGGTTTTAATAGTTATTTAAGGTATAAAAATGATTTCTATAAATTATTTAGTATTTTTAACTAATTAAAACTATTTTTCGTGAATTATTTTCAATTATATATATAATATACGGTTTTACTAATAAAATGAGTTTTTATCGGTTTTTACAGTGTTTTAAGGTTAATTATGTAATTTTTACCTATGAGATGTATTTCTAGGTTTTAAGGATATTTTTGGTATATTTGAAATTATTCTGTGTTTAATACTCTAGATTGAATTCTAGGTTTTTTGTTAGGTTTATTCTGATGTCTATTATTTATTGCTTGTTTAGTTGCGCCGAGACCGAGGGCTAGTGGACCAGGCCCGTCGGACCCGTCTCGTGGAGCGCATTAGGTGAGTTACTATACTATATATATATGCTTAGGATGCATGATTTAGAAATGCATGTTTTATGTTGATTAAATATGCATAAATATTTGATTATTTCTTAAGTTTATATTAAGTATATTTTTGGTTTATTTTTGGTATATAATAAATTATATACATGTTTTATTAATAAAATATATTTAAAATGTTTTTAAATATATTTTTTGTTTAATTTATGATTTGATTGGATTTATTTGACATATATATACTCGAAATATACCTGGTTTACGTTTGGTATATTTCCGGTATATATATGGTTTATATTGTTATTTTATTTAAATTCATGCATCATTTATTATGAATGAATGTTTTATATTACTAATGAAGGATATCAATAGAACGTGCTACCTAGTGGGCAGCACTAGGACCGAGTACGTACCGGTACGCCTATAGCTTTAGGCTATATTACTAACTATTTGTGGATATTGATTTGATATGATTATTTGATATGTGAGATGTGGTTTGGGTGTGATTGCTGGAGCTCGGTTGACCAAGTGTCTCGGGGCCAATCACACTGGCAGTCAGACTGCTGGAGCTCGGTTGACTTAGTGTCTCGGGGCCAGTCTACTGTCTAAATGGATTAAGTGGAAATATTTGGAATAAGTGAGCCTGTATGGCTAGAGTGTTGTCTAACACTATTTTCTGAGGTTGCGATATTCTAGGGTTCTATGTGATCCTTCATAAACTGGGATTTTTCAGTAAAATATATAAAAATGATTTTTCTGCATCTGTATGAATTTGCCTGTATATATACATATTATATATATATTGTTGATTGTATGCATTATCACTTAGTGTGTATGTATATATATTATAGTAATTCACTCAGTGAGGTCTGACTCCCCTCCGTTGACTATTTTTTAGGAGAGTCAACATCCTCAGACCTCAGTAGCAGGTCGATATGCCGGATTTCTTCCGCCCCGGCTTCTTTGTGTAAATTATATACTTGAGTCTTATTTATTTTATCTAGACACTGCAGTAGTTGTGAATTAAAGTGTTGGATTTCATGTATTTTATTTTAAAGAATATTATGTTGAAACTGGATTTGTATTAAAGGGATTTTATGTATATGTGATGAGATTTTGATTTAAATCCATTTGATGTGGATAATATTATGATATTATGATTTTTTTTTATTTCCGCTGCATATAATATT
Organism: Mallotus nudiflorus; assembly: GCA_947683625.1. Taxonomy (NCBI): domain Eukaryota; kingdom Viridiplantae; phylum Streptophyta; class Magnoliopsida; order Malpighiales; family Euphorbiaceae; genus Mallotus; species Mallotus nudiflorus. The sequence goes on from CANTUR010000464.1 coordinate 85,696, forward strand.
ATTATTGTTATTATTGCATGATTTATTTTATTTTTAGGCTTGCTACGGGTTCCGGATTCGAAAGAATTCCCGTTCCCTAGCGCCGGTCATGGCCCCTGTTTTGGGTCGTGACACTTGGTTAGCCATTCTTTTATCTTTTTCTCGTTTCTTCTTCTAATTCTTTTTGCAAGCCTTTTTAATTTCTAGATTTGCTTTCTCTAATTCAAGATGCTTTAATTTTTTTTTTGCCATAAATAAGAATTAAATACCTGAACAGAAAAAGTAAGAAGATTAAATAAAATAAAAAAATGTTAGTCTAGCAAAAATAAAAAGTGCACTAATATTGGTATTACCGATCTCCCTAATAATGATGCCAAAAACTTGTTAGGAAATTTTCGTAAGTGCACGGTTCACAACAAGTAGTAAAGTTTGAGTATCGAGTATCGCTCCCATAAGAAGATCGATACCAAGTACTAGTCATAACTTTATCTCCATAAGCTAAAAAAATAGATTAAATTGAAATAGAAAACTATATTAACTAACAAAGATAAATGCTAACTCTAAAATAAAAATTTAATAATTGAAAGATAGAGTCTGGATTCGCTTTACTAGACACTTACTTGAATTACAAGATTTAATCTTAATTCAACTTATTAATACAGTCAAGGGTAAATTACTCAAATTACTTAATGTCTCTTCCAAGATCATTCAAGCATGTCAAAACTAATTACTGCCTATTTTCATGATCAAGTAAGTTAATTAGGACTCATTAAGTTCCTTAGCAATTTAATACTTCCTGAAGGATTCATCTACTTTTGTTATCGAGGTTCCTAAGTTTCATAGGCCTATGAGCTAATAGATCATGCAACTTTCTTTGTCTACTAATATACACAAAAGCATGCATTTAATTAGGCCTAAAATTAAATACAAGAACATATAAAAACAACAAGTAAAATTGACTAAATATTAACTTATTAAATTAAAAGATAAAAATCTAAACAAGAAGTAGTCTAGCTACACGAATCCAAACCCTGAGTGAATTAATTACACATGATGGAAATAATCATAATAAGGTATTCCAAACATGAGAACATGATTGACTTGAAACTCTGCTTCTCCTCTGCTCAAAATATCTATGAATGCTAATTTGAATGAATTCTCCCCTAAATTAATGAATTGGTCCTTTTATATAGCCATCTTTTACCCCTAGAAGTTCCAATTCTAGAATATTCTTATTCTAAAATCTTCCAATTTTGAAATCTTCTAAATTCATAATCCTGAATAAAAGAGAAAGCTTTTTCATGAGTGTACACCCTAGCGGATTGTCACGACCCAAAAATCAAAATAAATTCCAAAAATTCTACAAATATTACAGCATGTAGATTGAACTTCCAGGATCAAAGTTTGTGAAGGAAGTTTTCATGAATCAATCAAATTGAAGCTAAAAAAAATCAAAAATTCAAGTAGGTTGAATTTGAAAAATTGAAACCTAGGCAAATCTAAACCATTTTAAGTGAAACAAAGCTTAGAATCACACTCACCGGAGCACAAGGAGAAGATAAAGACCGGCGACGTGAAAAATGGTGGCCGAAATCGCTGTGATCGACGGTGGAGATGAGTTTTGGCTTTCCGGTAATTTCGAGCTTCAAACGGTGCCGAAGAAGGAAGAGAAGGCGGCGAGGCTAGCTGGGGACAAAGGTGGCACGTCGGGAGGCACATTGACTGTGAAGAAACAACGTGACAGGCGGTGGTGATGGCGCTTGGACGTCGGCCGTGAGGGAGAAAGGGTCGGGGGTAATTCTTGTAAATAAGCTAAAGTTTATAATAATAATAATAATAATAATAATAATAATAATAATAATAATAATAATAATAATAATAATAATAATAATAATAATAATAATAATAACTTTAATAATTTATATTATAATACTATAATATTATACTCAAATTAATCTCACACCGCATAATTTAAAAATAATTAATATATATACATATACACATATAATACACATTTAATAATCATTAAACTATATAATATAATATAATTTAATGAAAATAAACCCTAATTTAATTTAAATGCGTATACTTGCATGTATATGTATATATTTTAATACGACCCTTAAAAATCATGCATGGACTCATACAAATTTGTAAATCTATTTAAAATAATTAATATTAGATTATTTATGTGTCAATTTCCCCGAAAATACAATTCCTGGGAAAATTTTACATAAATATCTTAAAATAATGTAAAATAATCAAAATTTGTTTTAAACAAATAACAAACTCATAAAAATATCATAATTATATACAAAATTATTAACACTGCATATCCTGATGTAGTATAAAAATATTTAAAAACTCGGGATATTACAATCTTCCCCCCTTACAAGAATTCGTCCCCGAATTCCTGAAAAGAATAATTATAAGATCAAGAAGGGAAGAGATACGGGTAAGAAGCTCGCATCTCAGCTTGAGTCTCCCATATATGCTCCTTAACTTTGTTGCTATACCACAGAACCTTAACTATCGGAATCTGCTTCGAACATAACTATTGGACTTGATAATCAACGATCGCCACAGGTTCTTCCATAAACATCAAATCTTCATTCACTTCTACACTGTCAAGCTGCAACACATGTGAAGGGTTTGAGATATACTTCCTTAGCATTGAGTTATGAAACACCAGATGCACCTATGACATACTCGAAGGCAAAGCCATCCGATATGCAACAGTGCGAACTCTCTCTAAAATCTCGAATGGTTCGATATATCTCAGTGCTAACTTACCCTTCCTGCCAAATCTCATCACACCCTTCATTGGAGACACCTTCAGGAAAATAAAATCTCTGACTTGAAATTCCACATCTCTGTGCCTAGGATCCGCTTAGCTCTTTTGCCTACTAATTGCGGTCTCTAATCTGTGCTTAATCACGGTGACTTTCTCTACAGTATCCTGAACCATCTTAAGTCCAGTCAAAGCTCTCTCCCCAATCTAATCCCAACTTAGAGGGGACCTACACTTCCTTCCATACAATGCCTTATATGGTGCCATACCAATACTGCTATGGTAGCTGTTATTATATGCAAACTCAATAAGAGGCAAATGATCATCCCAGCTACCTCCCAAATCCAGGACACACATCCTCAACATGTCTTCTAGTGTCTGGATCATCCTCTCAGACTAACAATCTGTCTGAGGATGAAAAGCAGTACTGAAGTCCAACCTAGTGCCCATCACTTCCTGTAACTTCTGCCAAAAACGAGAAGTAAACACTAAACCCCTATCTGACACAATGGACACAGGTACTCCATGAAGGCACACAATATACTTCACATATAGCTTCGCCAATCTAGCTACAGAATAGGTGGCTTTCATAAGTAAGAAATGTGCAGACTTAGTCAACCTATCTACAATTACCCAGATGGAATCATATCCATCCTTAGAACGAGGCAAACCAACCACAAAATCCATAGCTATCCTTTCCCACTTCCACTCGAGAATAGGAAGAGGCTGAAGCTTCCCAGAAGGCTTCTGATGTTCAGCTTTAACCTGTTGACACGTCAAACACTTAGTAACATAATCAGCAACATCCTTCTTCAATCCGTCCCACCAATACAAATCTCTGATACTATGGTACATCTTAGTAACACCCGAAGTATGCTATAGGTTGTAGAGTGTGCTTCCTCTAGAATCTCCTCTCTCAAGTTATCCACATCGGGAATACACAATCTACCATTGATCCACGATACACCATCACCATCAAGTGTGAAATCAGTGAACTTCCCTACTCTGACATTCTCTACAAGCTCCTCTAGAATAGGATCTCAGCTCTGAGCTGCTTTAATCCTATCCCTCAGTACAGATCGCACTTTAAACTGAGCTAGCAGTCCACCAGATCTACTAAGCTTCATTATTAGACCTTGATCCACCATCAAATGCAATTCCTAGATCAACGATCTCCTCTCAACACAGATATGAGCAAGACTACCTGAGGACTTTCTACTCAAGGCATCTGCTACTACATTAGCCTTGCCCGGATGATATAATATCTCACAGTTGTAATCTTTCAACAATTCCAACCATCTCCTCTGCCTCAGATTCAGATCTCTCTGCTTACTTAAGGCTCTTGTGATCAATAAAAATCTCACAAGTCACCCCATACAGATAATGTCTCCAGATCTTCAAAGCAAAGATCACTGCAGCCATCTCAAGGTCATGTGTAGGATAGTTCTACTCATGCTTCTTCAATTGCCTCAAAGCATAGGCTATCACCCTACCATTCTGCATCAACACACAACCAAGGCCAACTCTAGAGGCATCATAATAAACTATGAACTTGTCCACACTATTAGGCAAAGCTAGCACTAGAGCTGTGGTCAACTTCTCCTTCAACAATTGAAAGCTGTTCTCACAAGCTTCTAACCACTCGAATCTATCTCTCTGAGTCAAGCGAGTCATAGGGGCTGCAATTTTGGAAAAATCCTGCAAAAACTGCCTATAATACCCGTCTAAACCCAAAAAACTTTGAATCTCAATAATAGAAGTCGGTCTAGGCCATTCAAAACACTGCCTCAACCTTTTATGGATCCACCTGGATACCCTCTTTAGACACCATGTGTCTAAGAAAAGAAACACTCTCCATCCAGAAATCACACTTCGAGAATTTAGCATAAAGCTAATGATCTCTCAGTGTCTGTAGTACAGTCCTCAAGTGATATACATGCTCTTCCATACTCCTCAAATATACCAGTATATCATCGATGAAGACTACTATAAACTGATCCACATACAATCTACATACCCTATTCATTAGGTCCATAAAAGTTGCTGGTGCGTTAGTCAAACCAAAAGACATCACCAGAAACTCATAGTGGCCATATCTAGTGCGAAATGCCATTTTAGGAACATTGGCTTCACTGATCCGTAGCTGATGATAACCCAACCTCAGATAAATCTTAGAAAAGAACTGTGCACCCTGTAGCTGATCAAACAAATCATCAATCCTCAGGAAAGGATACTTGTTCTTCACTGTCACCTTATTCAGCTCTCTGTAGTCAATGCACAGTCTCAGGGTACCATCCTTCTTCTTCATAAACAAGACTGGTGCACCCCAAGGAGAAACACTAGGTGTAATAAAACCCTTATCTAATAACTCTTATAACTGCTCCTTCAACTCTTTCAACTCTGCATGAGCCATTTTGTAGGGCGGCATAGATATAGGAGTAGTACCTGGAACCATATCTATACAGAACTCAATCTCTTTGTGAGGTGGTAAACTTGGCAACTCCTCAGGAAAAACATCAGGAAACTCATAGGCAATATGAACATCTGTGAGTGATAAATTCTCCACTGAAGTATCCCTGACCAATGCCAAATATCCCTGACAACCTTTCCTTAGTAACTTCCTAATCGTAATAGCAGAAATAAGATTCTGAGGTGCTAAACTCCTATCACCCACAAACTTAAATTCTTCTTCATCAGGAATTCTGAAAGTCACCTCTTTATTCCGACAATCCACCATGACATAGTGCTGAGACAACCAGTCCATACCCAGAATAACATCAAACTCCATCACATCCAATAGAATCAAATCAGCAGACAATTCTCTATCTCCCACGAGAACTGGACAACCAGAAAGAACAATATCGGTGTCCAAGGAATCGCTCAGAGGAGTGGCAACAAACAAAGGAAAAGCCATCCTCGAAGCTTACCAACAAGACTTGAAAGCAAAAATGGGAGAAAAAAATGAATGCGTGGCACCCGGATCAAACAGAACCCATGCATCCAGGTAACAGACAAAAATAATGCTTACCACAACTGCATTGGATGCTTGAGCATCCTGCTGAGTGAGATGGAAGACTCTGGCCTGCCCTCGACCTCCCTGCTGATTGGTAGAAGCCTGGCCAACACCTCTGGCACCTCTACCATGACCTTGCTGTGGGACAAGCTGAGTGGAACTCTGATGCTAGGCTGAAGGCAATCGAAATGGCACGGGTGCAACACTAGCAATCGACTGCTGTGGAAATCATGGAATCTGCGGCTGCTGATACCCAGAATAAGGACACGATCTAGCATAATGTCCTGTTTGCCCACATCTGAAGCATGTCAGCGGTGTCATATAGCACGGTCCCTGATGGACTCTACCGCAGGTTTGGCATACATTGGCAGCTGACCCAGAACTATGACCACTACTGCTGCTCGAAGCACCTGACTCGAATCTGAACGGTCTACGCTGACCTCCAAGGCGATGTCTACTGCTCTGATGCACTCGCTGTTGCTGCCTCTGACTCTGCTGAGTCAGATCTCTCTGCTGACTACTCGAACCAATTTAGAAACTAGAATACGGAGTAGCCTATAATCCACTCGACTGAACACTCAGTTGGTAATAATCAGGCATCGCTCCCTGCCTAACTAGCCTCAGCTCAATCTCCTTGGCCAACTCAATCACAGACTCTAGAGTAAGGCCCACTGTAGGCATACCAACAAATGTAGAACCCAATCCAATGACGTAGGTAGTGACTGCAAAATACTGGACTCGCATCAAATCCTCTGCATATCTACCCAGCTGGAGAAACTCTTGGGTATACTCCTCTACAGATCGATCACCATAAGAAATACTGGTTAAACGGAGATGATAGCTCATACGGAGAGGCTCTGGACAGAATCTCCTAATAAATCTCTCTCGAAATTGAGCCTAGGTCATCGTCAACATGAACAGATGAATCATCTGAATGAATCAATCCAGGGCTGGTCCCTCAACAGAAAGCTCAACGATCATGATCTGTTGGTACTCGATGTGAGCAGTTCGAGTCCTAGTCTCAATCGCGTGCAGAAAATCTAATGGATCGAAAGTCCCATCGAAAGCAATCTTGCCAACTCTAGCATAGAACAGAGTTGCCTCAAGGTCAGACATACCATGCTGATAGGCAGACTGAATAGGCAAAACAATTGGAGGTATATGATCCTCAAATTCAGGCTCAACAGGCTCCTCATCCTGTATCTCTCTCTGCCTACAGTGACCTGCCGCTCCTCGAGGTTTACCTCTGCCACAACCTCTACGTCTAACTGGCTGCTCAGGAGGTAAAACCTCATCGTCATCCTCAGCCTCAACGACCGGTGGAGCAACACGCGCTCGCCTCCTCATTCTGAAAAGACAAATAGAATGATTTAGACAAAACAGACAATGTAGGAATACGTAGAAAACTAAAGCAAGAAATACTCATTAAGATGTACTCGAACCTAATTCACTACAGTAGTTTAACAAAAAATATAACTTTGAAAACTAGGTCCATAACTCACACAACTAAGGCCTTGACACAGAACTCCGCTCTGATACCAACTTTGTCACGACCCAAAAATCAAAATAAATTCCAAAAATTCTACAAAAATTACATCATGTAGATTGAACTTCCAGGATCAAAGTTTGTGAAGGAAGTTTTCATGAATCAATCAAATTGAAGCTAAAAGAAATCAAAAACTCAAGTAGGCTGAATTTTAAAAATTGAAACCTAGGCAAATCTAGACCATTTTAAGTGAAACAAAGCTTGGAATCACACTCATTGGAGCTTAGGGAGAAGATAGAGACCAGCGGCATGAAAAATGGTGGCCGAAATCACTGTGATCGATGGTGGAGATGAGTTTCGGCTTTCCTGCGATTTTGAGCTTCAAACGGTGCCGGAGAAGGAAGAGAAGGCGGTGAGGTTGGCTGGGGACGAAGGTGGCAAACCACGAGGCACACCGACGATGAAGAAATGGCGTGATAGGCGGTGGTGATGGCGGTTGGACGTTGGGCGTGAGGGAGAAAGGGTCGGGGGTAATTCTTGTAAATAAGCTAAAGTTTAATAATAATAATAATAATAATAATAATAATAATAATAATAATAATAATAATAATAATAATAATAATAACAACTTTAATAATTTATATTATAATACTATAATATTATACTCAAATTAATCTCACACCACATAATTTAAAAATAATTAATATATATACATATACACATATAATACACATTTAATTATCATTAAACTATATTATGTAATATAATTTAATGAAAATAAACCCTAATTTAATTTAAATGTGTATACTTGCATGTATATGTATATATTTTAATACGACCCTTAAAAATCATGCATGGACTCATGCAAATTCATAAATCTATTTAAAATAATTAATATTAAATTATTTACGTGTCAATTTCCCCAAAAATACAATTCCCGGGAAAATTTTACGTAAACATCTTAAAATAATGTAAAATAATCAAAATTTGTTTTAAACAAATAATAAACTCATAAAAATATCATAATTATATACAAAATTATTAACACTGCATATCCCGATGTAATATAAAAATATTTAAAAACTCGAGATATTACACGTATGGCCATGCACATGGATGTGCACTAGGGTGTGTACGTTAATTTTGTGTGCACACCCTAGCGCATGGCCAAGCACATAGGTGTGTACTATTCCAAAGTTGTGCATGACTTGATACATGGCCGTGTGGTGGGGTGTGAATAGCTTCTTCATCAGGCTTGGCTTTAATAATGTCAATGCACACTTTCTTGCACAGTAGTGTGGTGAAGCATGCATGATTCTTGATGAGCACATAGTCATGTGCTAGCCTGTGTACATAAACTTTCCAAATGTAGTCATGCACTATAGTTTATAAAACTATAATAAATAATCTAATTAGATACTATAATGCACTTAATTATTAAATAAACATGCAAAAGTATTCTTTAAAATGAAAATTAAATAATATTATGCTAAATGCAAGTAAAATTAATAACAATTAAATAAACTTATAAAAATATATTATAAAACTAATAAAAATGCTCCTAAAATTATTTATATAAATGACACATAACATTATATTAACCTCCAACTAATACAAACCTTTTAAAATACTTATAAATAAATTAATACAAAATGATGAAAACCACACATTATATTTAAACACCTAAGACCACACTAAAACATACAGGTGGAAAGACAACTTCACATGGACTTAATTATCATGTCTCTTTTTTAGTCTTAGCCATAACTTTTCTTCTGTTAATTAAGACCATAAAACAATTTTAATTATTTAACACTCCCTCTTAAACTTATTTTATAATGCCAAGTGTATTTTTTAATTTGAAAAAATCTTCTTTCTTCAATGGCTTGGTGAAGATATCTGCAATTTGATCTTCAGACTTCATATATTTGATTTTAACATCTTGGTTCGTAATGGATTCTCTTATGTAATGACACTGAGTATTAATGTGTTTGCTCTAATCATGATACACTAGATTCTTAGCTAAAGCTATTGCTGACTTATTGTTGACACGAATCTCTGTTGATTCCACTTATGACATGTTTAATTCCTTCAACAAATTTTGGAGCCAAATTGCATGACTAACACACATTATAGTAGCAACGTACTTCACTTGACATATTGATGAAGTGACAATTAGTTGCTTCTTTGACATCCAAGTGAAAGCATTGTCTCCTAGGAAAAATACAAAACCAGTTGTGCTTTTTCGATCATCTCTATCTGTGGCCTAATTATTGTCACTATATCCAACAATCACGTAGTCATCAGAAACTAAATAATATAAACCAAAATCTATTGTACCTTTGAGCCAGCGAAGAATTCTCTTTGTAGCCTTAAAATGAGTGGTTGTTGGAGTCTTTATGTAACGACTCATAAGTCCTGTTGCATAGAGAATGTCGAGCCTTATACAAGTTATATATCACAATCATCCAACTAGACTCTTAAAAAGTGTTAGATCAACCTTTTCTGCTTCATCATCTTTGAATAACTTGATTCTACACTCCATCAGTGTGTTTATTAGGTTTCAATCATCCATCTTGAATTTCTTGAGGATCTCCTTTGTGTAGCTTTCTTATGAGATGAAAATCCCATCTTCCTTTTATTTGACTTCAATGTCAAGGTAGTATGCCATCAATCTAATATCCATCATCTTGAACTCCATTGTCATTTCTTTTTTGAAATCTTTGAACATGCTAGGGTTGCTCCTAGTGAAGATTAAATCATCCACATATAGGCATATGATCAAGACATCTCTATCATTGATTTTGAAATAGAGAGTATGTTCATATGGACATTTAATAAAACCACTCTATTGAAAATACTTGTCAATTATGCTATTCCATGCTTTGAGAGCTTGTTTCAATCCATAAAGAGCCTTCTTTAATTTTAGGACTTTGGATTATTGTCCTTTGACTTCATAGCCTAGTGTTTGTTGAATGTAAACTTCCTATTCAGGAATTCCATTTAGAAAGGTAGACTTTACATCCATCTAGTGAATCTTCCACTTATTTTGAGCTGCTAAAGAAATAACTAGTCTCACAGTTTCTAAGCGTGCAATAGGAGCAAATACCTCATTATAGTTAATTCTAGCTTTTTGACTGCAGTCTTTAGCAACTAACCTTACTTTGTGCTTTTTGACCTCTTCTTTTGCATTCTTCAAAAGAGTAGTGAGTTCCTATGTGTCATTCTTTTCAATGGCTATGATTTCATCATCTATTGCATTTCTTTAATTTTCATCTTGTGCAGCTTCTTGGAAGTTCACTTGTTCACAATTAGCAAAAAGATAAAAAGAGTGAGATTTTTAAGTTGATTAGTCACCTTATGGAGATCTTCAAGACTTCTTATGAATTCTTCATTTCTTTTAGCTAGGAAAGATGGTTGTGAATTTCCTTCATCACTTTGTATTGGTGAGGCAGGTGGTGTTACGTGCTCTTGCTGATGTTCACCTAGTTGCTCCATTGGTGTTTGTTCTATTTCATCAATCTGAGGAAAGAAGTTGAATTCATCTATGGAAGAGTTGAAGTCCCATTCATCTTAACATTATATCTCGACTGATTACAAACTTCTTGCTATTTGAATTATATAGTTTATACCTTTTTGAATGAGTAGAATAGCTAATGAAGATGTATCTTTCACTTTTATCATGAAGCTTGGTTCTTCTTTCATCTGGTAAATGAACATGGGCTAAACTTTTAAGTACTCTAAGGTGAGAAATTCTAGGCTTTCTTCCATTCCAGGCTTCATACGGTGTCTTTCCCTAAACACTTTTTATTAGAGATTAGTTGGACAAGTAAACTACTGTAGCTACTACTTTAGCCTAAAATTCTTTAGGCAAATGTTTGCTTTTGGTCATGCTTTATATCAAGGATGGTTCTATTTTTTCTTTCTACAATGCCATTTTGTTGTGGAGACCTTAGCACAATGAGAAAATGCTGAATTCCACTTATTGCATAGAACTCTTAGAATTCCTTTAAAGTGAATTACCTTCCTCGATATGATCTCAATGCTTTAATCTTCTGACCACTTTTATTCTTTATAGTGGCTTTACATCTCTTGAAACTTCAAAGACAGCTGATTTCTACTTTAAGAAATATACCCAAGTTTTTTTGAAAAGTCATCAATAAAAAGAAGGAAGTAGTTATTTTTACCAAGAGAGCTTGGAGTAATTGGCCCACACATATCAGTATGGATGAGCTATAATGGCTTCTTAGCTCTTGAGTATGATTCCTTGGAAAAAATATCTTTGAACTGCTTTCCAAGTAAACACCATTCATAAAACTAATATGGATATTGGATGCAAGGTAGTCCTCTCACCATTCTCTTCTTCGATAATAATTCCAAGCTTCTAAAGTTGAGGGCCAAATTGAAGATGCCATAACCAAGATGCTGTAGACAGCGGGCTTTAGCGCCCGTACAAGATTTTAGCAACCACGACACTGTTTAGTCTTAGGGCCTTAGAGAACACACTAACCACTGTCATAAAGACATGGCGTGGAGATGAGGAGTCACCACCCAGGGTAATAACTGGGACAAATTGAAAAGGTGGTACTCGATTCTCTAAAAGAAAGCTAGCACCACAACCAGGAGATTTTGGATACGGAATACTAACTTCTCTTAGTCTCGTGTTCATTTAGAATAATTTTATAAATGATTATTTCATCCTTTAATTACATGCAATTTTATTAAACCCTATTTGACATCCATCTAACCCTAGGCATCTAGTCAATAAAATTACACATAAAAAATGCACTCAAGATTGTGTTGTCCCTAAATCTAAACTATGTTAATTTTATTAAAAGGTTAGCTAGATTTACATTTTATTTACAAGTGAGAAATGAACTAAAGGTGGGCCTACATTTTTATTAATTAGTGAGCTTAGGTTTGTTTATTTTAATTTGTCTAGGGAATGGGCTTAAGTCTATTCAATCTTAAAGGAAAATCAAATTAATGAGCCTAAGTCTAATTTGGTTTTAATTTAAGTGAAATGTGGGCCTTGGTCTATTTATTTTAAAAGAAATGAAATTAAGTGGGCTGAGCTAAGTCTAGACAAGTTTTAATTAACTAAGTGGGCCTAAAATCTAATTAAACTAACGAGCCTAAATTGATTTTAATTATTTAAAGCCTTAAACCATTTTTAAACCTATTTATTTAAATGAGTTTGACCTAAATGTGGTCTTGGGGCCCAAAAACATAAAAAAGGCCTAAAAACATTAAAAAAAAACATAAAAAACATCATAAAATCAAATCAAAATACATTCACATATGATTTCTAAAAAAACCTAAATTAATTACATACAAACCCTAATTAACTAAAACCAATATTAATTTTTACCCGATTGAACCTAATTACTAATTAATTTTAAAGTGCAAAAATTTAAATCTTTCACTATTCCCACTACTAGGGCTATTACAAACTACGTACAAAATTATAATTAAGCAATTATACACCCATGAATTAAAAATAAACTACACAGAACACATAAATGTAAAATAAAGATTAAAATCCTAAGAACTATTAAAAAACAATACAGGTTTATCCATGGCATTCCATGAATCTTTTGTTCAATTAAACACAGGTGGTATCCTCCTTAATCCACATGCACATATCAAAACAAAAAAACAAGTAATCAGATTAGTAGTGAAATTAAATAATAAAAAAAATAATGAAATAAAATAAAAATCATAAAAAGAAGAGAAGAAAGAAAAAAAAGGAATGTTGTGCATATGCTTTGAGATAGCCTGTCAGATTGTGATTGTCACTGTTATTTTTTTGACTTGTTGTTTGATTCTGGAAAAAGGCTTAAAAAAATAGTGTTGGACCGTTCTTGAAAGAAAGAATTATATAGAAAAGAGCTTTGACAAAAATTGAAGTTTTCTAGTGCACTCGACGTTCTCAGTGATGTCTTAGTTTTTTAGAGTTTGTGCGCAGTCAAGTTTCTGCGTGTGAATGTTTTTTTTCAGTCTCTCTCTGTGTGTCAAAAAAATCCCCTTCACGCATGCAAACTCTTTTCTTTTTAAAGCAGAGTCTGAGAATACTGACTTTCCTAGTTTACAGGAATGCTCATCTCTTCAAAAATAACTTGAAAGGAATTTTAATTTGTGAAAACTATTTACGCATTTAAAACCTTATCAAATAATAATAAAGATAAAGAATAAATTTTCAACCAATCAAAATGCTGAAAAAATGATAAAAATTACGCGAAAAATTAAAAAAAGGACTTTTACGCATTGGCATTGTGCAATGCCGGTCGGCATTGTGCAATGCCGGTCGGCATTAGTGTAATGCCGACTGAGCATTGTGTAATGCCAGTCGGCATTACACAAATGCCGATCCTATTTTTTTACTTTTAATTACTGAAAGACCCTTGAAAAATTGACTTATTTGCCATTAAACCCTAAAAAAACATTGCAATTTAGTCCCTAAAGTCCAGAAAATTGACAACTAAGTTCAATTTTTGAATAAATTTCATCATAGGGGCTTACATTATAATTGTGCACAATTGCATCCCGAAATTGGGTGCTTACAGTTGCCCCCCCTTTGTCACTGCTTGCTTGACAAATTATGGCAAAGTAATAGAAGCACACAATTTTGAAAGAAAGAAATTAGAACACTTGATTATATCCTAAATGATAGATTGATGCTCAAATTATTGAGCAAGGTGTAATGTTTGAACTGCTTTCCAAGTAAATTCCCTTCATAAAACTGATCTGGATGTTGGAATTAAGGTAGTCCTCTCACCATTCTCTTCTTCGATAATAATTCCAAGCTTCTAAAGTTGAGGGCCAAATTGAGATGCCATACCCAAGATGCATATTTATAATAAGCTTTCAAACACTTTACAATATCATTTTGAATATTCAAAGGAAATAATATATTCTTTAACATTTTATTTTAGCGATTAAATCTCCTTTGCCATTTTTTATCAAAAGACAATAATCTTTTGAGTAAAAATCATAGCCTTTTTCTAAGAGTTGACCCATAGTCAAAATGTTGCATGTCATATCAGGCATATAATAGACATCAGAAATTAATTGATGATTACCATCTTTAGTATGAATAAGGATATTACCTTTTCTTGTTACTGATATTTCTAAATCATCACCAAAGGAAACATTGCCAGCCACTAATTCATTGAGTTCCATGAATATACTTCTTTTTCCATATAAATGGTTGCTTGTACCAGTATCAAGATACCAAGTACTTCCTTGATCTTTAACATTGGTTCTGCAAGATAGTACAGCTAGGAGCTTTGATGCATAATGCCCATATTTTTGACAATTATAACATTAAACTTGGGATTTATTATACCTTGAGTTTGGATTGCCTCTCCCATGACTTCTTGTAGAACTTTCACCTTTCTCATAGTTTTTGAAGTTGTTATTATAAGAATTCCAACTTCGTCTATGACCATGGCTTCCACCTCATCTGTGACTTCTGCTTCTACCTTGGCCACATTGATCTTTTCATTGCTTTGGCTTTCATGCATATCCTTGAGCTGCAGTTTGAGAAGTTGTTTAGAGATTCCTTGATGTTTTTTTGTCCTTCTCTTCATAGGCTTATAATGAGCCTAAAAGTTGCTCAATCTTCAATTCCTCTAAGTCTTTTGTCTCTTTTATAGTTACAATAATATGCTCAAGCTTTAAGTCTATTGAGCGGAATATCTTTTCCATTATTCTCACATTATCTAACTTTTCATCATTTCTTTTTAGTTGATTAAAAATAGCTAAAACTCTAGAAAAATAATCAGCAATGGTCTCACCTCCTTTCATATGTAGAGATTCAAACCCCCCTCTTAAGGTTTGAAGACGCACCTTCTTCACTTTTTCTTCTCCTTTATCTAATGTTTACAGCTTCTCCCATGCTTGTTTGGTAGAGGTTGTATCTAAAATTTTCTCAAAATTGTCATCATCAAAGGCTTGATAAATCAGAAAGAGAGCCTTTTTATCCTTCTTTCTTGAATCTTTTAAACTATCCTTTTTAGACTAGGATAGTGATGCCTTATTTTGTGGTTTATTGTAGCCTTTCTCTATAATATCCCACACATGTGCACTAAGGAGAGCCTTTATTTTGATACTCCAATTGTCATAATTGTTGTTGTTGATTGTTGGAACTTGGAAGGATGCCACACTATTTGCCATATTACTTAATCTAATAAGAATTTGCAAAATCTGACTTCACAAATGGATCTGAAATGCTAAAAAACCTTAAGACAGACTTTGATCAAAATTCACTTGGGTCAACGACTCGGTCAATGGCTCCGTCAAACAGTATAGCGGCTCGATCAATGGCTCAGCAGATAGGTCAATGGCTTGAATGAATGGCTTGATGACTTGCTAAATGGCTCGATCAATGGCTTGACTGGACTCAGCTCGACTTGGCTTCACGACTCAACATGACTTGGCTTCAACTTAGTGAATTGATTAGGTTTTTAGTAGTAAACTTCCAGCGGTGATTGGCAGCGCGTCCGACCTCCGATTGGGCTGATTCTAATAGCGTTGGATTTGTCTTTCCAAGAGCTTCAAATTGGTATACTATATGCCAATATTTGGCTCTAATACCACTTTGT
The DNA here is from genome assembly GCA_947683625.1 of Mallotus nudiflorus. Classification (NCBI taxonomy): domain Eukaryota; kingdom Viridiplantae; phylum Streptophyta; class Magnoliopsida; order Malpighiales; family Euphorbiaceae; genus Mallotus; species Mallotus nudiflorus. The sequence goes on from CANTUR010000464.1 coordinate 101,571, forward strand.
TAAACACTAAACACTCAAACAATCTTAATTAAACTCTCTCAAACACTCAAGAACATAAAAAAGAAAAATATTTCTACAACTCTTATAACTCGACCTTTTATTTCTAAATTGCTTGCTTAATGATTGCAATGCAGGGAAGAGGGGGTATTTATACTAACCCCAAACTAATACAAACTACTTAAAATACTCATAAATAAATTAATATAAAATGATTAAAACCACACATTATATCTAAACACCTAACACCACACTAAAACATACAAGTGAAAAGACAATGACTTAATTATCGTGTCTCTCTTTTAGTCTTAGCCAAAACTTTTCTTCTTTTGGTTAAGACTATAAAACAAGTTTAATTATTTAACAAGGAGTCTGCCTTTGGCCTTCCCCAGTTTACTTGTGTCCTGAGACACTTTGTTTGTAATGTGTGAGGTAGCTCTTACTTGAACTATTTGTTTGATACCTAATTTTCTGAAAACAACAAATAAGGTTATTGATACTGAATTTGTTTTATGGCAGATAACAAAGAGGTTGATGCAAGCAAATGTAGAGGGCCAAACGATTTGCATGAGTATTTTTTCATAAATCAAGTGTATATTATAGCTAAAGAAAGGACAAACGATTTTGTATAAAAAAATGTGAGTTTTTATTGTTTTAGTCTTTAAATGGAATTTTATTATATATATCACTTTGAAGTTGAATTTTTGCTCTATCTATTTTTTTTTCTCCTTCTTGGAGATACTCATTTTGTTACCAAAGCCATGAACTACGATTCTCATTTAGTTCCTGGGGATACTCAATTTATTCATGATCAGGAAAAAAGTATTAAATATTTCATTGGTGATATATGACCATAGTTTATTATTTATGGTGTTTTCCTGTTAAATTGTTGTTTTCTTAGTTTTGAACTAAAATCTGAAAATCTGTGAATAAAGTTATTTCAAGTTGTCTTTATATATCCTCCTTATATTTCCCTACATGATTATTATTAGTAACACCGATGCTTGTAGTTGATTTCAATGGTCAGCGTACATCCACCACCAGCATTTTGTTCATCAGCTAATCTTCAGGCACTCGCACTTGAAGGAAATAAACTTGAAAATGAAGATAGTGATACTTTGGTACATGCAAATTCAAAGTTCTGTAGGCAATTGTGATTGATTATATATCATCTTCAGTTTGTAACTGTTTTGCAAGGTATTACAGAATTATACAACTGCCTAATTAATATTTTCTGCTACATTTGTTGAGTGTATATTAAAAACTCTATTAATTCTAGGTAACTACATGTAATTTATATAAATAGCCTCTCTCACTCGCTATATATATATATATATATATATATATATATATATATATATATATATATATATATATATATATATATATATATATATATATATATATAAACATTTGATTATATAACATGTTTCCCTTGATGATTTTGCTATAAATTATGGGTAGTTGTTAATATTCTATTTTTCAATCAATAAACATTTGATTGTTGAATCTGTACAATTTTTCTTAAAAAAAAAATTATTGTTTTTCATCGCCAACAATTGCTTCTTCCTCATGTGAGTGAACCGGCCTTCTCCTCTGCATCCTTCTTGTAAAGGTACCTCCTTGAATTCTTCTCTTTTGCTCCTTTTTCAATTTCATTGTATCTTAGTGTTTTGTTGATAAGTAAAATTTTGTTCTTTTGCCTTGATTTCTTCTTCCCTTTTTATATTTCAATTTCTAGGTTTTTTTTGGAAGGTTAGGCATGCTTGTTGTATGTGCGATTAGTGTTGCTTTCTTAGTCTGTTTCATTTTTAAGATATTATATAATGTAGTTTACATTAAAGTTACATTTTGTTTCTTTCTCTTATGCACTTAATTTGACACTGCAATTGAAATAGTTGCAGGTCATAAGGAAAAGAGTTGTCATTTTTTTCTAACAAAATTAAGGAATATTTTCTTATGCAGTTTATTTCTTGCAATTTGAATGCTTTGCAATTATATTTCTCTTTTTTTTTTCTTTGTATGCTACAGAAGAAGAGTCAGCTCAGCGTGACTATTTTGTTTTGTAATTTTTAATATTATTGTCCCTTTTATTTTGAATTTATGTTGCAGGTTTGATTATTATTTATTTAATTATTTTATATAGTCTCTCCTTTTTTTGTGATCAGTTGGTGAGTACTGCGAATATCTTAAGAATCTTGGCCTTTCATTTTGTGACAGGTAAAGCATTCGAACGCTCCCTTACAACCATAATTTAGATGTTATCCCATGATTTAGATGTTATTCTTTTTTGTTGTTATTGTGAAATTCTGGTTAATTTTTTTTTTCTGAATTTTCTTTTTTTGGTTTTCTTTGGTTTCTGTCGTTTCAATTTGGGAGGAAATGATGTTCAATTATTTAGCGTGCGTGTACAGCAGGGGAATCAAGCAATAGAATGTAAAAATTATGATGTATATGTTCACTTGATGTCTTCATTGTGTGAGCTTATTAGATAATGTGAATACACATTTGTAGTGACCATGGAAGATGGATGGTAGTTAAATAGTGGTAAGAATTTTTTATGGTTTTCTTCTTTTAGAAGTTGCCCCACATCTGATAAGCCCCAGAGATTTTTTATGCTTTCTATGGTTATTTCTTGGTAAGTTATACCAAATCTTAGTGTGAGGAGTGTTTGCAGACTGTATTTCAATAGTTTTATTACTTTTAGAAGGCTCTAATGCAGTAATTGGTCACTGTAGTAGTTTTTAATAAATTTGTAATCTTTTGGACTAAATAACATGTCTGTATCATTCATATCCATCTATATGAAAATAGACTGCTTATTCCCCCTTGAAGCTACCCTAATATCTGCAGCTGTTAGGCAAGTTTAACTTCAAATATTTATTGTAAGGGAAAAAACTAACAAAATTTTGCCATGAGGAAGTTGATATAAAAAATTAGCATTGAGAACTAACAAAATATTTATGTTTAAATTCTGTGTTAGAGCACAATATTATTTCCATTATTAAGTCTTGCTTAAATTTTTACAGGAAAGTTTCAAATTAAAGTAGGAAAAGCTTGGGCCTCGGAAACAACATCAAGAAGAAGAAAAGAAAACTGATTGCTGCTAATTTTAACCTTATTGGTATTTTTTTCTATTAGTTCATGTTTCTTCAATTGTATAGATTGTCTAACGCTCTAGCTAGATTCTCAATCTGCATTTTTTAAATCTCCATATGTGCTCACACTTTCCAGTTATTTAATAAATTCTAGATATCTGTGGGGTCTAATTGGCATTGATGTCGAGTAAAGTATCATTTTGAGTATATTGACTAATTTGTGATTTATATGTATGCATAAAAGAAGAGTTTGCATATCCAAATTTGATTTGTACAATAATTTGCATACTATTGATAGATGAAATTGGATAAGATATGTCATAAATGTTCCCTAATCAAATTAGTTAATCGTTGCAAAGCATTGCTTTTCTCTATGCTTTTTGCTGAAATTATTATGAATATTAAAAGATCACACTTACGAGGAAATAGGTATGCAACTTTCAGCTATACAATAATTGAGCATATGTTTTATAATAACAAAGGAACACAATTTTTGTTGCAAATGGTTGAAGACTTAAATCATGTAACAAAATTTCATGAAACTTGCAAAATATTGAGAACTATGGTATCAGATCCTCATTTATAAGGAGAAATTTTAAACAAATTTGTAATGAACACGGAAAAGACATTGGAAATGAAAACTACAAGACCCAACAAATGAGGATTATATAGAGATAAAATGCAAAAAATGCATTGTTGATGTTCAAGTATTTGGAATTAAATTTTACTATTAAAAAATCATCGATGTACAAATTTATTAAATATAGCTTGTTTTCCTCTATGTAATCAAACTTTTTATTAATAAATATTTATAAAATAAATTATTTATATTTCTCTTTATTCTATTCTGTCATTTATTATCTTTAAAAAAATTATCTTACTATAAATGTATAAAAACAGCCCACACCTGCGTGGGTCAACTACTAATTTTTTTATTAGTCTTAACACAGCGAATATCAATTCATCAGAAGAACTAAATCAGCAAGGTTATATCAAAGTCTCTTAGGCCTTAACGTCAATAAAGGATAGCAAAAAAGATGCATGCTAAAACGACTGAAAAGCTAACTAATTTACACAATTCAAAGAAAACATGCAAGTCAAAATCATCTTCTATTATACGAAAAAAAAAAAAATGCACCTAAAACTACTCTATAGAAGAAGGGCATATATAATTCCATCCAATTTATGTTTTTCTATTTTTTTCAACAATTTTTTAAAATAAATTGAAGAAGTTTCCTTTGAGCATGCCTTTTTATACTATTTTGAAATGGTGGGTTATTGATGCAACTTCTACTATTATTTTTGATGTTATGATGGACAATCTTCGTTCTAAAAGTAATTAATCTTGGTCATTGCATTGAATTTTTTGCTATTTTAGCAGTTTTTTCGCTAAAATGGAGATGGGGCAGTTTTACATGGATTCTGGAGAAATATGAGAGTGCCACAAACAAGGCATAGGTGTAAATTTCCCTAAAATTCACATTATACATTTGATTTTCGAATCAATTTCCAAGGCAACTTTTTTTTTTTCAGATTTTTAAAATTTATTCATCTAATAATATTTTTATTGTCTGTATTGTTTGTTTATATATTTTATTTTATTTTACTGATTAAATTTGAAATTGATTACTTTGTGTAGAACTAATATTTTTATTTTGGAGTTTCATGTCCGTTTGTTTGTTTTATACTTTACTATGTGCAAGTCATGTTTTTTTATGCAAATTCGTGTACTTAGGCTGACGTAACAACAATATGGAAAAGAATATGCAAATAAAAAAAAATCTGTGATAGAGTAAATAATATTTGGTAATAAGCACAATCTGCCAGTTGAAATTAACGAAATTAAAAAGAACACAATTTAAATTATTTTTTTAGGCATAATGTAAAATATATTAAAAATACATATAAAAATACACAATTAAAACTAAAAGGATGTAAATTTTCATTTTCAACAAAATAGACAAGTTCTTATCTTTTAAGAGTTATTTAATTAATTCATTGTTAACTTTTTGTTGATAAATTATTTTATTCTTTACATCTTCAAATCATAAAAAATATATATATATATATATATATATTAATTTTCAATCTGCGCAAACCATGGATTCACAACTAGTTCATTCTTAATAGTCAAGTGGATTTTGTTGAAAATATGGATCCACTTAAATGATATTTTAATTTGAATGGAGTGAAATATGACATTAAAAATAGATATTAGAATTCAAAATTTTCTACCTGATTACATTTTTTGAATTTTAAACTTAGTCAAATTTATAAATTTTAACAAAATATGCTTGGAAATTTTGGCTCTCCGAAAAAAAAAAAATGCATCCTTATGTAATTATTTTTGAAATTATTGCAGATGCAATGTTTGCTTAAAACACTATTGTGGACACCTTCAATTTAATCAGCCTGCAACAAAATCCTGATAATGAAAAAGTACGAGTTTGGAATGCAACGGAGGCTCGAAATCTCTCTAAAATAGACTAAGAAGCCTAAACACCAAGCCCTTAAGCCCAAAATACCATATCCAAGCCCAAAACACTAAACTCAAGCCCAAATAATAAGCCAAAGCCCAGGGCCCATGACCTCTTAGCCCGTTAGGCCCAGACTTGGTTGAGACGGTTGCCTCTTCACCTTGGGCATCGGTGAGGCAACGCCTCATTAAAGAGGCAATGCCTCTTCACACCCACCCTTTGTAGCATTAAATGGCATTAATGGCAGCAGTTGGAGGCTTACCTGCTTTAGGTTTGGGCATTTTTAGACGTAAAAAGAAAAGAAAAAAGTAAGGAGAAGAGGAAAAATAGAGCCTAGGGAATGAAAAAAGCATGGGGAGAGGGTGAGAGTGAGTTTTTGGCAAATTAGGAAAAGAAAAAGAGAGGAGAGGCTTAAAAGGAGAAAAAAAAAGGAAAGAGAATGGACTTTTGGACAGAGGACTTTTTTGTACCTGAAAAAAAGAAAGAGAAAAAAAAAGAGAGGAAAGAAAGAAATGAAGACAGGAAGAAGAGGAAGAAAGGCTTGAACTTTTGAACCAAAAGGATTTCATTTCTTAGAAGAAGGAAGGCTCCTTTGCATTCAAAGCAACCAAGTCAATCAATCAAAGGGCTTAGTTAAGAGCATGAACTTCGTCAAAATGAGTGAGACTTCCTATTTTTAAGTTCCAACTTCTTTATTTCATCAAAAGCTTTATTTTATTACTTTTTTCTTCTTTTATTGAGTTATATTATTTGTTTAAGGTCATATGTGAAGCATGATTGCATGAAAGATTGAGTATTAGTTGTTGATATCTATATATTTGTGTTATTCCTTGTTTATTTGCATGACTATAGAGCTTTCTTAAAATTTAAGAAAAATAACATGTTTCTATCTCTATTGAAGAGGCGACGCATCTATGAACTTCGTGTTGAGGTGATTTGAAATTGCCTCCTATCAAAGAGTCATCGCTACTTCACTAGGATCTTGCACAATTTTGTTTTGATTTTTAATGTTTATTTAATATGCTTTGCATGATTCTTGTATTTGTCTTGTTTTATATGTTGAGATTATGCATGATTATAATGTTTTTTAATATTGTTGTTGTATGATGATTAATGTGATTTTTTTATGTTTGTATTTCTATTTGCTATGAATATTACTTGGCAATTATTTTGTAAATAATGTTGTTGTCCTGTGAGATAGGATTAATTTGTAATTTTTATAGGGATTATTTGGTGATTTTTAATCACAAAATAAAATTTTCATTAATTAGTTCTTGAGAGGTTTTATTTGTATAATTAATTAGTTTACTTTTGGTTTATGTATGGTGTACTTTCTATTTGTTTAAACCAAGTGCTATAATCCATAATCCCTCCCCTATTTATTTGGAATGTATAGTTGTAAATTATTATTTATTTATTTCATTTATAATTTATGTCGGGCTACAAGCATAAATTGAAACTAATGTGCAAACTTGGACTAAAATATAAAATTGGAAATGATTGCAATCCATGTTAAAATAAGGAAATAATTTAATAATCAAAGGTAATAAAATATGAAACACACATGGAGGCCAATCGTAAGGTTGGGTGGGCATTCCAAAAGCCATACCTAGTTTTCGAACCCGATATCTAAGGGTAACTTTTAGGAACCTCTATGGAATCCAGTTGCTATATAGTGTGTCTCAACTTTTATCTGGGTGGCAACTCTATCTCCATCCTGGGCCCTAAGCCCACTTTATATTTCTTATTGAGCTCTGAGCTCATAAAGTGCCGTGGTCGCAAAACATTGGGGTGTTTGTCTAACCCCACCGCTCACCGTGGTGACTGCACTAGGGATAGGGAAACTGATTCCAAGTGTTTCGTAATTTATCGTCTTTGATTATTTCCTTATTTCCTTTGCAAATTTTTGCATTCACTACTCGTTTCCACATAATGTGCACACTAAGTCCTAAATAAACCGACAATAGTCTTTGCTTTGCTACCTATATTTCATTTAAACTTGGTGATGGAGTATTTGATTATTGTCACTCATAGCACATACTTATCCACGTCACACGAACACTTGAGTGGGGAGATGTAATGGAGGTATATAGCTGTGGGAGTTGAAACTTATTACCCGAGACTCAGCTCGTGTAATGATTAGAAATTTCCATTAGGATTTTTCCTAAATGCATGTGTTTGATATTGTATGGTAATTTTCTAAATAAGGCCTAAGCCCATTATAAACAAACCTTAACAATATAAGCCTCTCATGCCTATTTTAGCCCTTTACAAAAGGATCTTAACAAGGTGGGCCTTTGATGTCATTCTTGGCTGATTAAATTGGACTTTGGAATTAGTTAAAGAAATTACCACTTGTTTGTACCATCCTAAGAGTTGTCTTGCATCCATCAGTTTTATTATCCCCTATTGATAATTAAAATCCAAAATAATAATCCTAGGATAAGAAACTCACCAGTGAGTGCGTGTGTAGGAGAAATAAAGGTGGAGATACTGTTTGAAAGCTTTTTTTTTTATTTTTTTTGATACATGTAAATATGTTATTCCTTTTTTTTTTAATTTTTAGTAAACCTACATCTATGCATACACACCATTCATATTTCTAATTTTTGATGATTGCAGATATAGATCCACAACAGCCTTTTAGTTGGAAATGATATGATATCGGCCTTCTAGTTAGAATTTCTAGAGAAACTGAGATGGCAGAGTTTAACACTGAGGATTTTGAGGATAAGTTAAAAGTAGAGATAGCTGATCAGACTCGGGCAATTATGAGAGAGATAATGGCCGAAATAAAGGGACCAGTTAGACAGGAACCATCAGTACCTTAATTGCCAGTACCTTAACCATAACCATTTAATCTGGATGTTGAAGACTCTATAAAATGAAAAAAAGAGGATGATCAGGACACTTTAATAACATAGCCTATAGCCAGACAAAATGTGAATGTGGACATTGTAGAGAATACAAAAAACCTGATTGGGCTAAGAATCTAACCAAGACTATGGCTCAAATGCAGTTGATGATGAAAGAAAAAAGGATAGATGCCCTGATAAGCTACTCTGATATGAGTCTGGATAAGGATGACGACCCCTCCCCCAAAAGTTTAAATTTCCTAATATAAAGAAGTTTACTGACATAGGATCCCCATCTACATCTAAAGTAGTATGTGACCTACATGAAGACAATTGAATTAACTAAGGCACAAATTATAAAACAATTTCCTCTGTCTTTGGAAGGAGCACCCATCAGATGTTATTATGCTTTAGAATCCTATATCCAAATTGACTAGGAGGGATTATATGTTGTATTATCAAGTAGTATAGTCTGAATATTTAGATAGAGGCATCTTTGAGAAATCTGTAGAATGTGAAGCAAAAATTCAGTGAATCCTTTGCAGATTATTTAATTGGGTGGAGAGAGAAGCTAGTAGAAATGAAGCACCAGCTCGTAGAATCTAATTAACTGGTAATAGCAATAGAAGTGTGTGTACTCTTGCTCTCTAAAAAGCTAAAGGATTTGGGAATTCAAAATTTTAAAGAGTTATATGGGTTTAGGGTGCAAAAAGAACTTGATTTGGAATAAGAGAAAAAGTTCTTCAATGGAAGATCTACAAGCAAAAAAGAGATAGGATCTAATAGTGGAATTAGGTCAAGCAATAACATACAGATTAACAATGTCAAATAATCTTAAAGGTTTTTTTAACTTGGGAAGACCTCTCTCTAAAGTCTTAGAGAAGCTGATCGAAAATAACTTGTTGTTATCCTTACCTAAAAGACCTCCTTTTCCAAATGTTGACCTAAAACTATAGAGCAAATACCACCAAAACATTAAATATGATACCAACAGTCGTGCTTACTTGAAACATGAGGTTCAAGATTTGATTGATTCAAGCAAAATAATTGACCTTAAAACTAAAAAGCCAAACAGCCAAAATAACCCTCTACCTAACTACCAAAATGTCCTACTACCCAATCCATGTATCCTGATAATTAATATCAGCTTAACAGAGGAACAAGTCCTCAATTCCTTTGTTAATGCCACACCCATACTAATAAAATCACAACTAAAAGACCTAAACCTAAACCATAAGTTTGTAGAGCTCAGTGTGAATGTACTTGATATTTAGATTTTTGATGATGAAGAACATGAGGCAATTGATCTGTTAAAGAACAATGAGGGGAAGATGGCCTAATCAGTTGAGAAACTAGAGATGGGAGAGGGAGAAGTGAAAAATGTTGGTTTAGAAAAAGTGAAGCTTGATTCAAAAGAAGAATTGGAGAAAGATGAGCAAACTAAGGAAGTTATTGAGACCAAAAGGGATGAGAAAGCTCCTGTCAGTGTTTGGGAGTTGCTTATAAACTCTCGAGCCTATTGGGAAGCACTAGTTATGGCCCTTGATCATAAGAAAATTCCCTTAATGCATAATCTTGAGAAAATGGTGGATTCATTGACAGAAAATCCTCAGAGGATAATTATGTTTACAGACAATGATATACCCTTAGAAGGAAGGGACCACAGTAAAGCTTTATTCATAAAGGTCGAGGTGAAAAGGAAATTGACTTATTATGTCATAGTTGATAATAGATATGCCATCAATGTGTTCCCTTTAAAGATCTTACCAGAGCTAGGACTGATAATAGCTAATTTAAAACTATTTGATGTGGTAATTAAGGCCTATGATGATACAAAGAGGGTGGTTGAGGGAACTTTTAGAGCTTTGGTCAAAACTAGCCATATCAAAGTTTGGGTCAACTTACATGTCATTGATATTCTAGTCAATTTTGCTATTTTTCTAGAGAGGTCGTGGTTTTATCCTCTAGGTGGAGTGCCTTTTACTATTCATCAAAAGATTAATTTTCTACATGAGGGAAGAGTGGTTACTATAATGGCAAAAAATGAGGATGTTGTTGCTACTTTGAAGTTAACTAATTCTGAAATCCTAGTCAGTTCAAGTTTTAAAGTTTGTGTGGTCTATTAAGATGAACGAAGCTAAAAAATTATGAGTATGATAAAGAACATGTTCATGCCTGGAATGGGACTAGGAAAGAATCAGCAGGGTCTGCTTGAGCTCGTTGAACCTAAAGTGCCAATTTTGAAGCATAGGGTAGGATATACAATAGAGGATGAGTCTGAGGAAGATAGTGAAGTAGAGAAAAAGCCTAAGAAGAATAAAGTTGAGGCTAAACTAAAAATGAAGACACTCTAGGAAACCTTTATCGAAGAAGGTGCTAACTACCCCTACCAAAGAGCTCTTGAGCCTCTGATGATTGCTAAAAAATTGGTTGAAATCTTTGTTGAACATGTGAATGGGGTCAAGGAATCTATTATAGAGGAACTGCTAGTGGAAGAACTAGTGTTGACTCTAGAATCAGATGGGGACATCCTGCGGTGGAGCTAAAGGATGCTGCTAATAAGAAAGAGGAATTTAACTTCGAATCTTTTATTCTTAATTCTATTATGGATGTTTTTTATCATGTCCTTAACATTTCTCTTTTTAATTTTTTTGAAATTGATGAAATTTTCTTTTTTAAAGTTAACGCGATAAAGTCTTATTATGCTTACTTGTGTAATGTTTTTCTTAACAGTTATTCTATGTGGGATGATCATTTCATACATATATTTGACATTAATTCAGTGCAAACTGAATCGTCTAATTTAGGCACATGTGATAACCCTAAGAGTATACTTATTAATTTTAACTTAACTCCTGATAAGAGAGAAAAAAATGAAAGAAAACTTGAAAAAAAGACATAGAGTATTTGCTTGGGGCTATGAGGATATGCCTGGGATTGATGAAGAGATCACAAAACATAAGATCCCCACATATTCTCATGTCGCACTGATAAAATAAAAGAAGAGGAGATTAAGGCTAGAATGGTCTCTTTTGTTCAAAGAAGAAGTAGAAAAACAAATGAAAGCAAAGTTCCTAGAAGTGGTAGATGACACTCAATGGCTAGCCAACATAATTCTGGTTCCCAAGTATGCTGGCAGAGTTAGGATGTGCATAGACTATAGGGATCTAAATAAGGCTTATCCAAAAGATTATTTTCCCTACCACATATTAACACTTTAGTTGATAATGTAGCTTTTAGGCCATGTACTCCTTTATGGGTGGCTTCTTAGGATATAACTACATTATGATGGTAGTGATTAATAAGTTGAAGACTTCTTTCACCACTGAATGGGGCATCTATTGTTACACAGTCATGCCATTCAGATTGAAGAATGCAAGAGCTACTTATAAGAGGATGGCTACCACATTGCTGCACGACATGGTTCATAAGGAGATTAAGGTGTACGTGGATAATATAATAGTAAAATCTCCGACTATAAAAGGGCATTTTTAGGCTTTAGGAAAATTCCTTACGAGAGTTGAAAAGTATAACCTTAGGCTGAATCTGAAAAAGTATTTTTTAGGGTAACCTCTAGAAAGCTACTAGAGCATATTGTTAGTTAGAGAGGCATAGAGGTGGATCCGAATAAAGTGAGAGTGATTATAGAAATGCTTGCACTGAGGAATGAGAAAAAAGTTAGAGGATTCATTGGATGGTTACAATGCATCAATAGGTTTATAGCTAAGCTGACCACCATCTGTAAGCCAATCTTTAAGCTCTTAAAGAAGAACTGGCCGATCATTTAGGATGACAAGTGTCAGTAAGGCTTTAAAAATATTAAGCGGTATTTGATGAATCCTCTATTCCTGCAGCTACTGAGGCCGGGTAAGCCTTTAATTCTCTACCCGGCAATAAAAAAGGATAGGATTGGCATGATGTTAGCTCAAGAAGTGGAAGGAAAAGTTAAGCATGCCATGTATTATGTGAGTAAGAAGCTTGTACCATATAAAGCCAATTACAGAAGTAAAAAGAACTTGCTTTGCTATAATTTGGACAACAAAGAAGCTCTAGCATTACTTCTAATCTTATAGAATTTAGGAAATCTCTAAGCATGATCCTCTCAGATATCTCCAGCAGACTCCATCACTTACAAAGAAATTGGCCGGATGGTTGGTCCAACTTATCGAGTTCGATATAGACTATATAATAAAGAAGGTGATAAAAGGGAGAGTTGTAGTTGACTTCTTGGGTTAGAATTCAATAGATGATGGAAAAGAATGGGAATTAGAATTTTTTAACAAACATCTAAGGGCAATAGAGATCTAGACATGGAAAATGTACTTTGATAGAGTAGTTAATAGCAGAGGAGTTGGCATTGACATGATTCTAGTTTCACTAGAAGGAGAAATGATTTCGATGGTAAAGAGACTAGAATTTGAAGTCACTAATAATTAAGATAAATATGAAGCCTACATCTTCAATCTAGAAGCACTAAAAAATGTGGGGGCAGAAGAGGTTATAATGTATGGAGATTCAATGTTGGTAGTGAAACAGATCTCTGGATAATGGAAAGTAAAAGAAGATAAGTAGGACTATTTGACTATGATTCTTAATCTTTTAGCCAACGCAGATTCATGCACTTGCCATAAGAAGAGAATCAAATGGCAGATGCTTTGGCTACTTTAGCTTTAATATGGGAAGGAGGAAAACAGGAAAAAATGAAACCTCTTATTCTAATAAAGTCTTAGACTCCCTGCTATGAAGAAATCAAAATAATGTCAATTGACCCCACAGAAAAGCCCTAGTTTCATGATCTATAGCAATATCTCAAGATGGGAAGACTACTTAATAATGCTAATAGAAAAGAAAGAATGTCACTGAGGATGATATCTCAGTAGTTCATCAGTCATAATGGAATGCTATATAAGAGAATGCTAACCGGAGTGCACTTAAGGTATGTTGATAAGGACGAGGCATGAAAGATCATGAAAGTAATTCATGAAGGTATATGTGGGCCACATATGAATGGAATAGTCCTCGCTAAGAAGATAACTCATCAGGGGTATTTTTAGCTAACCATGGAGGCAAATTAAGTGAAATATGTAAAGAAATATCATAACTACCAAGTGTATAGTGGTGTGAGTCATTTACCTTCTATGGAACTTCAAGGATTAACTTCTCCATGGCCCTTTGCCATCTAGGGAATTAATATCATTGGGGAGATAAGGTTGAGGGCATCCAATGATCATTACTATATTATAATAGTAATCGACTACTTTTTTAAATAGGTTAAAACGGAGTATGGGTGTGAAGCTGTGTTGCCTGTTAAGGTTAAGATTCAGTTGTTAACGGTTCTCCTGAAATCTAAAATCCCTGTGTATTTATAGGTTAAAAACCAACTAGCATACCTAACACTGCTAGATGAAACGAAAATAAGAGCCATGTATCACTAGACTAATCATGATTGATCCATGGAGGAAGTTCAGGCCAAACTGGGAAGGTCCGTATCAAGTGAAGAAATTATTTTCCAAGGGCATTGCTATTTTGCCTGATTTGGAAGGAAATGAGTTTAGAGAGCCCATTAACCTAGATAAGCTTAAGAAATACTTTCTGTAAAGTCTTACTAAGAAGAAAACCTCAAAAGTGGCTGCCTAGGTAAAAGTTAGAGACAATAAAATAAAAAAAGTAAAAAGTCCTGCTGGATTGAAAATTCAAACGGGCAATTCAAGCAAAAGTAAAGGACATGTAAAAGGAGAGTGAGAGAGAGAAAATTGTTAGTTGGATAACTTGCAAGGGCAAGCTAATTAACTATAGGAGATATGTAATAAGCAAAATGTATAGTCGCTTTATGCTTAAATTAAATGGAATAGATTGCCTTTATTATTGTTGAACGTTACATTAAATTCTTATTACACATGGTTTAACTAGAAAAGGAATTCCACCCTATAAAAAGCAAATAAAAAGACTAAATTTCATAAATTATTTTTGTCTATTCTTTTTTGAATACCCTAGGCACCTGATCCTTATAAAGCCCTTGTACTTTTATTTCTTATAAATTCATCCTTCTCAGTCTGTTGTGACTTAATCCATGCCTTGTGCTGGTCATCAGTAGACTGATCTCTATTGTAGTCAATGAACCTTTAAATGATTCTACAAGGCTAAGTAGTAATCAAGTTGTCTAAAAACTTTTGAGAAAGGGGCCCTGGCTCAAGTGCATGCATGAGATCCATGATCCATTATTTCTACCCATATTGTCTACAAAGCCGAGTGGGATTGTAGAAAGTGGCAAAGTAGAGACTGGCTGGAGGGACACAATAGGAGTAGGAATAGTCACATGCTACAACCTCTACCATGGGCACATCCATTGAATTAAAGTGTTAAGGAATTTAGACAGCTAGCTTCGAATATCCTTTATAATAGGGTAAAGTCTCTTAGTTCAATAATGCTTGACCTTATGGTGCATGATGTCTCAAGGAGGTTTGAGCAATCTCAATTTTTCTTCAAACAAGCCTATATGGATGATGATTGGATAAAAATGACAAAAAAAATAAAAGAGAAAAGAAGCTCACCTCTAGCAGAAAGGGACTCCTAGAAAATTACCTAGTTTTAGAAAGGTTGTCAAGACCAATGGTGGTTTCTATCAGAATGAAGGGTAGGGATTTAGGCAAGCTTTAATTTGGTTTAGAATATAAAGAATCTTTAGATCATAATTGTTAAAGGGAGAAACTAGTAAAAACTGAGCATATAGACAAAGGGCAATCATTTAAGGCTAGTGAACCTTATTGTTGTCTATAGTCATGACAGTTTCTAAAAAAAGGCACATCAGAACTTCATTACCAAATATATGATGAAGAGGAGACTGCGGAGACATGTTGAATAACCTAGGCATTTGGTACTGGATAGTGCGTAAATCTAGGGTTTCAATCGAAGGAATTATAATTTGACAAGTAGAGTCCATTTGAGAGCCTAGGATAGCTTCAAATTCTTTTGGTAGGGGGCAAAGCTCTATCGTCTTGAATCTGAAGACATTGTTATGAGAATCCTAGAAATGAACAAGAACATGAAGAAATGGGAAGTTGATATTCCTAGCATGCAAAGATCAAAATATGGATAGGTGAAATTATTCTAATATAGCCCATGATCTACCATCTATACTTTTCAGAATTGGTTGTAGTTGTTTCATCCTTCTTTTAGTCATGTTAGAAGGGTAGGGTGCTGCCTAGATAGGGAGAGTGAGCAGAACTCACATGAATGGGAATCAGGGATTTTAAGAAAGATTTGGGGACTTTTATAGTTATAGACTAAATGTGTAGAGGTGATTGCCTCTATGATAAGGTGATGACTCTGAGTGAAGAGGCACCCCTGTCGTGTTTGTACAAAAAAGCGACACCTTTATAAAGAGGCATTGCCTCTCAAACAGAGGGAATTGGTCTTATATCATTGCAAAATGGTTGAATTGTACATGAAAAATAACTAAAATAGCTATTCAGTAATAAAAATCCTGTGATTAATTTAGAGTTTTGGTAAAATTTGATTTTAAATGTTACGCCCATTCATTCAGTGTAAGATATGAAAATGCTAAAGTAAAAGTTAGTTCAGAAAATAATAAAATAATAGTGCAAAGTATCAAATATCTCTCCAGTCAAATTAACCCTATGCTAATAGATAATCTTAAGTATTCTCTTTACTTATTGTCATTAAACTCATTAGCTCCATCATCATCACTGCAATCCTTGGATTGTTCATTGGCTGTCTCCTCCTCCTCATCTCCCTCGACCTAGAGAGCAGCAAGTTGGTGCTCAAGGGAAGTGATCCTAGCTTGACTAGCCTCATCTTTGTCCTATACAGACATAATAAAAAGGTAAGAAATCATGATAGCATACATATATATAGAAATAAAAGTGTAGTTTCTTTTACCTTCTAGTACTGCATCATCTGCATCAATAAGTCCCGATAGGCTTTGATCATGCTATACATATACTCTCCCTAATTTTGAGGTATCTGTATGATTAATATATTGATTAGAACTAACCATATGTTAAATCAAACTTAAGAATAGGACCTCAAAATAAAGGAACTCACATGTGTAGTGGCCTTTAGGAAGAATGCTAGCTCCAAGGTTATGTCTAACAATGCAAACTGACAAGAGAGCTCACTTGAAGGTACCCAGCACTGAGTCAACAAGTCCAGAGTGGTGGCAAGCCTACCAGCTACTATCTGGCATAGAGAACTAGAAGGCTTTATAGTAGGTAGTGCACTAGAAGAGGAACCCTCACCACTTGGTATGATACGAGGGCGCTGATGAGTCCTCTCATGTGTGGTAGGCCTAGAATGAGGAGCTGGTGCCTGAGGATAAAAATTAAATCAAGAAATGGTATCCAAAAGCATAAATGTAAAATATGCATGTTTAATAGAATTACATACTTACCTGAAGTGCAGGTGCATGTGTAGGTAAAGGCACCCTCTGTATGAGATAAGCTTGGGTGAAATCAACATAGCGAGACTTCCTCCTCTCGTAGTAATTAGCAACATCATCTCCCACCAAGGGTTGGTTAAGCTCATCTCCCTTTAACTCATATCCCTAGAAAATATGTCAAGGAGGAGTAAGGGGTGGTCATCTCACTCAAGCACCCATTTGCTATTGGTGGACTCTCTCACCGAGATACCAAACTCTGTAATCGAGCCCTTAGAATAGTACCCTCTTTTGGGATAGTGGAATGGAGCAAATTATGGCTTGAGACCATCCAACTTAGGGACCCTACAAGTCTGGGCATAGCTGCAAGAATAAACAAATAAGTAAATGGATTTAATTAATAAATGCATTGCTAATTATAATTATATTTGCAGGTACTTACCTCATAGAGTGTAAGAGTGTTTAGCCACTCACGATGGATGTGTACATGAGCAACTAGCCTCCTCCAATCATGACTCGGGCCCCATCTTGCCATGGCAGGGAAAGGGGTGTCAATAACGTGAGTAATCCCTACTATCAACTTTAGCTCTAAGGCCTAATCCTGCAAAAGAGAAGAAAAATTGTTAGCAAACTTTGGTAATAGCAATTAGGGAGGAACCTAAGAAAAAGGAGGTGCCATAATGGTATGATAGAAACCCTAAAGCTTCCTAGCTCCACACACTAGCTTGTCCATACTCCTATACATATAAGCTAAGGCACGACTGCCCTAGTTATACATGGCCAACATATCTAGATCTCTCAAGGGCATCAGGAAAATCAAGTTTACAAAGCTCGTAGTATCTAAAAATAGAGTGTGTCCAATAAGTAGACTAAAAATGCATGCACTATTTAATTGATCTGTAGAGGTATAATAATAGCCTCAACTCTGGCATAGGTATAAAAGCTCTTGATGGAATCTAGCTTCATTATGTGGGTCCCCTTCATGACACTAGATGCTCGATGAAAGTGAGGTGGTCTAGAGATAGTTGTAGAGGCTATCATCAAAAGGGACCCAATCCCTTGTACAGGCTATGCTAGTGAATGTAGTAAAGGCCACTGGGTCAAGTGTAAACTTTCTAAATGAAAGGTGGAACATGTGGGTACTGTCAGACCATCTCTCTATTAGCACATGAAGAGGTTAATAGTCCATGTGCCCCTGCTATGCTAGGAGTGCTAGGATGAAGTCAAAAAACCCCATGTCATGAATATGAGTCTACACTGTGTTTGTGAGCTTATCGTGCTAGATACGCATGCCACTAAAGTTCCTAATGCCCTTGAGGGTGTGGGCATCGAGCTATAGGCAAAAAACAGGGAGTGAAATTATTATTTTTCATAAATGAATTCAATTTTACTCAGACCTCTGTCAAAGAGGCAAATGTCTCTAGGCTAGAGGTGATCATCTCATTATAGAGGTGTCATTTTTAGCCAAAAGGTGATTACCTCTATGTGAGTGCCTTGTTGTAAAGAGGCGGATGCCTATTTAACGAGCGATCGCCTCATTGAAGAGGCAACACCTCTTTATGTCAAGGATCTAATAGTGTAATTCAAAATTTTTTATTTCACTTAATAAAATTTAATTTCTTTCAGTTAAATTAATAAATATACATTAATGAACAGTAACCTAATATTATTTGTCATTATTTATAGGAAAAATTAAAGAAATCAGCCAATCTACAATTATAGGACCACATGTCTGCAAAAAAGTGAATCTCATCTTCGACACTGAGTTTGAAACTTCATGAAGGGTGCACTACAGGTGCTATCAGTCCCATGCTAGCAAATCTAAGATTTGTGTAGTGTCTATGACAATGAAAGTTTAGAAGAATAAGGAAAAGAGAGAATTTGGAAAAGAAAATAAAAGAAAAAGGAATCCAAAAGTAAATAGGTAAAAGTGACTTTTGAGAGAGAAAAGAAGAATTTATATGTTAAGGGTGAAAAAGGAAGACTGTAGGAAAATAAAAGAAAAGGTTAAGGGTGAAGCCTATTTAATGAAAAGAACATAAGTTGGCTCGTAGCCCAACAAAAATATTTTTTTCAAAAAAAAGGTGGAAAATTTTTGCTTTACTACTCAGGTGTACCTCGATATCAATGTTTTAGAAATGAGAACATCCTAATTGAAGCATCAACAAGAACAAGTTTCTGGTCGAGTTTGAATCCCCAAAGTGCATGAAAGAATAAGCATCTAGTCGGGTTTGAATTATTGAAGTACACAAAAGAACAAGCATCTAGTCAGGTTTGAATCCCTAAAGTGCGCATCTTAGGAGGTGTTTGGTTGATTTGAATCCCTGAAGTGCATTTTCCTTTACTAAGTGAAGATTAGGCCATGCTCAAGATTCACAATAAATTTATAATGAGTAATTGATCAGGCCATGCTTAAAATTCACGATATATTTATAATGAGTAACTGATCGAGCCAGGAAAACCTTAGGAATAATGTTACGTTTCTTATTTTTTCTATTGAGTGAAGATTGGGCCTTGCTCGAGATTCATGACAAATTTATACTAATTAGGCTAGGAAAACTTGAGGAATATAGTAATGTTTCATCTTTTTTCTACTGAGTGAAGATTAGGCCATGCTCGAGATTTAAGACAAATTTATAATGAGTAGTTGATCGAATTAGCTTAACCTGAGGATCATGACTACATTTCTCTTCTATATCTATTGATGAAGATTGGGCCATACTTAAAATTCATGATAAATTTATAGTGAGTGGCTGATCAGGCCAGGAAAACTCGAGGATCATGGTCACATTTTAGAGTTAAAGTTTGACCTTTTAGGTTTGAATTCCCAAGAATGACAACTTGAGTGAAGCTTAAACATAAGGTACATCATTCTTATACTTTACTATTTTGTGTGCATATTACTTTTACAAAAAATTGATTTCCAAAAAATTCAATTTTTTGAAAAACTAAGGGGTAAACTGTGGACACCTTCAGTTTGATTGGCCCGCAACAAAAGCCCGATGATGAGAAAGTATGAGTTTGGAATGCAACGGAGGCCCAAAATCCCTTTAAAATAAACTTAAAAGCCTAAACATGAAGCCTGTAAGCCCAAAATACCATATCTAAAACCTAAAACACTAAAATCAAGCCCAAACAATAAGCCCAGGTGCAAGGCCCATTGCCTTTTAGCCCGCTAGGCCCAGACTTAGCCTAGGTGAAGAGGCGACCGCCTCAACAAAGAGGCATCACCTCTTCACCCTAGGCATTGGTGAGGTGATGCCTCATGACAGAGGCGGTGCCTCTTCACACCCACCCTCTACAACATTAAATAACATTAATGACAACAATTAAAGGCTTACATGCTTTAGCTTTGGGCATTTTTAGACATAGAAAGAAAAGGAAAAAATAGGCAAAAAAGGAAAAAGAGAGCTTAGGGAATGAAAAAAGCATGGGGAGATGGTGATAGTGAGTTTTTGGGAAATTAGGAAAAGAAAAAGAGAGGAGAGGCCTCAAAGGAGAAAAAAGGAAAGAGAAAGGACTTTTGGACAAAGGACTTTTTTGAACTTAAAAAAAGGAGAGGAAAGAGAGAAAAGAAGAGAGGAATAAGAGAAAGAAATTAGGGAACTTTTGAACCAAAAGTATTTCATTTCTTAAGAAGAAGGAACACTCCTTTGCATTCCAAGCACCCAACTTAATCAATCAAGTTCTGAGGGCTTATTTAGGAGCATCAACTTCGTCCAAATCAATAAGACTCCCTATCTTTAAGTTCCAAATAATTTATTTCATTAAAAGATTTGTTTTATTACTTTTTGCTTATTCTCTTGAGTTATATTGTTTGTTTAAGGTCATATGTGAAGCATGATTGCATGAAAGATTGAGTAGTAGTTGTTAATATCTATTTATTTATGTTAGTCTTCATTTATTTGCATGAATATAGATCTTTCTAAGAATTTAAGAAATACAGTTTGTTTGTCTCTGTTGAAGAGACAACGCCACTATATGGCGATTTGAAATCGCCTCCTGGTCAGGAGGCAATGCCTCTTTAAAGAGGCGTCACCACTTTACCAGGATCCTATGCTATTATTTTTTTTATTTTTAATGTTTATCTAATATGTTTTACATGATTCTTATGTTTTTCTTGTTATATATGTTAAGATTATTCATGGTTATGATGTTATTTAATATTGTTATTGTATGATGATTATTGTGATTTTTTTGTGTTTGTATTTCTATTTATTATGAATATTGTTTAGCAATTATTTTATAAATAATGTTGTTGTCTTATGAGATGGGATTAATTTGTATTTATTACAAGGATTATTTGGTGATTTTTAATCACTAAATAAAATTTTCATTAATTAGTTATTGAGAGGTTTTTTTTTTTGTATAATTACTTAGTTTACATTTGATTTATTTTTGTCTTATATATGGTTTACTTCCATTTATTTTACATTTATTTTCACCAAATGTTGTAATCCTTAATCCCTTCCCCTATTTATTTAGAATGTATGGTTGTAAATTTTTATTTATTTATTTTATTTGTAATGTATATCATGCTATAAGCATGAATTGGAACTAATGTGCAAACTTGGACTAAAATATAAAATTGGAAATGATTGCAATCCATGTTAAAATAAGGAAATAATTTAATAATCAAAGGTAATAAAATAATAAACACACATGGAGGTCAACTGCAAGGTTGAGTGGGTATTCCAAAAGCCCATACTTAATTTTTGAACCTGATATTTGAGGAGAACTTCTGGGAACCTCCGTGGAATCCAGTTGCTATACAGTGTATTTTAGCTTTTTATCTAGGTGGCGATTCCATCTCCATCTTGGGCCTTAAGCCCACTTTGTATTTCCTAGTAAGCCTTGAGTTCATATAGTGCTGTGGTCACCAAACACTTGGATGCACATCTAACCCTACGGCTCATAACTACAAATTTGTCTCCTCTAATTTATGGTATTGTAAAACTTCTCTACCATTTAAATTTAAATATTTTAAATTTTTCTTTCCATTACTTATTATATAATGATTTGATCCAATATGTATCATTAATTATTTATGATAGATCACCAACACTTATGTTTTTGTTATAGCCTTCCTTATAGTTCCAAGAAAGTCATCATGACCAAGATTCTTCCAATTACAGGAGATCTCTGAGACTCCATTAGTATTGGAGTTGCCATCCATCTACAACTTCTCTTCATTTTCAAAAGGGACTTAATTTGTTCTATTCTTTCTTCTGCTTTTAATACTTTTGCATGTTCCATTTTCAACTACAGAGTTTCATGATAATTTCCTATCCAAGCATTAGCTTACTAAAACTATTATTCCAAGCCATAAGCTAAAGAAAATCATATAAAATTCATTGTATTAGTCAATGCACATGTTAAAAAGCTTATACACCATTAAACTATGTATTTGTAGGAATGGAAGTATCTGCAACAGTGCTCACTCAACATTTTATAGACTATTTGTCCTATATGTTAAAAAATATAATAGTAAAAATGAAGAATATAGAAACAAAAAGCAAAATAGGAAAGAATCACCCACTTGAAGAGTGGTGATTCTTTGCCACCAAGTGTCTCAATTATTGCTTCTAGAAGTTTAATTTCCCTATCATGCTTGGATATTTATTTCTTATTTCTTTTCATGTAGATCCTCCATGTGTCAGTTTCATGATTCTTAAAGACACGAGAACTGTTGGGAAAATTAACAGTGTTGGTGTAGTGGAATAATTTTCATAGAGGCAAACTAAAATAACTATAGAAATAACTAAATAAATAAATTAAATGGAGGCGGTTAGACCGGTCAATGGGTGAGTAAAATAGGTGGTTAAACTGGCCAATGGGTGAGTAAAATAGGCGGTTAAACCGACCGTATAAATAATAAAAAATAATAAAAATGGCACAAATATTTTAACGTAGTTCACCTTTTATTTTTAAGCTATGTCCACGGGACAAAAATAAAATAATTCTTCCACTGTAAAAATAATAGGTACAAAAGAGAGTCTTCTCTAGATCAATGCTAGAGGTATAAAAAATCTCACTAAAATAGTGGTACTCAAAGTATTTACCAAACACCCCAAAATAATTTCCTCACTATTTTGTCACTCACCCTTTGCGAAAAAATTTCCAAACCCTTTTAAAATACTCTCTCCCTCCACAAGCACATAGAGCACTCAAATTTTGCTCGCTCATTGCTCTCTCTATTTTTGCTTTTTCTTCTTATCTCTCGTCCTCCCCTGTAGATGGCTATTTATAGCCATCTGCATAACAAAAACAACAAAGATTTTTTTCTTTTTTTCTTCAGTTAGTGCCTACCCTTTTTAACTTCCTTTTTTAAATAAAGCTTGTGGGCTCCCTCGTGACTATGTGAAGGTCATTACCATTCCGCTGACTAATCGACAGAATTCGAACTTCTCCCTTGGTAGAATTTTTGTTAACATCTCTAATCTATTTTCATCAGTATCAGTCTTCTTTAGCTGAAATAGCTTATTGTCTAATACATCTTGTATCTAGTGATATCTCACATCAATGTGCTTTGATCTTGAATGAAAGGAGGAATTCTTACCAAAGCGGATAGCACTCTGACTATCACAAAATAACTCGTATTTGTCTTGCTGAAAATCAAGTTCATTTAAAAACTTCTTCATCCATAGTAATTCTTTACAAGCTTTTTTTGCAATAAACTCTGCTTTAGAGGTAGACAAAGCAACATATTTTTGTAATTTTGATGGCCATGCCACAGCTCCACCTGTAAATGTAATCAGATAACTAGATGTTGAATTTCTCGAGTCAACATCACTTGCCATGTCTGCACATGTGTATCCAGTTAACATAGGCTTAGTGTCTCTAAAATATAAGCATATTTTGGATGTTCCATAAAGATACTTGAAACTCCATTTTACTACAGCCTAATGTTCCTTTCTAGGATTTGAAAGGAACCGACTCATAACTCCAACTGAGTGTGCAATATCTAGCTGTGTACATACCATGGCATACATTAAACTACCAAGCGTTGAAGCATATGGAACTTTATCCATATCTTTCTTCTCCTTATCAGTGGAAGGGCTTTGCTAAAAAGTAATCTAAAGTGATTAGTAAGAGGACAGCTAACTGCTTTAGCATTGTACATGTTGAACCTTTGAAGTACCTTCTCAATGTACTTATTTTATGACAACCATAGTTTCTTAATGCCTTTGTCTCTGATAATTTTCATGCCAAGAATATGCTTTGTTGGTCCCAAGCCTTTCATGGCAAAAGACTTACTCAACTACTTTTTCAAGCTATTAATTCTAGAAACATTCCGACCAATTATTAACATGTCATCCACATAGATTAACAACACAATAAAGTCATCATTAGAGAATTTTTGAACAAATACACAATGGTTTGAAGTGGTCTTATTGTAGCCTTGATCCCCTATAATATATTCAAACTTCTTGTACCATTGTCTTGGTGTCTATTTCAAACTGTACAAGCTTTTCTTTAGTCTGCAAATATAGTCCTCGTTTCCCTTTTCTCTGAAACCCTATGGCTACTCCATAAATATTTTCTCTTCTAAATAACCATGAAGGAAGGCAGCTATAACATTTATTTGCTTAATCTCCAGATCAAAACTTGCCGCCAACCCAGCATAGTACGGATAGATGTCATCTTTATGACTGGAGAAAAAATCTCATCAAAGTCAATACCCTTTCTTTGGTTAAATCCTTTTACAACTAGTTTAGCTTTGAATCATGGCTGGAGACTATGCTCTTCATACTTGATCCTAAACACCCACTTATTCTTTAAAGCTCTCTTGACTTCAGGCAACTTCACCAGCTTAAACATCTTGTTCTCATATAGAGACTTCATCTCACCCTGCATGCCTTCAAACCATTTCTACTTGTGTTCATCATTTATAGCTTCTTTAAAACTTTCTAGCTCTCCCCCATCAATTAGTAACATAAACTAGTCTCGAGAATATCTAGTAGAAGGTTGTCTAATTCTATCAGATCATCTCAGTGGCACTGGAGAAGCCTTATTTACCAATGGTTGATGATGAACACCATCATTATCATTTTCAGATGGAATCTCAATGGGAGCATCTTCATCACTTCCATCTGGTGGCATAACTTCATTTTCATCACTAACTTCCCTTGGCACCATTGTTGGAGGAACTAACTTCAAATTTGAATTATCTTCAAAGCTGGAGATGTTCTTCTCAACTCTGGCAATATCTTCAATTGTCTTGTCTTTAATAAACACAACATCATGACTTCTAATAAGCTTCTTTTAGACTAGATCATAAAATCTATAGCCTACTTTATCTTAACCATAGCTAATGAACATACACTATCATGTCTTGACATCAAGCTTGGCCCTGTCATCTTTAGGAATATGCACAAAGGCTTTGCACCCAAAACCCACAGATGACTATAGGAAACATCTTTTCCTAACCACACCCTCTTTGGAATGTTAGATTGTAAAGGAACACATAGTGAAAGGTTAAGCACATCCACTACTGTAAGTAAAGCTTCACCCTAAAAAGTCTTAGGTAGCTTTGAATGTTAGAGCAAAGATCTGACTCTCTCTATCAAAGTCTTATTCATCCTCTTAGCTAAACCATTCAACTGCAGCATCTTTAGAGGTGTCATTTGATGTTGAATTCCATGCTCTTTACAATAAACATCAAATGGTCCAGAATACTCTCCACCATTATCTATCTAGATGTACTTAAGCTTTTTGCCAGTTTGTCTCTCCACCAGGGTGTGAAATTCCTTGAAGACATTTAGCACCTGATCTTTTGACTTTAAGGTATATGCTCACGTCTTTCGAGAATGATCATCAATGAAAGTCATAAAGTACTGACAACCACTACATAACTTTGGCATTAGCCCACACAAGTCTGAATGAATTAAATCTAGCACATTCTTCATTCTGGAAGGAGGAGAACTCCTAAAAGCTACTATATTTTCCTTTCCTATAAGATAATCAACACATTTCTCCAGATGCACAAGATCTACTTTAGATAACACATTTTTCTTGGCCATCACTGTCATCCTTTTATCATTATATGGCTAAGTCTTCTATGCCATAACTCAACTGTATTATCTTTCTCCATAACATTCAACATGTATTTGGAGATATTTGCATGCATAAAGTACAATGCTGAGTCCTTTTTACCTCTAGCCACCACCAGTGAGCCTTTGGTGAGTTTCCATTGACCATTATGGAAGGTGTTGCAAAAACCTTCATCATTAAGCTTGCTTGTTGAGATCAAATTTAGGTGAATATCTAAAACATGCTTAACATTCTTCAACATTAGTCTTATGCCATTTTCCATTTCCAAACACACATCTCCTTCACTAGCAACTCTTATTCGATTGCCATTTCCCGTCTTCATAAATCTAGAATCTCTTGGAATGTAGAATGACAAGAATTCTCTTTGAGATGTAGCATGAATGGAAGCACCACTATCAATCATCCAACTAGTCTCATGGGAAGTAAGATTAACAATATTATCATAAAAAAGGACATTGAATTCTTTAAGAAGATTTGCTTCATCATCATCACTGCTATCATCTCTTCTCACATCTTTGCCTTTATTCTTGTCCTTGAACTTTCGACAGAACTTCTTGATGTGGCCTTTCTTTTTACAGTATTAGCATTCAATATTTACATACTTATTCGACTTTCCTCTGCTTTAATCTCTTTGCTTTGAGCTTCGAGTCTCACTTCTCCCCCTGGAATTTACAACAAGGATATCTGAATGTGTTGAAGAGACACCTTTTGATCTGCGTCTCATCTCTTCATTCAGAATACCGCTTTTGACAAATTCCATATTCACTACACTGTTTGGTGTAAAGTTTGTAAGTGAAATTTTCAAAGTCTCCCATGACTCTGGTAGAGAAGCTAGTGCCATAAGAGCAAGAATTTCATTGTTAAAATTTATACCCATTCCCGACAATTGATCCATGATCCCTTGTATTTTATTCAAGTGATCAACGATAGAAGAGCCTTCTTGATATTTTATCTGCATTAAATTTATCAAATAAAATAATTTATTGTTATTGGTCTTTGAAGCGTATAGCTCCTCAAGCTTGTTCTATAATGTCCGTGCATGAGTTTCATTGCAAATGTGGTTATACACATTGTCTTTAATGTACTGTCGGATGAAACCACACACTTGCTTATGCTTAAATGCCTATTCCTCATCCGCCTTCCCTTTGGGTTTTTTTGTAGTAAAAACCAGGAGATGCAACTTCATCACAAATAGGAGATCCTTCATTTTGTTTCTCCATATATGGTAATTTGTGCCATTTAAAATGACCATCTTGCTAGTCTTAGCGTCCATCATCGCAGTATTTAATAATGCCTCTAGAACACGAACCAACAGCTCTGATACCACTTATTGGGAAAATTAACAGTGTTGGTATAGCGAAATAATTTTGACAGAGGCAAACTAAAATAACTGTAGAAATAATTAAAAAAATAAATTAAATAGACGCGGTTAGATCGGCCGATGGGTGATTAAAATAAATGGTTAAACCGACCAATGGATGAGTAAAATAGGTGGTTAAACCGGTCATATAAATAATAAAAATAATAAAAATGGCACTAATATTTTAACATGGTTCACCCTAAATTTTTAGGATACATCCACGGGACAAAAATAAAATAATTCTTTCACTATAAAAATAGTCGGTACAAGAGAGAGTCTTCTCTAGATCAACACTAGAGGTAAAAAAAATCTCACCAAAATAGTGGCACTCAAAGTATTTTCCAAACACCACAAAATAATTTCCTCACTATTTTGTCACTCACCCTTTGAGAAAAATTTCCCAAATCCTTTTAAAAGACTCTCTCCCTCCACAAGCACATAGAGCACTCGAATTTTGCTCACTTATTGGTCTCTCTATTTTTGCTTTTGCTTTTTATCTCTCGTCCTCCCCTATAGATGGCTATTTATAGCCATTTGCATAACAAAAACAACAAAGATTTTTTTCTTTTTTTCATTTCCCTTTTTGATTTCTTTATATATATAAAGCTTATGGGCTCCACTATGAGGGACCCACAACAAAAACCAACATGCATTATTTCATAAATTTTCAAAATATCTTGGTAGACCTTACATAAATTGTAGTATTCAATGGCATGTAGCTAATATATATAAATAGCCAATGAAATTTGTAGGAGTATTGTCTCATAATACAACCTGTGTTCTAACAGTCCACCTACTATTTACTTGAAATGCCAGTCAATTAATTGATTATTTTGGAGTTAATTTATACAAAAATAATTAATCAGAAGCATAAAACATCAATAATTTTAATGCTCTATGAATTTTTTTATTTTCATATTACTTCAACTAAATATAGTTAAAGATGAGACTTTACGGTACATTTGTCAATATTAAATTTTGATGTCATTACAAGCATATGCATCTAATTTTTTAGCATCATTATTAAACTCCAATCATGAACCACCCCATAAAACTAATTAAATTCATGATGGATTCCTATTTAAGGTATGTTAGAATTTTAGCATGCACAAGAGAATGTTGTGCCTGTAATTTCTAAATCCAATGTAGTCATTTCATTAGACACTTCAAACTATAAGTCAAATAAGCATTTTAAACACAAATTACTAATAATAACGTAAATTTTAAGAAATAGTTAACTAAATCGAAGCAGATAAAATCCCAAATACAAATTACTATTATTATATACAAATAAAAGATTAATGTGTCATAAAGATGAAAATTCCTTAAGCAAAAAGTGAAGGATTAATTTAGGGTGGGGTGGCCAAAGGAACTTTGTTTTGTAAAATCAAGGGATACATAATTTTTTAGTTGAGGTCAATAGAAAATCTATATCTTTTTACTTTATTATGCCATAGTGTTATAGTATCAATCAACAATATACAGAATATAACTAACATTGACATCCAATTCAAAATAAATGGCCTAAAATGCCTAAGCCAAAGGAAAAGTATATTTATTAAATAAAAAGTAAAGTTATGATCTTTTATGCTCTATATTCGATGTTTTATCATATCTCTATCATCGATTATAGAATTAAATGAGATAAATGTGCAAGTATAACAATTGGTGAAGTAATTTTTACGAGCAAGTATAATAACAGAAGATTTATCATTGAATTGCCTTGCTACTATAAACCTCTGTAATTCTACTTCAAATATGAGACCATTGGAAGTAGATGTCATTTGGGAACTAATTCAGACATTTTCTCCATTAATGTTAATGTAACCAAGTTGCTAATTGGTTATGTAAAAACAAATCAACAATCATCTTTTCTAATTATATGTTTAACGCTCATCATGTATTCATGAGATTGCTAGCTAAGCTATGTAATTTTTTTCTCTTTAATATATTTATTTGGTCAAAAAAACAAAAAAAAACATGTCACCCGAAAATCCAAATGCAAATAGATGACTATAAACTAATCCAAATGACAAGAACACACAGTTATGACTAGCTAAAGATAAACTACTCTATCCACCAACATATGAAAATGTGAGTAATTTTTTTACAAAAAAATCTAACCTTGTAGAACATCACAACATCAATTAAAAAATCCAAGCTATAATCCAACACTCTATATAATAAAGTCATACTTCCATCTCAACTGAAGTAAATTAATCCTAAAGAATTATCTATAAATGGAAAAATAATCTGTAAAATATGTTGGAGAACAGGCAAGTACATTGCTATGTTGAGTGTATTTGAAATAAGCAATGGTTGACAGTGGTTAACATGTCCTAAAACATAAGCATGTTCTAAATCATGTATCCAATAAATATTTCACCCATAAAGTTACATGCTCTAAAACAAGGGCATGCTCCAAGCTATGTTTGATGGGTCTTAATATTCCAGAAGTATAAATGGGCAGGAACATCGACAAACATGGATGTGATACAGGATATGTTAACATGTACAACATGATACATGATGGTGTATTCAAATGTGTTATGGAAGATGATACAAAAAGTTTGTTTTGGGTTGTAACTATTCAATGAATGGTTATGACTTTTCATTAGATGATTGTATTCGAATTAAAATATACATATAACCCTATAAATACACATCTCCAACACATGGAAATTAATATATTGATTAACTTCTTTTCTTTCTCTTGCATTTATCTTAAATTCTTGAAAGGTTCTTTGGGAAAACTTAAGACTTTTTGCTATCTAAGTTTTCAGGCTTTGATGTATCATAAGAGTGTTTTGCCATTAGAAACCTAGAGCAAATAGATAGTGGGGAAAATAAACACTTAAAAGATAGTGATTTTATCATGCCTCAAAGCCATAAATACACCCGCTACCATAATAATTTTTAAGTTTTTATTACATGCTATCACAATGGATACAAAGTTTGATTTTACTTTCAAGATGGTGATTTAAGAGTTTTTGAAGTTACATAGATTTGATGGGATAAACTTTACCCGTTGGAGAGACAAGATATTGTTCATTCTTACCACTTTGAAAATTGCCTATGTGTTAGATAAGAATTTGTCTCCACTTTCTTCGTCACAACCTAATGATGATGAAGAAATAAATCAAGCATGGAAGAAGTGTGAAGATAATGAATTTCTATGTAGAGGCCACATTCTTAATTCCTTAATAGATCATCTTTATGATCTATTTTCCTCCTTGAACTCTCCATGAGAAATTTGGGCTGCATTGGAGGCAAAGTACAACAAAAATAAGGTGCTGATAAATTTCTTATCTCTAAATTCTTTGATTTTACTATTTTTAATAATTGTTCAATTCTAGATTAAATACATGAACTACAAATTTTAGTTTCAAAATTAAAGGATTTAAAGGTTAATATTTTTGAACCATTATAAATTGGTGATATAATTGCAAAACTTCCTCCTAGTTAGAATGAACATAGGAAGAAGTTATTGTATACTACTGAAAATTTTAGTTTAGATCAACTCATGAAACATTTGAGTATTGAAGAAGAATCACATGTTTGTGAAAAGAAATTTAGTTTTGAGTTTGGTCATAAAGTGAATTATATTGATGGAAGAAACCAAAAGAATGAAAAGGAAATTCTTGAGGTTGGTTCTTCAAAGATTTCCAAGAAAGGGAAGGCTTGTTTTAATTATGGGAAGAAATGGCACTTCAAATGTGATTGTAAATTCAAGAAGAAGCATAAATTAAACAATTTTTCAATTGTAAGTAATAGTGCTAATGTTGTTGAGCAAGCTGTGAACTACTTCTTAATGGTATTTTTAGTATCATATTTAGTTATATTTAGAGATCTTACCTTCCATTTTCCTTTGCCATGGTGTTTAAGAAAGTTGTGAACTACTTCAGAACATCAACACCTGAATTGAAGGAGTAATGGGCTATGCTTTTGGAAAAATGGCAGAACACAAAGGCTAGTTTTGGTGAGTTAGGTGATGTTGGCCTAGTTCAACCAAAGTTGCTTACAAATTTCAAGAAAAAGAGGCCTATTGCTTTATAGGATGGTCTAAGTGGGTATGTTATGGTTTTGCATTTATTTTTATGAACTAAAAACTACAATCACTATGTGAAACATATTAGTGTTGACTTTATTATTAGTGGTCAATTGGCCTAACTATTTGTCCAAACCTTTTGTTGACCACTGCTTAGCTTAATTCATAAGGGTAATATCTGAAAAATGAGCATGATTAATTCTTTTCTAGCATCCTACTAACTAGTTTATATTGGCAGGCTGGAGGAATGTTGATGCAGGCAGCATAAAGGAACAAGCCCTCAAATTCATGCAAAAATTTGACAAGTTACGATAATGGCAGTTCTGTAATTTTAGGCAAGTTCTAAGTATTGGATTTGGGCGATTCAAAATCCTATTTTATGTGGAAACAGGCCAATAGTTCGAACTCACTAGCTTTGCTTGTGAGATCCGTCACTTTTCGACCAAATTCTATCATTTAGGCCTTTAAACGGGCAATTTTATGATTTCTTATTATTTTTAGGGTTGTTTTGAGGATTTGCTATTTAAGCTTTCCTTGTTATTGTTGGATGGCAGCTTTTATGATTATATGAATTCTTTTTATTTTTTTTTCCAAAATTTTTCTAAAATTTTGATGCCTATAGCATAAGTCGCTATAAAAGATCGATTATTGGTAGTTGTGCGCGATTCAACAATATTCGATTGTTAGTATCTGCCCTTCCGCTATGTTAAATGTATTGATTATATATTCCTGGAAGAAGCTCAAGCCATAAACCTAAAAATCATAAAAGTTGCTTATAAGTAAAAGAAATAAAAGCTTTCTATAGAGGATTAACATCACTTTATTTTCATGGCATGTTGGAACTCTGCATAAGTTTATTTTTACAGTACAATGGAGAAAACTATAGCAGTAGCTTGTATTCTATGATTCAACTTTGGAGTGTAGATTTACTTGACTAGGGAATACCGATAGCTTTTTAGTGCCTTCATTTTGTTCAATATCTTTTTTGTGTATTCTTTTTATGTTGTAATTGCAATATTTGCCAGCTTAACTCCAGTGTTCAAACAAAAATTGAAATGTGCAGGGCATGTAATTTTGAATGCGTGCCATCATATCGAGCATCCTTTACCATTTGGTTATTTAATCATTTAAAAGATTGGATAGTCCACTCTAGCTTAGGCTTTTTTTCACCACCTTGTGGATGATAAGCTTTAGATCAATCACATGATCTTTCAATTGGATTTTAGTAATTCTTTTCCCTATAGCAAAATATTGAGTTATTTTGTAAAAAAAACATGTAGAATTAAGGGGGAAGAGTTAAAACTAATTTTTGGCTCTTTAAATAAAGGCTTTAAAAAGTTAGCTACAACACGGTATGAATAAACTCGTATTGTTTGACAATTCCCTCATTTGGTATGTTCCTATTCTGGAATTGTTTAAATTGTATAGGATTCTTATAAAGATGTCAGTGATAGCACGGATTTAGATTCTTATCTGATGCACTCATATACTAAAAATTAATTTTTCAACAGATGTTTCTTGTTTGTGCAGAGCACAAATAGCCTTCACACAAAGCTTTTCATCTTTCTCAAATGTAGTCAACATGTCAGCTTCAACCTCCCACCTGCTATGTGCTGTACTTGCATCTATATGTTGTAAAAAGTTGATAGGTAAAGGAACTGAAAGAACCATATCATCACTTGAATCACTGGAACTAGAACTGCAATTATCCATAAAATTATTTGTCCTCATTATCTCTTGAAATTGCGACATAAAAGCCATATGTGGTGGTGAAAGATCTCTACCACCCTTGTTAGTACCTAAAGAAAAGTTTGCTTATGAAAATGCATAATAGGAGAAACGCTGGGCACAAAGAAAAACTTAGCTTCTATTTTCTTATATTTGTTGGTTGGACAACTGTGATCAATATCTCAAGCATCATCATTTGCTCTTTTGTCATTCTCACTTGTGCTAATATATGAATCCTAATTTCTTTTGAGCACTCTAGTCTCATTTTTCTCAGTTATTTTCCTTAAAGGTGCATTTTTCAAGAGTCCTAAAAAGGCCAGAGCTCTTTTACTTAAAACTTTACATGGTGGAGAGACATAATCTCAACAATGTTTTTTAATAGAGGTCTTTCACTGCCTGCTATGAATGCAGTGTGATTAACTTCAGGATATGGAAAAATTTTTTTATAACAAAAGTTAATGAAATAGAAAGTTTTAACAGAATGCATGCACAATACATAATATTGTACACCTATATAACCACTTAGAATTTATCCTTGAAACATTTAGGAAATTTGAAGCTTTCATTATCAATATTCCATAAAACCAAGAAAGATTGTGCTTCTGCAACTTTTCCTAATAGTACACTTCTCTAAAATTAATGGATGTTTCAAGTAATCAAGGTTAGGCTCATAGAAGAATAATATCTAAGCTATTACAGAATATAGCTTTATCATGTATGAAGCCAAACATGGGTACCTTTCTTTTTAGGATTATAAGGTGCTACTACGCATTTCTCATATGGCCTACACACTCCTCTTTTGCTAGTACAAGAATATGATGAATGACGACTATTTCCAGTGGCAGCTTCTGCCCATGCTGTTTCAGTCATAACACCATTGGCCTTAATGATTCTTGATGAAAGTGGAAGAATTAGAAAGAGTCTGGGAGGTACTGAAAAATGATGAAGTGAAGAACATTTTTTTTGTGTTGGACATTGTAAAACCACCAAGATTGGGGATAATAAACCAAATCAACAGTTGAAGTGTACAGAAAGTAATAAAATTGCAGACATTTTTAATCCATGAAAGTATCTATATATTTATACTAGAAGTAAGGTGGGGCGGTGGCCTGTGACATGATGGTGAAGGAATGTTGTAGCTAGGTTAGGGTTTGGAATTTCATATTAGGAAAATCACCGAGTGAAAGAACAGGGATGAGAGGATGAAAAGAGAAAGGAAGGGGAGAAATAGGAGAAAAATTTAAAAAGAAAATCATTAAATTATAAAACAAAAATAAATAAAAGCTCATACTAATTAGATATAATCCTATACAACACATAGCAATAATAACAGTTCAACCTTCATAATTAATATCTTCTCTAAAACCTAATGGTGATGAAAGATACAATGTTTCTAGTGACATTGAAATATTTGGAAGCGCTATATAAAAGCGAATTAACAAAAGAAACTATGAGTTTTCAAAATGATGATGTTCAAGACAGAATTACTTGTAATGTTAACAGCACTGGAATAGCCAAAACTGACTTTTTGGTTTTAGATCCATAAAATTTAATTTTATATATTTAAGCCTTCAAACTTTACAGAATTAAAATTTTAAACATTTCTGTTAAATTTTTTTAACAAAAATTATTTCTTTTTGGTCCTTAAAGTTTTATATTTCCAATATTCATACCATTTTTTTACTTTTTAACACTTGTATCACTTTAAAAAAATTTTCACCGGTAAAAAATAAATTTACTTATTTTAATTTCTAAGATTTTAAATTATTATATACATATTTAAATAATTTTAAATTTTAAAAACAAACAAACAAATTATACTAAGATGAAAAAAATTATAATAATACTACGGTTTTTCACAATATTTTAAATTATTGTAATCAAATTTTTATAATATAATTTTTTTATGTACCTAAAAAGCATGATAAAAAAATGAAGGTTAAGTAACCATTATAAAAAGTTTAAATTGGTTAGAAAATCTATCATAAGTTTTTGTGATGTACATGCATGCATTGGTACCCACTATTTATAAAATTTATATTATAAAAAATTATTCATAATAATCTAATTATAATTTTGTTAAAAAACTTAAAAAAAGTATTAAAAATATAAAGTTTAAATTTTAAAGAATTATAAAATATTTTTTTTATCATAATCTCTTTTCATTATGGTTTTTTTTTCTTCATAATATTTTATTTTGAATATTTTGAAAAACAATAGTTTTATTATAATTTTTTTATCTAAACATTAACTTGTTTATTTATTTTTTAAATTTAAAATTATTTTAAAATGTATATAAATTTATGTTTTTAATTTAAAATATTATAAATTAAAATAAGTAAATTTATTTTTTACAGGTGAAAAAATTTTAAAAGTGATATAAGTATTAAAAGGTAAAAAAATGATATGAATGTTAAAAATATAAAAATTTAGGGATAAAAAAATAATTTTTGTTAAAAAATTAGCATAAGGATTTAAAATTTCAAACTCGTAAAGTTTAAGAGTTTAGATTTATAAAATAAAAATTTAAAGACCTAAAGTTGAAAAATCGATAAGTTTAGAAGCCTTAGGGACCTTCTGAAATTTGGAAGCTCCTGGTACCATCGTTTAAAAATAGGGGAACTAGGTTTTTTTAGTTAATAAATCTTAATTAAAAAAATGTTTTAACTAGTTACAAGTTTTGGATATCAATGGCCAAGCTATTATTAAATGAATATTGAAATCTTTACTAAAATACTCTAAAAATCATATCAATAATTAAATCCTCTTCACAATCTCCCTTTTCATCCCTCTTTTTCATTATTGTAATTGTAAGTGTAAAGTGGATCAACCTGTAATTGTTATTTCAGTAGTTTTTTTATTTTTCATTTGATTTATTGGTGATAAAACTGAGAAAACCTAGGGTTAATTACCAATTTATGGTGAAAAATGGAACTATTTCCTAATTTATAGTGGCTTTAGAAGTATTTCCCTTTTTATGGTGAATTTTGAAGTTTTTTTTCATTTTGTGGTACTTTTAGATTGAGGTGAGGTCATTTTGCTATTTGTAGAGGTGAAATGATTATGAAATCATTTCAATTTTTTCCCTATTGAGGTCCATTTCACCAATGATAATGGCGAAGTGGACCTAATATAAAAAAAAATTATTTGATATTTGGCTCTTGAGAATCGACATGGCGCACAATACATACATATAAGCCATATGTGATAGTGAAAGATCTTTGCCTGAAATGGACTTTTGCAGCTATATTTGCCTACTTACTTTTTCCTCGATCGAAAGACCTGCTACCAGTGGAAAACAAGGCCAAGAATTTTTCACCTATATAGAGAAAACTTTCCCAGTTTTGAGTTTCATTTGAGTTTAACTGGCATAGGATCTTCCTAAAAAGACTTTCCTATGGAAAGGCATCGAAGGAGTTAGCCCAAGGGGCAATCAATAAACTCTAATATGAAAGACTTTGCTTTTAAACTTATGAGAATCCTAGGCTGGGTTAAGGTAGTTCAGTGACTTCCAGGCTTAGCTTTTCATATGTTAAACTTTTAGTATATTGAAGAAGCTATTTTTGCTCATCTTCTCTTTGCTCTTATTAAGTAAGATGTGATTGCTCTAGTAGCACAGCAGTAGGAATAGTCTATATCACTGATAGGCTAGGCCAATTAGTTAGTAACGTATGGCATCTTAGTAGTGGGAGTAGGAATAGTAGTATTAGATTAGTTAGAAAGAGTATCTTCTTTCTTGTTTAATAAGCTTAGTCTCATATTAGCAGATTGAAGTACAAGAGCAGGGCCTGGTGCTAACATAAGGGTTGATCAAGGTTGATTTTAGTTATCTCTCTTTCTTTACTTCATTAGTGGATAGAGAGAAATGCCCTTTCGGGGAGATTTAAAACTCTGAGTGAAAGTGAAGAAAGAATTATATTCTTGATAGGTAGGCCCAGGAAGCCAACTTGAATAGGAAAAATAAGACAACACTTTTGGATGAAAACTCATGATAGAAGGAAGCTCCCATACGACTATATCAAGCAAGTTTTTTCATGTTCATCATAATGGGCTTAAAAACCCATGTTCCAATTGATGGTTTTGGGAACTTTTTGACTAATAGTTACTGAGAAACCTTTTTTC
Organism: Mallotus nudiflorus; assembly: GCA_947683625.1. Taxonomy (NCBI): domain Eukaryota; kingdom Viridiplantae; phylum Streptophyta; class Magnoliopsida; order Malpighiales; family Euphorbiaceae; genus Mallotus; species Mallotus nudiflorus. The sequence goes on from CANTUR010000464.1 coordinate 138,705, forward strand.
AATCGTATGCCTATGCTTGACACAAAATGCCAAGAAGTGGGTTTCTTATTAGGAGAATTTCTAAGTCGAGTGACTGGGACCTTACCTGCCCTTTTGAAAAGGGCTTTGCTATACTCAACCAAAAGCCCTCTTTTACCATGTTCAGGAATCCACTTCTTTACTATAACTATACTATTTAGTTAGAAACCCTATTGGAATGCCTAGTTTTGTACCCAAGCCCAGCCCATAGGGCTCCAACCCTTACCCGGCCATCCTTGTTTTCTTAGGCAATGAACATTATAGAGCCAGATTGGATAAGTGCTCTAATGATAATGAATTTGGCCTTCTGCGATCGAGCAACCTTTTTATAAGTTTCGCCTACATAACCTACTCTTTATACTAAGAGAGCCAGGTATCAGATCCTTAGAGTTTAAGACCCCTTTTGTTAAATGCCTCCATTTTCTCATTTTAGATGACTGTCCCATTCCATTACTGGTAAATATGGAGTAGAATTCAACCGTGTGGTGAATGAAAGAAGATTCATTGAATGAGTTGCCAGGGTCTGAGTCTTGTCTTGTAATGGAGTCCTATTTATGCCTCTCATGTTCTTCTTTACTTCGCTTGGGACTCACTAGCACACTCCATGTTGAGTTACATATTCCTCTATCGTACCTCACTACATGCATCCATCTAATAATAAAGAAAGGGTCCGAAGGTGCTAAAATTAGTGCTCAAGTGATCTAGTATAGAATGAATCTAGTAAGCCAAAGCGTAGTGAACTCTTTATAAAAGACCCTTTAGGAGAAAAATATTAGTGAAGCTTGCCCATTAGGGGTGTACTCACATGTGCTATCAATAAGAAGGAGCTGGTAGGATAAGCCAGAAAGAGAGAAAGGGAATATCTCAAGATCAAGACCCATAAGGAGTTGTAACAGAGGAAGTTCGAAAGGTGGGACTAAGAAGCGAAGCCAGTTATTTACCTTGAACCAACTAATGATCCAACGGCAGAGCCTGTGAGATGGGCGCTTGACCTCTCCACACCACAGCAATTTTTGCGAGGTAAGCATCATCGAATGTCCTTATGTCCTTTTTTACACCTTGATTTGTACCCAATCTGTCAACTAGTGGGCGAAAAGATCAATGTCAATTTAGTGCTCGGCTTGGAGCACTCAGCTTAAGGACTATATACAAGTAGATTTAGAGAGTATAGGGACCAATTTACTATAGAAGCTAATGCCCAGCACTGATTGAAAAGCTAATGACTGGGGAACTTTCCTGGCAACAAACCTCGTATTGGAAGCTCAAATTGGAATACTACCTAACGAGTACCCATTGACTTTCAATGTCGATTTCTATATGTCTACTCTCGTGCATACTCCTTGAATATAAGGCAATGATAATTGTTGAAATGTCACTCAATTAAAAAGCATAGTAGCTCGACCACTTGTGTAAGTATAAAGGGGGATCGGAAACTTCTATCATGGTAATAAATTGACTTATTCTTAGTCCTTTCAGGGAAAGATTGTTAGCTAGTTAGAGCGAAGGGGAGGTTAACTGATGGCAGGCAACTCCCAATGGTTGAAAGCTTCCTAGTTCTATTTTATGAGGTTAGCAGTTTATTCAATCTTAGAATACATGAACCAAAGGTAAGGAAGGAAAGGGCTTATGTTATTGACCGAAAGAAAGGTGTAGTAACCATTTCAAGTTGTTCCTGTGATTGAGATTGGCAATGACTATTTTGCCTCAGCTGAAAGAAGTAGAACTACTGATTTTGATATATATGTGTGTGATGGAATAATAAGCATTTGAAATGAAAGTACATAAAGAAATTGTTATCGATCAGTAATGTAGTAAATGAACCGATGTAGTAATGTAAGTGAACAAATCCAATAGCACGAGTGTTGGCTAAAGAGTACGAAGTAGACGAAATGTGAATGTAGGTTCCAGATTCTAAGATTTAGGCCAGGCGAGAATCTCTAATATGAATTAGAGTCATTGCTCTAGTCAATTTAAGCTCAGTCATTTAGGGAAAAGATAAGCTTAGACTTTAGATAAAGGGTGAATCACGAAGAGGTGGGTGAATTGAATACTAAAATTCCACTAGTAAAATCCCTTAAAGGAGGGGCAACTCACTAATAGACAGATCAAGAATGCCTAAAATAAAGTGCCTGTCAACTCCATTCCTGTAAAGGAGGAGTATACTTTTATGCCAATTAAGCTTCCACGACGGATCAGGCAAATTAATCCCCTTAAAATAGTTCACCACTAAGATGCTTACGGACCGCCTTAAGTATCCTTCTATTCATCATAGCGGTCCTTGTCTTTATATTCGCCATCCCCGCCTCTTATAGAGAACCTATGCTATGCTTTTCTGCCCTTTGCTTTCAATCCTTTCAGTAAGAAGTACTACTACAATAGTGGTTTCAGTTCTTTAAAAGACTTTAAAGCTAGTGGCACCCATGCGCCTATGTATAGTAAGTAAGTAAGTAAGAAAGTCTCATCCTCCTATTCTGATTCAGCTCACATTCTTTTTTGCTCATCCATTGGGAAAAATATCTTCTGTTAACTTCTTAAGTAGTAGGAATTTCTGACTCTTTTTTTGTGTTGGCTGATTATTTTTTGGAGCCTATGTTTATTTACTATTAATAGCCTTTCAGCGGGTCCCCTCCAGATCAAATTTAATAATTTTCCTTTTTTCTTGAGTGGATTCTCTTCTCTTCAATTGCTCATAAGATAAAGAATTAAGTGGCTCCTTTCTGTTCCTCGGCCTTCAGGAGTCTAAGCTACTGCCCGTGAATCTCCCACTTGCCTTAATGAGTAGCTATTTCTTTTATCATCTTTTATTCCTCCTTGCCTTTTTATTAGGAATCCTTCCAAATCACGAGTTGGGCAGCGATGTGGGGATAAAAATGCCTTTTTTTTTAATTCTTTTTAAACTGATAGAAGGAATATTAAATAGAACAAATAAAGACCAATATAGGTAGTAGAAGGACTACTAATAAAGAAAGAGTCGCGAGGAAAATGATTGGAGCACCAGGCACATAGTGGTGGTAAAAATCAATACATGTTGATGCGGCTATTCATTCATTTATTTTTTCATTCAATATTGATTTCCATTCAAGCACTCATTTGTCTTCAATCCAATAGATCCATCAGAAAGAGTACAAGCATCTCTGATCAAATTGGTAACTCCATTCCCTCTATAGTTCTTTGCCCTTCGAAGTTGTTTCAATCATCATAACATCAGTCAGCAATTCCATTCCTGCTCCTTTGAATGAGAAGAGGCCATTCTTTAGACCTTTGAAAAGTAGTTTAGTTCCCTATATCCCTGATGGGAAAGAGAGGTGACTTGAGAGTCGGGTTCCTAAGAAATGCCCGAAACGATTGGATCCGAGGGGGAAGGGTAGATATAACAAATTAGATATCTCGCAATCAGCTTGATCAACCTGGGTCTTCCATTTTTGAGATTGAGAGTTCTAGGGCTTGGAATGAACCCCATTGGGAGGACGAAAGGGAAAGGTAGGCTTTCAAAGGCAAGGAACCATTAAACCATGACTAGTTAAAGAGCACTTTAATCTCACAAATTGGATTTGAACTAATCAAGCTACTTGCCCTTTGGTAGATCGTGAGTGGGTCTATCATCCTCCTCATTATATTTATTAAAATCAATAGCATTTCATCAAAATAGATCTTGTCTTTTCACCTTAATAGTCCTATGCATAGTCAGTACTATAGCCCGCTACTAATATAATAAATTCAAAGGTGATGTCAGTCTATTTTTCCTTATATCATAGGAAAGGCAAAGTGTTTTCTTTTAAGAAAGCATCTGGTTCCATCTTTCTTTCATTAATTAACCCACCTTTTTCTAAAAGGGATTTAAGTAATTCTGGGTTTATACTACTTGGAATGGCTCTCTCATATTGAGAAAATTCTGTCTAGTGGCATTCGATCACAGAATCCATTGACAGCTGCATAAAAGATTAGAAATTGTTTTTCAATTGGAAGTGGTGTATATTGTGGTTGTTTCGGTACTTCTATACACCTTGCACCTCTATTGACTAATGCTTGAGTTGTAGCATCAAGGTTTGAGCCAAATTGAGCAAAGGCAGCCACTTTGCGATATTGTGCCAATTCATGTTTTGAAAAAGGGTCTCTGCTTAAACTTAAAGGAATTTCAGATAAGTCTTTGGGCGTACTTTGACGAGGGGTGACAACTCCTTCTTTCTATTCTATAGAAGTGCCAATAGCCAATAAAAGATATATAAAATCTTACTATTAAAATAGAGGGATTCTTAGTCTAGTCTAGCGTATAGTTTTAAATAATTAAATTAAGAGAAACAACGATCTATGCCTTACGAACATTAACCACCTCTTTAAGGTCTGAAGTAGTTAGGGGGCACGGAGCCATTGTTATCTCCTTTTAGCAAGTATGGTACCCACTCCTCTTATTGCTCGGGGATGTACACAGTAATCGAAGCAATGTATAATAAGTGTCGATCACGATACGCCTTCGATCACTCGGATAGATTGAGTTAAGTAATGGCATCCACTACCTTAACTGTCATGAAATTTATAGAAGTTACTTTGATTTGAGTCGATGTGGCTAAACCACAGTGAGTGCAAGGGGTTGTCCTTATAGCTTGGAATAGCTAGTTAATGGATCAACTCTTTATCGAGTCAGTCAAAAGATTAAATCATGTCATACTAATTTAATCTTTGGCTCTGGAACAAACACTCGTTTGGACATATTCAACATTCTTTACAATAAAAGAAGCAAGAGTTGGTTTCAGTTTAGCATAGGGTAGATTCAATAGATACCTAAGAGAAGGAAAGGAGAGGCAGTTGTTGAGGGAAATTTATCACCTATTGGAGCAAAAAGATTTGATGTAGAGAAAATGTTCAAGGGTGGTCTGGCTTAAGGCGGGTGACAAAAACACTGAATACTTCCAGAAATAAGCCTCCAAGTGGAAAAAATGTAATATTATACATGGCATTTGGGATGCTTCGAGGGAGTGACAGACGGATCCAGGAAAAGTTGAAGAAAATTTAGTGGATTACTTCAAAAATCTTTTCACTATAAGCAACCCACCATATGTAAATGCTTTCATTGAGAATATTAAGAGGCGAGTTACGACAGAGATAAACCTTCTTCAACCTTTTTTAACAGAAGAGAAGAGGTCAAACATGCTCTTGCTCAGATGCATCCTTCTAAATCACCTAGACCAGATGGTATGCCTACTTTATTCTATTAATAGTTTTGGCATGTAGTAGGAAGGGATATAGAAAATACGGTCCTATCTTTTTAAAATTAGGGTAATATGTTAAAGAATATGAACTATACCCTAATTGCATTAATTCAAAAAGTCCAAAACCTATAAAATGTTAAGGAGTTTAGGCCCCTTAGCCTTTGTTATGTTGTTTATAAAAAAATTTATAAGGTCCTAAATAATAAGCTTAAACTTATATTATATGAGGTTATAGCCCCAAATCAAAGTTCCTTTGTACCCAGTCAATTAATTTTTGATAACATCATAGTGGCTTTTGAAACCATGCACTTCTTAAAAAATAAGTGAAGGGGGGAAAGTAGGGAATATAGCTTTGAAGCTGGACATGAGTGAAGCTTATGATCAGGTGGAGTGGGTATTTTTGGAGCGCATAATGCTTATTTTGGAATAGGAGATGGGTTTCTCTAATAATGAAATTTGTGTCAACTGTTACTTACTCTATATTTATCAATAGAGAACCAAAAGACTATTTTTTTCCCTCGAGAGGTCTTCACCAAGGTTATTTTGCTCGATATCCCCTTATCTTTTTATCATTTGTGCAAAAGGTTTCTCATCTCTACTTCACAAGGTGGAAAATGAAGGTTCAAACCAAGGAGTTTCAGTTAGTCGACACAGTCCAAGAGTGTCACATTTTTTCTTTGTAGACGACAGCCTATAATACATTACCAGAAGGAGAGCTACTAGCACTAATAGCTAGAGGACCTAGAACTACATGAAGAAAAAGGAAGTGAGAGCACTATGTGCTAGAAGAGCATATAGGTTGTTTAAGTGAAGAAGAATAGGCTCTGTGTCCTACTATTCTATTAGCCTTGTCACAAGCTGCTAAAAGAACTGCCACAGTTTTTGTATGAGTAAGGTATATAACAGTAACATGACTATGCCTTGAATTTGATGCTAGTCTCTAAGTCTTGAGCATCAAAAGAATGTATAGAGGGAGCATCCTATCCTTGAATTCTAATAATTGATGTACATCGCTACTAATACTCAATTTCTAAAATTAGGAAATAGGGCCAAAGAATCAACCAACATCTATCAGATCATCATAGTGCTTAATGGCTTTAAGGCTTTTTTCTATAACTTCCACTCTTTCCATCAATTTCTTTTCTCTCTTAGTGAGCATTGGGGTATCATCTTGGAGAGGATCCAAGTCAACGATAGTGTTAAGGACATGAGCAGGGTTAATTGTCTCACTTGGCTTTGGGACAGTACGATGTGAAGCAACATTGCTATTATGAGTATGACTGGCATTATTTAGACTAGATTTTTGATTGACATTTGGGTTGGCTTGACTACTTGGGTCAGCAGTTGGATTGGTGTTTGAATTGGAAGGTAACATGTTCCTGACTTCACTAAGGAGAGTTTGGTATTGATTTTCAATAGCTGGAGCAAAATGGTTTGAGGGCCTAGACAACATTTCTTCCATCATTTGTTGGATATTGGCTAGACTAGCCATGGTAGGTTGAATGCTTTGTTAAACCTGGGTGGTTTGTTGAATCTATATAGGAAATAAGGAAAATATTGGCACTGGCCAGTCGAGATATAAGGAATGGATACTGGGTGGACTAGAGGGAATAGAAAATAATAGAGGAATGATCGCGATATGCTCATTTACCATCTGCTTCTCTTTCCCTTGCTGCGGTTGACCGATCCATATCTTTGAGGTAAATGTACAATACTCCTCTGATGGGGAGGGGCAGTCCAGACTTCATGGAGGAACTAGCCTTTGGTCTCGACTTGACTCTTTATGAGGGGTCTGATAGTCCTTTTGATGGGCTAGCCTAACTTAATAGTAGTACTGTGAAAATGGAGATTGCTCGAGCCGGTCGGGCATCTACTCTAAACATCATGGGCATGTGTTCCGGATGTCCATTCATTTTTGACTTCCCTGGTAATCTACCAGAGACATGGACTTAATATTTGATGTTTTAGTGGGTACATTTTGACACTCATGTTATAGCTGCTAAAAGCAATTTTGCATCTTTTAGAATGACACAGGGAGTCCGGACTAGCCTTATTATAGGCCCTGATGGTCACTCTAGGCGCACTCTACTATAGGAAAGCTATCCTAGTTGATCCACTACACGCTAAGAAGTAAGTCTCGACTAACTAATTTAATCCAGGTTACATTAAAAGTGACTAGAAATTGCAATCTTCTTTCATAGACTACAGACTAGCGATAGTTGAAAAGAGCGAAGCATAGCCATGTTTAAGCTGAAGGTGATAGTGATTCCCATGTTTACTGAGATATATCTCTATCTATTAGTTAGCTAGCTTAAAGAGTTTAGACTCCTGATCCTAAGAAAGCAAGCCGATCATAGATGGAGGTTTAAGCTTAAAGTGAAGTGTCCGCCTTAAGGTGAATCAAATGTTCATTCGAGACTGTTCAGGAACATAGATTATGGGTATACCTATACAATAGCTTTCTCTATGAGCCTACAAGCTTCACTTTGGTTTATCTTCCAATTAAGGCTAAGGGATTTGTTTCCCTAGGATTGAGTGAACAAGCTCATAGCCGTTCACCCGTACTAGCCAGATTACAGGACTCCTCTTTTTAGCGTAAAGAAGTTTCGTGTAAAGGAGAGAAGGAATAGAAGCAATAGTCAACTAGTTGAAGGGAAGGCAAGAAGCAAAAACCTATAGGCTAGATGACGTAGTAGAGAGCAGTCCAACTAAGGAGACCAATCATACCCTGATCTAGCCCAAGTAGACATGGTGATTATACATTAATTGGAGCTCTTCTTGTGGTCTCACAGTTTAGGTTCTTGCTTCACCTTAACCTTACTACATATGGCATGTGAGAGGAATGCAAGATCCCCGAGCGAGGGTAATTGAAATTTGGGACGTAGCTAAGGCTTACGAGGGATATATGTCCCGTAGCTCTCTCCCGACTGAACTCTTTATGATGAAATTGATTCCTAATAGTGGATTCTCTACATCTAGGGTTCTTGCTTTAATCAGCATAAGGAATACTTTTAATGGTAGTCAAGGATTGATTTCAGAAGGGGGTGCCTAGTCTAATGGCTACTTGCATCCTTTAGAGTCAGATGAATACTTAATCTATTCGCGAGTAGAAAAAAGGCTAATGGAGGACAAATTTGCCATGTTAAAACTAGGAATCCTAAACCTAAACCGTGACTCCTATTGTATTATTGCTCACAGCTAAAGAGTTCCTTCTTGCCAACAGGGCAAGGGCATTCGATGCAGCTCCTTCTCTTGCATTTGACACCATTATTGATTCATTTCCTATAAATAAGAATTATATTCCAAAAGTGAAGATTTGTAAGCAGAACAACCTAAGACAACAGGGTTTATGAACAGGGGTTATTCCTATATAGATGTAACTTTTACTAGTCTATCTCGTAATTCAAGCGTGAAAAAAGAAAAGAAGTGCCACTAACTTCTTTCAATTTTGAGCATCAGCATCAAATTCAATAGCAATTATAGGGGATTCTTGTCCATCTAAAGTAAGAAGTAGACCATCCATTTGAAGCCTTCCCAATTTCCTAAAGAAGTGACTGCATCAAAAGAGCACATAAAGTGAAGGAAAGGACTCACCAATTGAGGATTAAATTAAGCATTTAAGACATACCAGAACCAAGGTCTTTGTCCCCCAGTTCATGACTCAAAAGAGTTCAAACTTACAAGTGCTAGGGCATATAACATTATGATACTGGGGTCAGAACCTTATCACATGGGATATTCTCATAATAACCCTTTATCAGCTCATTACCACTACTTGAACCTTACCTACTTGAGACACAACCAGACTGGTGTAGGAGCATCGGCTAGTCAGGGTAGTTTTAACAGAGGAGGGCTCAAGATAAAAGATAGATTTTTCCTTTATATAATATGATATATGCTCTTTCTCAGTGCCAGTTCTCCGCCATTCGATCCATCAGGCACAGTTGAAAGAGTCTAAATAGAGATATTGCTAGATAATAGCCTGAATACTAGAATTATCAACATTGGAATTGTTAGTGGCCAGAGATGAGTCAATAACATCTAAATTACCTGATGAGAAGAATCAACCCTCAACTGCAAATCATAATAAGCAGTACTCATCACGCTTTTTCATGCATGATTTTTTGCAAGCAACCTCGTTTATTCTTCCACTCCTTCCTTTTTTCTTGGCCATCTCACATAGGGGTTGAAGGCTTTTGATGATCGAGTATAGGAAATAGGCTGGGAGGAATACTCATTGGCAGGGCTATCTTTATGTAACCTGTAAAGGCTAAAAACATTTAAAGCTAACCTTGCTACTATCACTTGCTGGCCTTCTCTTTTCTATCCTGTGTCCCCTCTACTATGGACTACTTACAAGCCAACTACAAGATTACAAGCTGACCTACCTTACTTGCTTTAGAGCTGTACAATCTTAGATAATGAACTTGTCTTATCAAACTCTCTTACTAACTTGCTTACTGCTTCAAGGCTAAGGGGATGAGTAGGAGGTAATCTTTAGAAAGAAAGAAATTGTTCCCTCTCTTGAAGAGTAGGAAAGACTGATACACCTTCACTGAATGCCCTACTGCTAACTTTCTCATTTGCATTTCTTAATAGAAAAAGAGTCAGAGGTTATCTACAATAAAGAAGGATCTAATAAAAAAAGCTACTCCAATGAAACTACTTTTATGTATATATATAGATAGACTATATACTCCTTATACTTTGTATGTAACTTGCTTGACAAGCTACTTGACTATCCTGTTGAATAGAACTTTCCCACTAACATAAGTAAACAACTACTTCCTACCTAGCTTAAGAGCTAAAACTTCCTAATATGGAAGAAAGATAAAAAGATTAGAAGGAAAGCTAAAGATATAATGAATGGCTATACTCTTTCTTACCTCCCCTACTCTGCTCATCGCCATAAATAAGCACTGACTGGTGTAGATAGTCACTTTATTTTAAAGAGGAAGACTTTAGGGGGTTAACCTTTCTTGTCTGCACTTTCTTAAAGGGTGACGTGAAGAAGTACTCATTGTCCCCGAGCATGAAATCATATGGAAAAAGTAGGAATCGATAATTGTAAATTTGAAGAATCTCTCCTTTCAAGACTTAGAGGTTGGTAGCATAGCATCTGGGGCAAAACCCCATTAGAAAGGGGGGAGAATGACTGCATAGGTTGATTAGATAAGTTCGCCCTTATCCTCTTAAAAAGGTAGATGAGACCTAATGACGTGAGAATAAGCTATTGTAGGAAGAACTGCTAGGAGGACTTCCACTTAAACTATCTGTGGTAGTTCAAAACTTGAATTGGCACTTTATCTTTGCCTTGTGTGGGTCGACAACTTCTTCGATGAGATAAATCCTTATAAAAGAAAGAGTGAGCGCTCACTGTTTTTCTCTTTTTCCTATCTTTATCACATCTTCTTATTGCCGTACCTCCATAAGGATTAAGGAGGGAGTTGGTTTACACTCTACTATAGCTTTAACAGTGCTTATGTAAAGTACGACAGCTGAAGTTAACCCATGGTGGGTCTTGCATATGAGCTTTAGTTTATTGTTACTCCATCCCTGCACTATCTAGTGTGGTTATAAGCCTTTTGATTTGGCACCTACTAGCATTGGTCCAGTAATAAGAAATAAAGTTCTTACCACTGAACTTCTTCTTACTCTTTTTCTTTTTGTTCTTGTTTGCCCCTTCCTTTACGGAATCAAACCCTAACTTTTGCATTCAAAAACAAAACCTTGCCCAAAACTTGAACTACTTTGAGGTTGGGACTGAGAAATTCCTTATAGGTGTGGAAGATTAAAAGAGGAGTTATTGGCACATACTTAAGATTTTCCCTACTATGTCGTGCCATCCATCATCGAAAAAGTCCTATGCAGTTACTCCAATAGTACAAAACACAAACATGATAATTTTGCATATTGGTGTCATATGATGAAGGAAACCTCTAACAAGAAAGAACAGGTCCTACAATTGTATACACATACCCTAAAACAAAGTAAGAAAGAAAGCAACTTCATTCCTCGCCTCGGGTGAGTCAAGCAAGAATTGACTTCATACACTAAGAAGAGAATCATTATCTAAGAAAGAGCTTCAAAAAGAAGTGTAATAAAGAAGGATTTTCCTTTTTTCATACTATGACATTTCCTACGAGATGGATTTAGGACTGATAGAGAGACTGAGTCAAGCACTACAAGAATTAGCACAAGGATTAGTGCTGGAAAGGTTGATATGATTGATTCACTTGCCTTGAAGACTGGCAGTAGGCCCCTACTGATGATAGGATTGATTCGAAGAAGCCAATAGTAGTCTGTTCTTAATAAGGGTATAAGCCAGTATGGTATGCAAGATAGTAATTCTTCTTTCTAAGAGTCCTAAGTCCTAGGATCCTCATAATCCATTAGGAAGAAGGGAAGCTAGGCAGTGAGTAGCCAAAATTATCTTATCTTATCACCTCAAGGAAGCTTTGAAGCTATTCCTCTTTCCTTTACTAAACATAAGGGGATTAGATTAAAAAGGGTTCTATTTACCTGATCCTATAGCTTGCTATTGTTTTGTACCTATAGGATTAGGCTTTCCTTGCCGATTGGGTCCGTGATCAAATAGGCTTTTACTTCACCTCGAAGGGGAGCTGCGTAGGTAGACTAGAAGTAGTAGTTCCTGGCAAAAGAGAATTTCTTTTTTGTTGAGTTCCAGGCTCTTGAATAGCTTACGAGTGATTGTCTTTCTTTCAAAGTTAAATTCTTAAGACTTTTTTCGCCTTTTAGGTACACACCTTTGGCATTAGCATTTTGAAGTTCTCTCTATCATGGGACAAATTGCTCGTAAGGAGCGAGTCTTGCAAGTTTGCCTGTCTATGTCAAAACACTTCTTCTAAAGGGATAGACTATTCATAGGCTATTAACCAGGAAGTGGCTGAAGCTTCCATTACAGAAGTTAATGGGCAGGGCCTTGTCACCTCAAGGGGGTCTAGGCATTATGAGTGCAGCTCCACTAGTCTAGTTGGTAAAGTCTTTTGGTGAGAATACCTAGGACCTGGGTTCTCATCCCGCCTGTACGTGGGAATGGGATCTTTTTCCAGGATCTGTGATTGAATGCAAAGATTCTCATAGAAGACAAGATAAAGATAGGAAAAAGAGAAAGAATTAGGCTCTCCAACTCAACTGTAAATAAAACCAATTAGAGGGGCACCATAAAACATTTTTTATTCCAAAAATGAGAAAGCATTTGCTGCATTCCTTGTTGAGCATGGTGTTATTCATAAGAAAACATTTCCTAACACTCTGACATAGCTGAGCAATCGTCACATAGTAAAGATGGATTTTTAAATTATAAAAGAATAAAATGTTTCCCCAACCTTTTAGGCAGAGTTAATGCTTCATACTGTATATCTCATTAACCATATGCCTTCATTGGTTTTGGCTAATGCTAGCCTTTAATTTATGCTTCATGATCATATGCCTGATTACTCTTCCTTGTACATATTTGAATGTGTTTGTTTTGTCCTCTTGTCACCATATGAATGGAATAAACTGATCGATATGATAAATTAGTACGATGCAATATTTAGGATATAGTGATGTTCAATAAGGATTTAGATGCTATGACCCCATTGCTAAGCGTGTTCATATCTCCCATCATGTTACTTGTCTTGAATTCATTCCTTTTTTCTAGCTGTTACTCTATTTTTGTCTCTTTCTCATATAATTAGGCTGTCACTCAGTAATGTTGGAAAAATGCCATGGCTAAGGAGTTAGATGCTATTAAAGAAAACCATACATGGGACCTTATTCCTATACTACCTGGCAAACAGCTGATTGGTAGCAAGTGGGTATAGTCTATAAAGCTGAAATCTGACAGTAGTTTGGATCGTTACAAAGCACGCCTTATTGCTAAAGGTTACAACTAAGAATATGGCATTGACTATTTGGAGACCTTTTCCCCTTTGGTCAATATTAAGACTGTTATAACTCTTCTTGCCCTGGCTTAGCTTCTATTCGACACTAAAACATCTTTCGAATGGGCGTGAAGAATTCCTTTCTTCATGGTGCCCTCAAAGAAATAATTTTTTTGGCTAGGGGCTGATACTAAAAATTCCTATGTTTTTTGCCACCTGAAGAAGTCTCTCTATAGGTTAAAATAAGGGCCCCATGTGTGGTTTGAAAGGTTCCATAATGTGGTGGTTCAGGCCAATTTTTGCCAATCTACTATTGAGCCTTCTCTCTTTCTATGAAATGGAAATTGTGGTATTGTCATTCTTTTGATCTATGTCGATGATCTCTTAATCGTAAGCAGTGACCCTTTTGTTGGGTATTTATAATCTTCAGGACTTACTATGCTCCTTTTTTCTTTTCACATGAAAGACCTTGGGCACATGACCCTATTTTCTGGGATTAGAAGTCACCCACTCATTGTGAGGCTTTTTGTGAGTCAGAAAAAGTATAGTATACATAAGATCAATCGTAACTCCATAAGGATTAAGGAGGGAGTTGGTTTACACTCTACTATGGCCTTAATAGTGGTTTTATAAGGTACGATAGCCGAAGTTAACCCACTATGGGTCTTGCATATGAGCTTTAGTTTATTGTTACTCCATCCCTGTGCTATTTGGTGTGGTTATAAGCCTTTTGATTTGGCACCTACTAGCATTGGTCCAACAATAAGAAACAAAGTTCTTACCCTCTGACTGGTTCTATTTGTGGTTGAGTTGGAGAGCCTAATGCTTTCTCTTTTTCCTATCTTTATCACATCTTATATGAGAATCTTTGTGTTCAATCACAGATCCTAGCAAAAGATCCCATTCCTATATAAAGGCCATGTAAATATAATCCCAAAGTACTTTAAAGTTTATTGGTTAGCATTTATCCATTAATACCATTTTAGGTAGCGAGTCTCTGTTCTCTTGAATAGGTAGGCTCAGTATGCTAAGGAAGCTTGATTTTCTTAGGGCTCACATTATCACTACTGAAACTAAAACCTTAGTTTCCTTCAGTCGGGATTCTAGTTAATGAAAGACTTTTTTCATTAATTTAGTTGAACGCTTTCCCTTTCTTTCCACATCTTGGACTTGTTCGATCTGCCCGTTGTAGCAAAATGCTTATCACAATAATTTGGTGTTGGTTTTTTTCATATTAGAATGAAGGATGAGTAGGACCTGTGCCCATTCTAAGTTGAGGCTTTCTTTTCCAGATCATGTTTTAATGAAAAAATTTTATATGTATGGTATAGGGAAGGGGAATGTAAAGCTAATACCTTCCTGAGTTCTCACTCTTTTTCTTCCTATTATCTAGCTTCAAGATGGACAATAAAAAGTGCTAACTACTTAGATCCCACAATATGACCAATGGTAGGATTGGGCCTAAGTTGCTCAACCTTACTTGCTTTAAGATTTAGCTCATAAGTACGCCTGAAATATCTATCTTATATTCAATCAATTCCTTTGGCTGCTAGCTTCGTCCATAACCACACCTAGTAGTTAAAGGTTTCACCTAGGAGTATGGTAATGAGGGTTGTGGGGCATGTAGCTTCTTTGGATGGTTCCTTCTTATTGGAGGAAAGGTAGATGGTAGTGATCCCACACCCAAATTGAAAGGTCATTTGAGTTCCATAAAGGGATCCTTTTAATAAGTTATGAACTAAACGTGGTCAGCATTAGATTCATTAGAGTAGGGAGGGTAGCTTCTCTCTCTTAGCAACTCAAAAATAATTAGAAAACATGCCTTTTATTTTAGAAAGAAGTTGGCCTGAAACTCAAGGGGTAGAACCTTATTTCAATCAAGAGATGTACGAAGAGGGAGCTCAATTGTAAGGATAACCTATTGTAGAGGGAATTATCAATGTAAGGGAATTTATAAGTCCTTTCTTCTGTTAGATAGAGAATTAGAGAGGAGTCAATCTCATACTTTATAATGGATAACAAAACTAATGAGAATGGGGTGAGAGAGGCGCTTTTAGAAGCTTTGAGCGAGGTAGCGAAGGTCCTATATGGGACTGCAAGAGTTAAGGAGAATGAGGGCTCCCTTTTCTCTTCGAGAGTCCCCCTATGTTGCAGAAGGATGATCAAGGCCTATAACAGCGTTCCTTTCTTATTGAATTGAAGAACATCTATCCATTCTTATCTAAAGTAAGGAGGGGGTTCAGTGCTATAGGAGGAGCCTCTATCAATACGAGTCAGTGGTAGGCAAGGTCTTACTATTTATTTAGGTGTACGCCCCTAATGCCTTCGGTCTCTCTGTCAATCAATGAGGAAGGAGAGCAGCTGTAAGAAATCATAAAAAAAGTAAGACTCTTGCATGGGTACGTGGATCAAAAGCAAGTACTCCCGCAGCATGGGATAAAGCCAATATAGTCTCGTTAATCTTCCTAGCCTTTTCTCAAATCTACCTGATTAGAAAGATAAGGCACCTTGACTTAGCCACCTTCAGTTCCCAAATTAAAAAAAGAAGGATCTCTATTTCCAAATCCCTAGATATAGATGTTTGGGAAGTGCTTCCTTGGATTAAAGCACATTTCGGGAGTGAAAGGTCATAGGGCTTATAGACATTCTATATTTCTAATTTTTCCTTTATGGCAATAAGGGGATCATAGATCTCTCTTTTCAAATAAAGTTAGCAAAGTGAGAATGCTGGTTTTGTAATAACCAAATCAATCCAATTCTCAAGGGGAGAGGGGTTCGTATCCATTGTAAGACTTAACTTAAGGATAGATAGATCCTTCAAAGGTCCAGGTTCAGGCTCAACCAAGTCTTCATCCACTTTTTCTTGCTTGAACTAGATCCATGCCTTGGGTTTGAGTCCCGACTTCAGTACGAGTCCAAACAGCATTATCCATTTCTAATTCCTAATTATATATATATATATATATATATATATATACACACACACACACTATTGTGTTCTTGAAGACAACTTATAGCGGGCTCGAGAGACCTCTCCTTTCATTCCTCAATCCGGTTGATGATGACAACTACCCAGTCCGATGTGTGGTTCTTCTTTTAGATATTGGGGGAAGACCAGTTTAGCTTGCTACATTAAAGATGAGTTATTAAGTTTCTTCTTTCAGTGTCTATGCCCGTAACTGGATGCAGCTAGTGAAGGAATGAAGCTACAAGCCTAAACTATGGTAGAGCTGGATAGGTCAGGTCAGGTCTATTCCTTCCATAAGGTAGGGTGGGTCAGCTAGTCTTTTTCTCCTTAATGGGATGGGTACCCAAGTTGATATCTTCAGTGTCTTCGATGATGGCTTTTGATTTTTCTTCAAACCTCTCGAATACACGTTAAATTTATTTTGAACTAGAGGGCTTAAAAGTACCTTGGACTCATGTATTCTGCTTCCCACTACTTTTGAGTAGGGAGCTACCCTTGATTTTTTTGGGTTTTGGCAAAATATGAGGGGTAGGAGTCCGAAGGAGAGAAAGAAGTCTTGGAAAAAGGACTTTCATAGAGAAAAGAGGGATTTCATTTGTCTTGTATTTTAAGCAAATAAATAGGCTAAGGTAAGTATAATAATGAACATTAGTGCACCCTAATGAGTCACCTGCTGAAGGTGGTCCAACTAAAGCTACTAAGTAACGGGCATCTATATTATAAATGTATAAAGCTCAACATGGCATGCCATCACTCTTACTGTGAACTCCATTTCACTCATTCATTTAGTTACTAGTTCTTATTCCCTTTCTGACCAGGAATGTACACCAGCATATCTATCCCCTTTGCTAGCTGAACCCAACAGCACCCACATTCAAAAGTCCTCAGTAACTCTAGCTAGATTTGTACTGATATGCTCAGACTGGGCTCAACAACATATGATCTCCATTGATCTACTCCTCCCCTTTCCATAGATCCTGGCCAATGGGATTAACATGACTTTAGGATCCTTAGGTTTGGTTAAACTTTTTACAGGCCTCGGTGAATAAGAGCTCCCATTGTCCATTGTTAAGCGATAGCCTAGGAGTCTTGGCTGCTAATGACGAGTTTAGTATGAGTAATAGTGATAGCTTTATGATTGAGAACCTTTTCTTCCTCGTGAGCAGCTCTTCCCGAGCAGCTTTATGCTTGTCGATAGGCGCTTTAGAGCCTTATGCATTATAGGATCTAGCAAAAAAAGAAAGAGAATCCAAAAGGTCCTTCGTTGGCATAAGGCTTCTACCAATAAATATCCCCATAGCCATTGGATTTTTTTGTTATGATAGCCCTACTTCTTTAGCTTTAGCTTATAGAGTCTTGTGAAATAAAGAAGAATAGAATAGTCAGAGTAAGTTGAATTTGGTCGACAACTTCTTCGATGAGACAGATTATATGGCCTAAGGTCTCACCTTATCCTATTTTGATTTCAGTTGGTAGTTGCTAAAAATCTACTTTATTGGGTTGAAGCTTAAGACCAACCCTAAAATCTTCATTTCTAACCTGGGTTGCTGGAGTTCTTATTAGCAGAACTAGCCCATCAGAATCTAAATCAAATTCCTAACCAATTCCTTACTTGACTGTTTAAACTGTTGAGTTAGTTGATTCCACCCCCAATACTTAAGAAGCTCAGTCCCTGCCTGGAGCAAAGCCCTATTATTTTGACCAGCTAGCTTGCTTGAATCTCTATCTTACCTTGAGGATGTGTCCGTACTTAAAGTTTGAGGCTTACCCTTCCTCGTAACTAATGCCATTAATAGTCCCCTCATCACTAATGGTAGCATTGTCTTTCAACTGAATTACTTTCTTCAATCTTGAGCTAAGGATGTGCCTTCAAAAGAACTCCTAGCAATCTATAAGGATTATAGGGATGAATTAGAAGAAGAATCACAGTCCTTCTTGTTCTAGTTAAGACAAGGGGAAAAGTCAGCTTGTTGTGCTTGCGTATAGTTTACTAGTTCTTAAATCATGTAATGAATAAGTAATTGAATCAATAGAATTCTAAAATTCACCTATTATGTAAGAGGAAGAATGGGAAGGGGCAGGGAAACCAGGTTAGGCAGAGAAAGTACACCCTCAGGGGAGTCCTAGATAAAGCATAAATTACGGGTTCTATTGAGAAAGAAAAAGCAGCTATGTAAAGTCAAAATGGGGTCTAATTCTTTTACTATAAGTATAGAGGAACTTGTTCTTACTGTTGTTAAAGATTTGAATCTGTCTTTTTTGAGAAAGAGGAAGTTACTTTTGAGTAAGGCACAGAGGTAGTTTGAAAGTCCTTCTTTGCTTTGAATACCCAAAGTCCTTTTACCTAGAGCCAGGAAAGATCAAATAAATCAAAGTAGCATCAATCAAAATAACAGGCAAAGTCCTATCCTTGAATTCAACTCCGGGTGGGAAAAAAGGGATTTCTAGCTCTTTGAACGACTCCAGTACTATTGAATCCATTTTTAAAAGAGCTAGTCTAAAGGCCTTGCCTTATGAAAGAGAGCACCAGGAAGGGGAAGAGGATAGGGACGTGGTTCTGGTAATCCTAGTCATTCTCCCACTCCTAATATTGCAAGTAGATAGTCTTTTATCCAACCCTTACCACTGACACTACAGTGCAAGAGTAGTGGATGTGGAGCAGGAGGAGCAAGTAGGCATGGTAGCATAAGTAAGTATTGGGAAGCAGGAGAACTTGAGTACGTGAGGTAGAAGGTGTGTGGGCGTAGCCTAAGGCATGGTAATTACGTTGAGTACGTTAGGGCGCTCAGGGAAGGGATGAGGTTAGGGCTTTGACTACTTCGTGGGCCTGCTCTATTCTATTTCAAAAGAGGGGATTTATGCAATGCCCAAGGTTTAGAATCCATATACATATTCTAATGTCATGTCAAAGCTGAAAAGAGAAAAGCCAAAGATGGCATGGAAGTCTTAACGAGCCTTCCTCAGCGTCGACAAGTAAATAAACCTCTCTTTAAGCAACAAAAGAAGAGTTAAGGTGGGCGAAGGTATCAACTCATTTGAGATAGTTTCAACGGTAGTTTCCATGCTTACTTATTAGAGTAAGGCCTTTGGTACTTAGAAACTTTCAATCCCAAATTCCCTAGGTTCTATGGGGGAGAGCTTAATCCCACTGGTCTTCTTATTCAAGTAGTTAACATTTCGCTTCGATAAGCATTCCTTCAAAAAGTAATCCTTCTCCGCATCTCCACCCCCTTCTTTCTCTTTCCTTCACTAAGAAGGTTGAGTTGGGAAAGGCACATGGGTGGCGGGTAGGGTGTTCTTGGACCAATTGGGGTGATGAATGATTCCCTTGCCAACTCCTTGTAAGGTATGATCTTTTGGTTTTTTTACCAAAAGAGATAGCTTGGAGGCTAATCTTGACATGGTGGTGATTCCTTTTTTCTATTTTTTATTAAGTTTCGGGTTTTTTCTGTAGATTCAAACCTGTTATATTTTAATCTAAGACCACCTTCCCTAGAAGGTAAACATCTCATGCATTTTTAGAACCATAGAACTACCATCTATCTAATATAGGCGAACGCTAATGCACACTATATCTCTTAGTCTAATGGGCTTACCGTGATGGAATTAGGTAATGAAGGGGCAATGACAAAGGAGAAGGTAACCAGTATCGAAGTAAAGGCTAATATTTTAAAAATATTTTAGTCACAATGAACGCTTATGCTCAAACTATGACTATTAGTATCGAAGATGGTTACCTTCTAAAGCTAGGGAAACCCCATTTTTTTATATGTCTTAGCATTTCTTTCTTTCTCCGAGTGGTGTACAGCCTGTTTAAGTTCTGTAGGAGTAGTTTCAATTGGAACTTGGATGCAAGCAATAAAGTTATAGAATATCTCCCAATGGCCTGGAGGAAGGAGTGCCAGACCCTCAATAAAAGAATGGATTAAGGTGATAGAATGTTATAGGAGACACTAGGCTTCTGAATTGAAGAAAGTGCTAATTTTTTTTCATCAGAAAAGTTTGCTCATTAAGTTCTTTTTTGATCTGCCATTGTTAAAACACCATAATATTCGTCCTTTTTTTTTATTAATGCTCTCAATGGTGAATTGATCATTCGATATCCTTTGCCTTATGAGAGGATGGAATGGAAGAAAAGTAATGAAACCTGTGATGGCGATTGAATAACCTCCTTTTACTTTCTCAATCATAAAGCCTTTGACCTTTGTATTCATTCACCAAATCTTTTTTAGTTCTATCCAAGATCGGTTTTGTCTGAATCTTCATGGAAGAAGAGGAAGCAGTTCACCAGCCACTACATTTATGGATCCCACCAAATCATTAAACTTGGTGGCTGCTCGCTCTTTGATCATTGATTCACTGGCCACTAGATCGATGAAGAATCTCTCCAAAATTTGCTCTTTGATCATTGATTCATCGACCACTACACCAAGGGATCCCACTTTATTATCAAACCTAGTGGCTCAATTGATTGGCACTCCTGTAGGCTCATATTGCATACAAATTATGGGGGTCCCAAGTCCTATATTTACCAAGAACTTTTGCATTATTACTAGGGAGACCCTAGTTCCACCCACTAGGGGACATACCTTCAACAGTTCATTAAAAGATCAAATTCCCATTGAATGGAAAAGTTGTCATAATTTTAGCTAAGAATGAGAGATCAGAAGGAAGTAAGCTCTTATAGTTGCAGTGTTTCAATACCCAGTTCTTGCATTAGGTAACACTCTTTATAGTTCCATTGACTTCTATCCAGTGTAAGTTTGAGGGGTTTTAGTTGCAGTTCTCCTTTAGGCATTTCTAGTACTCTTACTATCCCCTTTACGTAGCAAAAAAATGAAGACTTCAAAAAAAGTATAAATCATATATCATTTTTTACTTTTTGTAAAAGTAAGATGTAGCATGGGATTCTCCATGGTCTAACTATAGATAAGCTCTAGTCTTTAGATTTTTCTTCCTACCAGGAAGAGTCTTTGTCTCCCTTGTAGTAGTTCCTTTTCCAGCAGTTTAGCCCCTTGGGGCTAATAAAATAATCTATTAGGGAATAAGGTAAGAACGAAGTTTTCCCCCATGTGAGCGAGTGGGAGTCCTAAGATAAGTAAGTAGGAAAGCAGTTTTCTTTCCCACTCTTGAAAGTAAGCCTATGAGCAATCCAGGCTTTTTGCTTGACCAAATAGTAAAATGTCCAGTTAGGATATACAGGAAAGAAGCCCCTAGAATATTTAAGGAAAAATTTCATTTCATATTTTTCTCTTGCAAAATTCGAATAGGATTGAAAAGTTGTGAATGTCGAATGGTCCCATAGGCTCTTTTGCCCATCCTTGAATAAACAGTAAGGCATGGGCACGTTGGAACGATCCTGCTTTAAAAGCTCAACCTCAAGAGTTTCACTAGTCCAGTGACTTGGCATATAAAGGCGAGTAGGGTTCTCCTCTATGTGGTGCACTCTCGCTTATTCATACTCAGAATAAGTTTGAGCTACTCCAAGGAATAAGTTTTTGTTGCTGGATGAAGGTCTTACATTAGCTAAGAAGATAGAAAATTCCATCTTTTTTATAGTCATGGAGATTGGGGAGATAAGAGTTCACCCTCCCTTGGGGACTCACAAGGTCAAAGTAAAAATTTCTATTATATTATTAATATAGGGATTGGGCTTATAAATAGTTTAAGTGATTTACACCTCGAAGTAAAGTGTGTGTAAATACCCGAAGCATAGGTTGACTCATTTGCTAAATAACTATTTTATTAGGTGATCAACCAAGTGCTCCTACCCAATCAGACTAATAAATGCCAATTGGAAGAACTAACTTTCCTATCGTTCAGTAGGAGATCCCTTCTTATGGCTTGAAAATGATTACCTATTGTTAAGGGGGACAGATCTTCCATTAGGGTTTGATGCTCCTCAATAGAGATCCCTAGAATAATAGCTTGCTTATGGATCCCTTTGTTTGGTACTTTAATAGGGGTATTCTTGTACAGCTTGGCCCTTTCCCTGGCGCACTGCCATCGAATCTACTAGTCCTCAAACCCAATGGGATAGAATTCCTTGCAAATTCTAGTTTTCAACTTTTTTCGTGACATCCCAGAAATGTCATGGTTCCTCATATATGCATTCCATCAAGTTAGTGCATAATTTTACGATTTAGATTTCATTTCTTCAATCCAGTTCATTCTATCTTCTTTTGGATGGATCATCCCTATTTAGAGAAGGGTTTCACTTTCTGTACGACAACATAATGAGCATTCATTTACCTCTCCTTAGCGGTCAAGAGCAGCTAGCCCTAGAGGTACCACAGTGACAGCAGCATCCTGACCTGATACGAATCCCTACCTCTTAATCCACAACCGACCCACCATTTCAAAAGCTTATTTATTTACTTAAGGTATAGGCATGGGCATTGGTTCCTTTGGTGGCAGGAAGGGCAGTTGACTTCATTGACCTAGATTGAAATACACATGGAGGTGGGAATTGCAGTATAGTATATACACGTCAAGGTCGCAAACTTCTAAAAAAATGGATGATTAAGTTGACTCCATTAATGCATTAATGACCCATTTTAAAAGGTAAAAGCACTATATCACCCATATATGAATACGAAACCACTTTGAATAAATACAAATTGTAATTGAGAATCAGTTTCTCTTTGGATGGGTCCAGTTACCATTCGGGAGCCAAACCTTAACTAATAATGACTACCTCGGCAAAAATCCTTGAATCTCAGTTTCTTTTCCATAAAGGAGTAAATATCTGGATTCATAGCCCATTGAATACCCGGTTCCCCTAGTGAAAGGGGTATAAGCACTTGATATAGTTTTTTTTTATTGATTTAGTCCTATAAGCAATAGCAAGGATGGCGGCAGAGCTATAGAAAAAGAAGCCGTGGCAAGCAAAGGCACTATTAGGGCTGGGGTCCACCTTCATTCATTCTTAGTAGACTTGCCTACCTCTCCTTATTCTTTCAGAATCAAGCCCCCCAATAGTGAAACCAACTCCCTCCTGATTATTTTGTTACACCTCTTCTCGTTGAGTTTCAGCAACTACCGATCGAAACTAAAATAGGATAAAGTGAGACCTTAGGCTATAGGATCTATCTCATTGAAGAAGTTGTCAACCAAATTCAACTTTTGAACTATCTTTATCACGTCTTCTTATTGATAAGTCGGGCATTCTCAGCCCACTAAGTTTGAAGTGGTAGGGCTTGTGGGAGCATCATCTATAACTAAATGATGCCTATGGCCATCGATATGAAAGGGATGCAGCGAGCTTTCAAACTACTAGTTATGTCACCACCTTTGCTTCTTCGATCGATGATTCTGGGTAAACAAATGACATATGCTGAGTTACCCCAGTAAATGAGGTCCTGTATCTCCATTTGAATTTAGGATTAGTCAATCCTTTTGCTTATGGTTATGGCTTAAGAACTAGATCTAACATGTGTTATGGATCTTGATCTGGAGAACAAATTTCATTTGGATATACTATTGGTGGTTCATGTCTAATAGGCTCTGTATCTATATTGTAACACAATACCATATTATGAACCACATCCATTATTAAGTAAAGGGATGCCACCACTACTTGATCCACTGATAGGTTCACTTATCCATCAATAGACAGGTGGCACACACTACACTCAAGGGCTTTGACTTCCCTTGCTTGTCCATTTAATCTTTCATAAACAAGCACCTGGTGCTCCCTGAACCCGAAGCTCTGCACTCCTAACTACTCTCGTTTATCATTATTATATAGAGCTTCTCAATCCAAGGTTGCTTTGCTCCCACCTATTGGTTCACTAGGGGTTTATAAGGACATGGGAGTTATTCATCCTAGTCTCTTCCATATCAGTGGAAGTATATGTCCCAGAATTAGGAATAGCTGTAGAAGTAGAAGTTTTAGAATTAGGAATAGTTATAGAAGTAGAAGTCCTAAAGAATGTACCAGCTTTCATTTTAGTAACGGTATTCCAGTAGCGTTATCCATAGGAGCATAAAGGGTCTAATGTGCCTAAGTAGTGAAAGAAGGATAAGGAGGCTAATAGTAATCACCGGCTCACCCTTTGACCATTCTCAGTTCTAGGCCATCTGCCTCTCCGTTGTTGCCTGCTATAGCTCTAGTTACTATCCTTCCTTTTAGAATACTAGTTAGAGTTGTTCCAGTCCTTATCCTTGCCCTTCTTGTTATAATGGCAGTTTGGATGGGGTTAATGTTGTTCTAGTCCTTATCCCTACCCTTCCTGTTATAGTGGCAGTTTGGATGGGGTTGACTATCCATAACCTATAGAACACTATGTAGTTAGATTCCTAAGGGTCTTATATGGTCTTTCTGCCTTCCTTGAATTATCAGTTGGAAAGGTTTAAGTTGCTTACTTTTCCTTTACTTTCTATTCTTAAGTTTCCATTGCTAGACCAGCTTTGACTGACTCTGTACTATGGTATTCTAATGTTTTTTCTTAGCTGATAGACAGAAAGATTATATCCCTAACTTTATCAACCAACAATGGGCATTTTTAGGGACTAACCTGCTTCCTATTACTCAATAGGGCAATTCCCCATGCATAATTAAGGGAGCCATTGAAAGGTAACTAAAACACCAGAAACGGGGACTACCCAAGCTAATGATAGAGGCAAGAACACTTTCCGACCAAGTCCCATTAATTGATTATAATGATATCATGGAAATGTTGTAGGGACCCATATATATAAAAAGAGAAAGAGAATCACCTTGATACTAAAGATCGAGCCCGAGATCTTTTAGAAAATAGGAAGATCTAGGATACGTGGCCAACCTCCTAGAGCGAACGATGTGCATGGACTGGGTGAGTAGGGATGTAGCTCCGTGGCCTACTCGTTGGGACGGGCCTGATAGGTGGTGGTATCACACCCTTGTTAAAGGAACCATACGTGACACTCTCGCGTCATATGGCTTCATCCTGGAATCAGGACTCCCCTTTCCTTTGACCAATGGGTCCTTGAACCAAGCTTTCCCCTTATTTTAAATCTTCGATAAGCAGTTTCTTTTTATTCATTAATTGATTCAAGGTAGCTCTAACTTGCTTCCAATTCCAAGTGCTAGTGGTATAAACTAGTCACCGGAAGCAAACTCCCCGGTCGGGAAGGAGCTAAAAAAATGTGAGCGCCCCTGCAATCTTTCTAAGTGAGAAAACTTTAAGAAAGAAGGGCCAACTATTCTAATATTAGTAAAGGCATGTTAGTCTATCTATAGTAAGGGGATTTTTTTTCTCGCTCATTAGTGCTTTAGTTTTCTTTTCAATAAGGGTGTTTAGGCTTTACTAATAGAAAATAGAATAGATAGGGCTTTTCTTACTTGTTTAGTATTGCTTTGGCTTCGCCATCTGTATCTTGCTAGTGTGGAAGCTACCACAACTAAAATAAAATGAATGAAGGAAGAAGGAGCAGAGCAAAAGACTAAAAAGGCATTCCGGGCAGCCTACAATATAAGTTATGACCGATAGCAAAGCCAAGCCGGATAGGCTTTTTTATGTCGAAAGCCCCAAAACTGACAATCTTATAGCAAATAACTAATGCAAGCATGCTTAACTAATCTTATAAGTAAATGCCTATTCATATCATAACTAACAAAAAAAATAACTACTAGACTAGACTAGTAGTTGAGTGCTCCTTGTTGTTCGGATCTTGCCTGGGTTCGAGCTTCCCAAACTCTATGCTGTTGGAGAACTCTGTAAGGGTCTTACCACTTTCTTTATTTACTATATTTGAGTCTTTGGAGTACTTTGGGATTATATTCCATGTCATGGATTTATGCTTGTAGGCTAGGGTGAATATTGCATACTAGTAGATCTTGTGGTTGATAATCGTTCAAACTTAGTAAAGGTTGTCGCAGCACCTGTAATAGGATAGAGAACTTATCACGATGCCCGCAGACCAATTTATGATGTCTCCATCACTGACACTCATTAAGCAGGCCATGTGGATTGGCTAGGGTCTTTTTTGGCTAATGATACCTCAACCTCGAAGCCTTTGGAGTATCTTTTTGATAGGTGCCTCTATCTATATGGGGAATTCACTGCTGATAGATCCCGTCCAGTGTCCTCCTCCTTCCCCCATTGCCTTCTGACCCGTGGGAGTATATAATGACAACTTCGAGACGCTCATGCTCGATCGTGAGACTACCTATTGAACGTCCAATAGTGCCTTGCCCCGACCTGAGCTATGCAACAATGAGATCCCCCTTGATCCTTGCCAGATGTGCTTTACGGTCCCCCATAATATGCTCGCTTGGGGACTTCTTACTCCATTTGTTCCAAGCGTCTCTACTAGTTGAACCTTATCCAGTAGACTCCCTGTTTCACTCATTTCCTTTATCAGCTGTTTGATCGGGATACTATTACGTAGGTTCCTAAACTTGGAATGGATGGCAGAGAGTAGGTGGCAAGCAATTATATGGATACAGTACTTGACCCATAGACACTTCTCCAGCTCTCAAAAGAATTATATGGTAGTCATCCTTGAAGGAACTTCTCGAATGATCGCACTGAGGAATTCTATCGTACTTAGTGTAGCTATTGTTGTTGATCCTACCGAGCCTACCTAAAGGTTTAGGCCAGATTATAGGAATTGGGCGATACATTTTTGTATTTCTATAAAAAGCTCTACAGCACCTACGATTCCCAGTAGTAAGTCGTTGGCATATCACGTGTAAGAAATCTTTATTAAGTAATGGCTTTTTAAGGGAGTTAGCTTACAGGCCAATGTCTCTTTAACCTGATAACTAGTATCGCCTCCCCACCTAGCTCTATCAGTAGGCCCTTTCTTTTGCAATACTTAATAAGGTCTCTCATGGCCCAATTATTATTATAGCATTCTCTACCATAGAATTCAGACTTCGAGGTAAAACTGGTGGATTCTATGAGGAAGGTGGCACAAAGGAGGCTCAAGGACTTGTTAAGAAAGGCGGCAAGTGCCGACAAAGGGGGGAAAACAAAAGGCATTTTCTAGTCCCCGCAGGCCTATGGGTGCTTTTTGGGGGGGGTGTGCCATGATGAAAATAAGGGAATGAAAGGCTACTTTGCATTGTATGCTCTTTACCCTCCCCACAATAAGGGTTCTCTTGCCTTGGGGAGCATTGAAGCTTGCTTCTTCTCCAAAATTCTCTTAGTCATCAATACAACCTGTCCTTCATAGAACTGATCTAATTCTCTAAACAATCAAAATTTCATACTTCTATCAGATCCACCCTATCTCCTAATCGAGCTTATGTAGGTAGATATTGCCTAGTAAGGCTGATAGTAGTACACTATATGGGATGGAGTAAGGGGCCTTCTCACCTCCTATGAGTCATCCAACGGAAAAGACTTTTTGAATGGAGTAAAAGCACTTGGGATCATCGATCTCTTCCTTAAAGATTAAGATGAGTTAATGTCAGTTGATGGTGTGAAAATAGTTCCTGATGTCAAATTCTAAAAACCAGCGAGAGGTTCCCTACTCTTCTTTGATCCATCTTAGGACCAAGTGGTAGCCTCGACCCGAGCGAAAGTGCGATGTGTTCAGAAACTCAGAATTGTAAATGGATTCAAGTACCATTCTGATAACCTCTTTCATGATCTTTTCTATGGGTAAAACTACTATGAGCGGTCTAAACTTCGACCCTTATTTCTTTCTTTATATTATAAAGGGAAGCAAAGCCCTTTTTTTGCTCTTGATGATAGATCAAAGGCCCTTGTCATTTGAGTTACTTATAGGGCTTCCCTTAGCTCAGTCTTTTTGATTCTTGAGAATGGTTGTTTCCTCTCCTAAGACCAGAATGATTATCCCTGCCCGATGGGTCTACATCCATCCCTGAATGTTATCGGGTACTATTCACTTCCATGCCATTCTTGTAATTATCACCTGTAATCCGCACAGGTGTGTCCTCACCCCCCTAAGTGGATGATAAAGAAAGGATATTTTAGAGCAACCCCTAAGAGTAAACTTTCCTGTATGAGCATTCAGTACATGTATCAGTCTGTGGAAGAGTGAAAGGGTCACCACTACTGAGGATCTCCCCCCTAATCTTAGATAGGTTGTCTAATGGTTTGCCATGGTTCATTGCTATGCTTACACACTAGGCTACCCTTCTCCAAAAGCTCTACAGGAACACCTATCACTAGTCTTTAGCTGGAAGGCTTTATTGCACAAAAATGGCAGGATGCAGGTTTCCGAAGAGGGAAGCCTAATGAATGTCAGATGCAAAGCCTCGCACCTTAATAAGATCATATTGGCATACTCTCCAAAAAAAAGAGCAGACCCCATTGAAGATGAGAGTGAGGTACAACAAGGCCATTTCTATCCACTGCCCTTCTCATGAAACTGTACATGGACGTTATCGCTCATACAGCTCATAGCCAGCAAGCAGTTAGCCTTCCTCTACAAGGAATGGAAGTTTGGATGAATTAACATCAAATAGATGAATTTAGTTTTTCTTTTTAGAATTAATATGATAAGAGCATCCCTTTCATAAAAACCTATAGATCCCCTCCTATCCTACCACTTCAACACCTTTTAATATTCTCAAAGATCATTACGAGAGCTCTCCTAGAATGTTTTTGTAGATTCCAAAAATTCCATGATGGATCAAGATGAGAATGAATCCGAGAATCTAGGACATACTCATCTTGGAGCTTCCGCTCTCCTATAGGGAGGGATTTTTACAGATAGAGAGGGGGTAGCCTCCCGCTTCACCGATTTCTCAGAGTTGGAGGAAGATCTCTCATCTAATGACCCTAAATAAGAAGGAGCTGCTCTCGATGTGAGATCAGTAGCAAAAGAAAGAAGAGGAAAGGGATGCCCCAGAGCAGCAGTGCTCGGATAAGCCTTAAAAAAACACACACAACAGACTGGACATAAACAAAAGAAAGAAGAAAAGGGCTATGATGCTGATCCTATATTTGTTTTTGCCTTGCCCCAATGATGCACTCTAGAGTTATATACCAGAAAAAGAATCGCTCTATTACTTTAAGAAGAGAATCATTAGTTTGGCTGATAGACTGCATGGGAAATATGATATTTAGGCAAGCCGCTACATGGGGAGCTTACCACTAGGAGAACGGATAGAAGCCCAAAAGGTTACCACTCTTCCTACTATGACTTTGAATGTGTCTAAAAGTCCTTAATCCACCAATGCACACTTGAATTCATAAAGACTCTGGCACCGTGTCTTAAGACAGGGAGACAACCCTGTAACTATACCGAGGGCTTTTTCCCTCTTGTTGGCATTCTTACTTTCCAGTAACAAGCATGGAAGTAACAAGCATGGAACTACTAATCCCATTGCTTAAGCTGGAGGATTCAATTAACTATTTGTAAGCTTTCTTAACTAGGGGGATATACCTTCAATAACCGATCATTAACCTTCTTCTTTAAAGGAGTGAGGGTTGCAGGCTCGAAATCAGGTTACCTTACCTATTTTTGGGTTTCCTCTTAAGCTCAGTTCATAGCGGGAGGCTTGTTATTAAAAAGGAAGGAAACTGGAAGTGTACTATTTATCGATACCTTAGGGATTACCTTAGATCTACTTCTGTGAGCCTAAAATAAAGGCTTTAAGGCCCCCTCGATGAGGGCTCTCATGTAGGCGTGCGACTATATAAGGAAGTAAGACTATGATTTCTTAGGGCTAGCCTCCTGTTAAAGGTGTCAGATAGCTTGGTAACATCACTTCTAGTTCTATTTTCGAAAGCAAGGGGGCAAGGAGCAAGTGCCTTGTCAATATTATTTCTAGACTGATTGAAAGCATCTGTTCCATTCCCTTAATAGCTAGCTCTCCAATTGATAAGAATGACCTTCTTGTGTTTCCAATTCTTTTAGTAGGCATTCTCTCATCCGGGCAAGCAATAGCATTCCAAGCAATAAATGACGCTCGCACCTTAGCCCCAAAGGGGACTAGATGAGCTAGTTTGATATGTGATCTTTCTCTTTGAGATGAAAAAGTGATCTCTTTGATTTTGACTCGCATCTAATTTAGCATAAATAAAAAAGTAGGTGAGACTTTAGTTTGCCCCACCTCAGTGTTTCAGTGCTAGGTAGGTATGGAACTAGATCAATAATAAAGCTCCTATGGCTATGATCAGATTCGCTTCCCACACTAATGCTATAAAAAAAGCATTAACTAAAAATCATAAGTGAGATCTTTTTGAATGCACTTTCCCAAGTGAGTGAATTCACGAACAGTTGAAATAACCCATCTCTATAACTCTTGAAATAGTAACTAAAGCTAAGATCATAACTTCAAAGAGAAGAAAAAAAAGAAGCTAGGTATCATTAAAAAGGTAACTTTAAAAGGGGGTTCTACAAGCAAGTGCAATCGAGCTTTCACCCAGAGTTCTTTACTCTAGTGCTACTCTGCAGCTCCCTTTCTATTCATGGTTGAGAGGATCTCTATCACCTCTTATAAAGGGGAAATATTTGATTCTCCTAATTCATTTCTTCAGCCGGGTTGGCCTAAGCTAATGTAATAAATTTTTTAGCAGCCTTGAAATCGATGTTTGAGCCAGGTCTTACTTGCTTGTGCAGAAGAGCTACTTGCTAAACTTCCGGAGGCACACTTTCTATCTAAGATTGGCCTTGGATAAATTCTTTTAAATGAAAGATCAGATTTTTGTATGGTTTGCTCGATAACACTGGAGAGATTAGATGAGTGAGAAAATAGATAGGCTCACTAAAGACTCGGTAATGGCATCAACAGTACCTCTGTTATCTCTATTCTCAAGAACTCCATTCTC
Source organism: Mallotus nudiflorus (assembly GCA_947683625.1). NCBI lineage: Eukaryota > Viridiplantae > Streptophyta > Magnoliopsida > Malpighiales > Euphorbiaceae > Mallotus > Mallotus nudiflorus. The sequence continues at coordinate 169,522 of CANTUR010000464.1, forward strand.
GTAACTCTGGTCTATGTATCGACATTTATGCCAACAACTAGAATCTGGGGGAGCATAACTTAGAAGTAAGGGGCAAGTTTATGTATCGACTATCCTAAAGTCATAATGCTTGTCCCCTTTAGTGTTTTTGATGAGTGTGAAAAATGCATGTTATTAAGTAGTTTTCATCTTAGGAAAAATTCAATTTCAGTTAAGTTTATGTTTCTTTTATTCAGTTAAGTTTATGTTTCTTTTATTCAGTTTTACTGCATGTCTTGTGTTTTTAATTATTTTTACGTATTAGTTGGTTTATTTTTGGTTGATTTTTATGTAATTAGGGAAGTCAAAGAACAGTAGAGGAAGGCTACATAGGAGCCGTGGGCACTTGAAGGGGGCTTGAAAAGCAATGGAGGTCAATATGAAATAATGCTAAAAAAAGGGATGTGCACGGTCGTGCGCAAAATGCACACGGCCATGCGACCTAGTGATTGGAAAAATTCGGAGGTGAATTTAATTGCTGACTCATAAGGGACAAGATGGAGATTTCGCATGGCTATAACCCTAGGGCATGTAATTAGGGTTTTACAAGAGGGTAGCCACCAGAAATAAGGATATATATAGATTATTATTCATCACTTAAGAGGGAGATATTTTTATTTTTAGAGAATTTTCTGAGAGCAGTTTGGAAAAACAAGGATTTTTCTTGCTTATGTTAGTTTGAAGATTTGAGAATAAGAATTAAAGAACATCAAGCTTCCTATTGAACAGGGGGTTTCTTCTATTCAATTGTGTTTATTCATTCTTAATTTTAATTTAATGATGATGTTTATTTTCTTTTATTCTTTTTCTTTATCTCTTACAATTGACATGAGTAGCTGAATTATTGGTTAGGGTTCTTATTGCAAATCAACCATGGGCTAATCATAATTAAACCTAAGCCATTAATCTAGATCCTTTGGTTGTTGTTGAACTTAATGTCTTCTTAGGATTGATCACCCTTTGATTGAATATGCACAATAAACTTGATTGAGAGATAGGTTGTATTGGATTTAAATAATAACCTGTTAGATGCTTTCTTAGTTGAGAAACACTTAAGCAACTAATATTGATTAAGGGTCGATGCTTAAACTTGGTTAACCGAATACTTAGTATGCGAGAGCTTTAAATCTAAGAACGTCAATGTACTTGGTTAATCATAGGGTTGTTTTAGGAGGAAAGCCTATGATTCTTAAGAAACCCTTAAATTGGATTAAGTTTAGGTATGGCTTAGTAGTTAATTTATCTTAAATAAAGGTTGAATTTGTAATAAGAACCCTAGCTCTCTAAAGTAATTGTTATTTCATTATGATTTTTTGTGTTTTATTTTAGTTTAATTTTTTAGTTTAATTAAAAATACCCTTTTCCGTTATTTAAACAAATAAACACAACTAGTATCACTATAATCAATTTGCAATCTCTGTGGGATCGATATTTAATTACTACTTGTACGAATCCATATACTTGCGAAAATCCATCAAGTTTTTAGCGTCATTGCTAGGGATTGCCAAATTGATATTGTTGAGAATTTTGTGTTGTTTGATTTTGACATTATTTTTTTTTACTTTTGTTTTTTCTATTTTTACAGGAATGCTTGTTGTTGTATGCACACAATGCGTGGTGCAAGCAAACAAGGAATCCAGTTAATACCACTTGATTTAGAAATTGAGAAAACTATTTGCAAAAGGAGAAGACAGAATAGAGATAGGATGAATGGAGGGGAAGCACAAAATGGGCAAGATGGCCAAAATGGGCACGTTGCCCATAGAACTATGAGGGAATTTATGAGTCCCAATGTCCAAGGTGACCAAACTCTGATTGTGAGGCTGGCGGTTGCTGCAAACAACTTTGAAATCAAACCTGCCATGATCTAAATGATTCAAAATTCATAATTTAGTGGCTTACCACATGAGGATCCAATTGGTCATATGACAAGATTTTTGGAGTATTGTTCGACTTTCAAGATAAATGGAGTATAGCCAGAAGCAATCAGGTTCATCCTTTTTCCATTTTCATTAATGGATAAAGCAAAAAGATGGTTCACTAGCTTGGTGCCTAACTCCAAAAACACATGGCAGGATTTTTATATAGCCTTTTTCAATAATTACTTTCCACCAGTTAAAGTACTCAAAATTAGAAATGAAATCAACTCTTTCTATCAAAGAGATAATGAAAGTTTTTATGAGTGTTGGGATAGATTCAAGGATCTTTAGCGACAATGTCCACCACAACTGATTCCTTCATGGGATTTGGCACAGTCTTTTTACAAGGGTGTCAATCCTATAGTGAGAGCAAACATAGATGCATCAGTAGGAGGAACTATCATGTCTAAGACACCAGAAGATGCCTTGGAGCTTTTTGAAGAAATGGCTAATAACCAAAGCCTCTGGTCCAGTGGGAGAGCTATTCCAAAGAAAGGGGGAGCAATTGAAGTTGATAGTTCGACACTATTAAATGCAAAGATGGATGCTTTATCTAAAAGAATGGATAAAATGAATGTCAATGCCATATCTAACTTGTCTTCGTCTTGTGAATTATGTCAGGGTAGTCATCTAACTATAGAGTGTCAGATGATGCAAAGCTTGTCTATGGAGAATGTAAACTTTGTGAACAACTTTAAAGGACAGTAGAACCAAGTGCATGGCAACACCTATAATCTAAGTTGTAGAAATCATCCTAATTTCTCTTGGAGCAATCAAGGGAACAACTAGTGGAGGCCACAAGCACCACCTGGTTTTATAGGGCATAATGTGCAACACCATCAATCAAATTACCACCAAGAAAAAACTTCATCTTCTAGGAGTTCTTTAGAGAGTAAGTTGGAGAAGTTCATGGATGTGATGTCCATAAAAATGAATCAACAAGATGAAGCTACAAAAAAGTTAGAAGGCAGATTTGAGCAAATGTATCAAGACACTCAGCTGATGTTCAAGAATCACTCTTCCTCTATTCATAATTTAGGGGTGCAAATGGGGCAGTTGGCAAATTCTTTGTCAATGAGGAATCAAGGTTCTTTGCCAAGCAACACTGAGAAGAACCCAAAAGAATAGTTGAAGGCTATCAGCTTGAGAAGTGGAATAGAGATACAAATCCCAAAAGCAATAATAGAATATGAGCAGGAAAAGAATAAGGAAGAGGAGAAAGAGCAAGAAGATGAATGGGTTGAAGTGCAAATAGAGGAGAAGCTGCAAGGGGATAACAACAATAAGGAACGAGTAGTGGAGAAACCTATACCACCACTAGTGAAACCTTACAAACCTCCAGCTCCATATCCTCAAAGACTAAAGAAACAGGAGCATGATCAACAATTTGCTAAATTTTTAGAGAGGTTTAAAGCACTTCACATCAACATGCCTATGGTGGAATGTCTTCGCAAATGCCTAAGTATGCTAAATTTCTCAAGTAACTGATTTCCAACAAAAAGAAGTTACAAGAATGTGAGACCATCACACTCACAAAAGAGTGTAGCGCTATCATCTCGAAGAAACTTCCCTTAAAAAGGAAACATCCAAGGAGTCTCACTATTCCTTGTTCTATAGGAAATTTAAATTTTCAAAGAGCTTTATATGATTTTGAGGCTTCAGTTAATCTTATGCCTTTATCTATTTACAGGAAATTAGGATTAGGAGAAGCAAAACCTACAAGCATTCGATTACAACTTGCAGATAGGACAGTGAAGGAACCGGAAGGGATAGTAGAGGATGTGTTAGTAAAGGCTAGAAAATTTATTTTTCCAGTGGATTTTATAGTCCTTGACTTTGAAGAAGACGAGGAGGTTCCACTAATCCTTGGTATGCCATTCCTTTACATGGCTAGAGCAATAATTGATGTTTATGATGGAACTCTTATATTAAGAGTGGGGGATGAGAGCTGTAAGTTTAATATCTATGATACTATGAAATATCCCTATGATAAAGATTTTTGCATATGAGTTGAAGTCATTGATGAATGTGTAAATGAAGTCCAATGACGAAGGTTGGCATGGTCTTTAGAAGTTGAAAATATTGAGAAGTGCTTACAGGTACAATCTTCGCAAGAAGAAGTGACTCTTAAATACCCACACCAACCACATATACAACTACCAAACACTTAACCCACACCACCCTCAATCATAAAAACACCAAAATTAGACTTGTAGCCGTTACCTAAATATTTAAGGTACACTTTTCTTGGTGATGACCAAACTTTACCTGTGATTATATCTTCTAAACTCTGCAAGGAGCAAGAGGATTTATTGGTGAATATGCTGAAAAGAAAAATAAAGGCAATCGGTTGGCAGATTTTAGATATAAGAGGAATAAGTCCCTCTTATTGCATGCATAAGATTTTGATGGAGGATGGACACAAGCCAACCATTGAAAGGCAGAGGAGGCTCAACCCGAACATGCAAGAGGTGGTAAAGAAAGAAGTGCTCAAACTACTTGATGCAGGAATTATTTATCCAATCTCTAACAGTTCTTGGGTTAGCCTAATTCAATGTGTGTCGAAGAAAGGGGGAATAACAATTGTGCAAAATATAGAAGGAGAGTTCGTTCCTACAAGAGTTGTGAATGGATGGAGAGTGTGCATTAATTACAGGAAACTGAACTCATCCACAAGGAAAGACCATTTCCCATTACCCTTTATTAATCAAATGTTGGAGTGGATAGCAGGACATGATTTTTACTGCTTCCTGGATGGTTATTTAGGCTACAATCAAATTACAATAGCTCCAGAAGATCAAGAGAAGACCACCTTTACATGTCCTTATGGCACATTTGCATATAGGAGAATGCCATTTGGGTTATGTAATGCTCCTGTAACTTTTCAGAGATGTATGATAGCTATATTTGCAAATTTAGTGGAGGAGATCATGGATGTTTTCATGGATGATTTTTCTGTCTATGGAAACTCATTTGAGGGATGTATAAGCAATTTGGAGCAAGTTCTAGCACGTTGTGAGGAAACAAATTTGGTGCTGAATTAGGAAAAGTGCCATTTCATGGTAGATGAAGGTATTGTACTTGGACACAAGATTTCAGCTCAAGGCATTCAGGTTGATAAAGAAAAGGTGGAGGCAATTGAGAAGCTATAGTACCCCATAAATGTTAAAGGAGTTAGGAGTTTTCTTGGTCATGCAAGCTTCTATAGGCGATTTATCAAGTATTTCTCAAAAATCTTAAAACCCCTTTGTAAGTTACTTGAAAGAGATTCACCTTTTAATTTATTGATGATTGCAAATTGGCTTTTGATAGGTTGAAACAAGCACTTGTTTCTGCTCCTGTAGTGATGGCACCAGATTGGAGTCTACCATTCGAGTTGATGTGTGATGCCAGTGATCATGCAATAGGAGTCGTTCTTAGCCAAAGAAAAGAGAACAGGTTGCATGTGATCTACTATGCCAACCAAAAATTGACAGATACTCAGTTGAATTATGCTACTACAGAAAAGGAGATGCTAGCTATTATATTTGCTTTTGATAAGTTCAGATCGTACCTCCTTGGATCTAAGGCAATTATATACACAGATCATGCAGCATTAAAGTATTTAATGAACAAAAAGGATTCAAAACCAAGGCTCATGAGATGGGTACTTCTGTTGTAAGAGTTTAATATTGAGATCAGAGATAATAGGGAGCTAAAAATGTAGTAGTTGATCATCTTTTAAGGTTGGAGTTGAAACACGAGGAAAGTGATAAGCAAGAGCCTATCAAGGAGATGTTCCCTGACAAAATGCTTTTCACTATAGGATTTATGGATGCTCCTTGGTTTGTTGATATAGCAAATTTTTTGTCAGTGGGTGAAATTCCAAAAGAGTTCACTCCTCAGCAAAAGAAAAAGTTGATTCATGATGCTAAGTTCTACATTTGGGATGAGCCATTCTTATGGAAAATATGCAATGATGGCATAGTAAGGAGATGTGTAACAAATGAGGAAGCAGGAGACATTTTACAACACTGTCACAGGAGGGTCAATAGTGGACATTATGGACCACAACAAATAGCTGTGAAGGTTCTTGAAACAAGGTTCTATTGGCCGAAAATTTTTCAAAATGCTAGAGACTTTATAATGCAATGTGACGCTTGCCAAAGGAGTGGAAACATTTTAAAGAAGGATGAAATGCTCCAATCCGGAATTCTAGAGGTGGAAATTTTTGATGTTTAGGGCATTGATTTCATGGGACCATTTCCAGTGTCAGATGGTAACAAGTATATTCTTGTTTGTGTGGATTATGTTTCCAATTGGATGGAAGCTCAAGCATGCACAGTTAATGATGCAAGAGTTGTTTGCAAGTTCTTAAAGAAGATATTCTCTCAATTTGGAATGCCTCGAGTCATCATAAGTGATGGGGGAACACACTTTTGCAATAGGAATATGGAAGCTTTATTAGCTCGCTATGGTGTGAAGCACTGAGTAGCTACACCTTATCACCCATAAAACAGTGGCCAAGTTGAGGTGAGTAATAGGGAGTTAAAGAAGATTTTGGAGAGAATAGTAAGTAAGTCAAGGAAAGAATGGGCAAGGAATCTTGATGATGCTTTGTGGGCATATAGAACAGCTTACAAAACACCTCGTAGGATGTCTCCCTTCAGGGTGGTTTATGGCAAAGCATGTCATCTTCCCGTTGAGCTTGAACACAAGGCCTACTGGGTAGTGAAAGCCTTGAATTTTGACTTTAGGAAGGCAGCTGAGAGAAGAATGTTATAGTTGAATGAACTTGAAGAAATAAGGGAAGCTACTTATGAAAATTCAAGGATTTATAAAGAATGTACTAAGAGATGGCATGATGCAAGAGTAAGAATTAAGGAGTTTAAGGAAGGTGATCAAGTTTTATTAGTCAACTCACGACTCAGATTATTTCCTGGAAAGTTGAAAAGTAAATGGACAGGACTATATACAGTAACTCATTCATATCCTCATGGAGCTGTGCAATTGAGCAACACAAAAGGAGACACATTCAAAGTGAATGGACAAAGGTTAAAGCTATACCATAGAAGCACATTTGAGGAATTCCATCAAGTTTCATACTTGAAGGAATTAACTAGATGATCAAGTTAATGGTCTAGCTCATGGACCATTAAAAGAGCGCTTCTTAGGGGCTTAACCAAGACTATATTTTTATTTGTATTTGTATTTGTATTTTCATTTTTTTTATTTTTTTCTTGTTGACTAGCTATTTCTTTTATGTTTTTGCAAGTTTATTCTATTTTTGATAATTATTTCTGGTGCATTTCAGGGAATGAAAGAAAAGTTGGAGCTCTAGAAGAGGTCTTGTGAGTTAAATGTTTAGTGGAGTTTTGTTTTGAGTGACTTGTAATTTAAATTTATAATGCATTGCTTGTCTATGTGTGTTGAATTTTTAATTCAGTGAAATTGTGAAGTATGCATATACAGGTAACACGGCCGTGCGCATTCTGCACATGGCCGTGCATCTTGCGTCGCCACTTTTGAACCGTCAAGTCACATGGCCGTGCTCATTCTGCACACTGCCATGTGCCTTACGGTGCCAGAACTCGACACACAGCTGTGTGCATTTTGCACATGGCCATGTGACGAGACAGACCTAACTTTTAGAAAAGACATAAAATTTTGTTTTAAGTGGATTTTTCCACTTCCCAACACTCCACACTTCCCCAAAACCCTAGGGACTCCACTTTTGACCACTTTTCCCACTTCCCAAGCCCTAGAAAACCTAACCCTTGACCACCTTTTCAATTTCTCATTTAATTTGAACCAAATTCCCATCATCCCACCCTCTATATATAAACACTCACTTCCTCTCTACACCATTTCCTACACCATTTTTTTCACTCTACATATTCTCTCAAATCTTTTTAAGGAAGTCTCATGGAGAAAGATCAAAGAAGAAAGAGCATAGTAAGGAAGCAAACTAATCCTTCCAAAAGAACAAGACATGGTGGAACTTCCAATAATCCGGGTGGTGCTGAAGAGGAACAAATGGTAAAACCTTTCCCCTCTCAAATTTAATTTAGGCATGGTGAGCATAGGAATAAGTTTCAAGTAATGATGAATAGGAAGATTGTGCCAAATAGATATTTGAGTGCCACATCCTTGATTGAAATTGGGTTATTAGATGAGATTAACTTGTATGTTCATAGGATGGGGTGGACTGATTTTATTTTGATGCAGAATCCTTCTTATGCCATCCTCACTTGTGAATTTCTCTCTTCTTTTAAGTTTAATGATTATACCCTTGTGCTTACTTTTTGTTTGGGGAATGAGGAGCATACTCTAGGTTTATTTGAACTCAATGATGTATTTCATTTTCCCAAAAATTATGATGCAAATGTTGCATATGGTAGAAATGAGTTTTGGAGAGAATTAACTGGGGAAAGGGGAGTTTTCTATGAGGCTCATTCCGCAAAAGAATCAAGGATTCGATTGCCTGCACTTAAATACCTTCATAGACTCATGGCACATTCTTTGTTTCCCAAGAAAGAGGGTGGCTCTGTGATTACCACCACTTAGCTAAATATTTTATATTATATGGTGAATGATAGAAAACTGGATGTCTGTCATGCTTTAGCTGGGAAATTGAGAGACGTTGCTGCAAAAGCTACTGGGGCTATTAAAGTGGGAGGACTAGTAATAGCTATAGCTAAGTATTTAAACTTTGACATTGAGAACATGCCTTTTGACAAGGTCCTGGGTCATCATTTCATTAACACTAGTATGATGGAATCCATGGGCATGGTTAGAGTTGATTATACTGGGACAGCTTTCCTTATCCCGCCTGCACTTGTAGAACAAGCTGAAAAGGAAGAGGAAGATGTCTCTCTGAAAAATGTTTTAGAAAGGTTGGACAGCTTGGAGTTGCAAATTGGAGTCATTGATTCCAATGTAGGTGAGCTGAATTCTGAAGTGGTTAAAATGGGTCATACTTCTAAGCAAATGAATCGAACATTATAGATGATTAACCATAACCTTAATGCCTATTTTAGCTCCTAGAATTTTATCCTGCCGCCATTCCCGTATAATGAAGATATGGAAGCACAAGAGTACTCTTCTAAGGATGAAGGGGAGGAATGAAGATCTTGTTTTGAAGTGTTTAGGTCTAGCTTGAACAATGTTTATTTTATGTGTTTTTAGTCATTTTAATTGTTATATTTTGTGGAACATTATGTGTTATGTTTTATGTTTTGAATTAAAAGTATTTTTTTTCTTTCTTTTCTTTTGTCAAGGATTTTTATTTTAGGAATGTTACTTTTTCTTATTTTTTCCATTCATTTTTTTCTTCCAATTATGCAATAAATATGGGAGGTTTATCCTACCAATTTTATTTAAAAAAAAAAAATTTTGTGCTAGCAGGTAGCACGACCATGTGCATTTTGCACACGGCTATGCGTGATACGTTGTTAATCAGGTAGCACGACCATGTACATTTTTTACACGGCAGTGCGACCTGATGCACCAGCATAGTCGATTTCCTCATAATTTTTCTTGTTTTACACATTGCAATGAGGACATTGCACATTTTAAGTGTGGGGGAGGAAATAAAATAAATAAATAAATTTATTTATTTATTTTGCAAGCTTGTTAGTTGTGATTTTATTTGTTTTTATTTATTTCCTTATTCCATTAAGGGTTTAGTTGACCTTAGTTTCCTAAGTAAGCTAAACTTCATGAATTGATGAGTAAGCAATTTTTACTGAAATTGGAAGCAATTTTTACTGAAATTGGAATGTTTTGTTTCTTGTAATTTTTTTATTTTATTTTGTTTTCTTATTTAAACTCTGCTGATTTTTATTTTTGTTCTTGTAAATTCCATTTTTTTTATTGTTTTATTTTAGTACTAACATTGTTATGATGGCTAGAAAAAAGACACAATTTCAAGGAAAGAAGCTTAGTGATGGCGAGAGCAAACCTAAAGATATGAGGGATGATTATGAAGCTTTCTTTGCCATTTATTCTGAAGAAGAAGGGAAGAGATTCTGCTCCTTAGTTAAGAGAAATTTCTGCAAGCCAAAATACTTTGATGATAAGGTATTGTTGAATATGGGTATTAAAGGAACCATAGATATGTTTTGTAATGAATTGGGGTGGTTTAAATTGGCTACAGCCCAATATGATGTATTTGAACTCACAATAGAATTTTACACTACATTTAAGATTTTAGATGCACCTCTAGGGATCTTTTCTTATAGGTTCTTTGGGAAAGAATACTTATTTGACTATGAAATCATGTCTCAAATCTTTAGTTTTCCTCAAAGAGGTGTTTGTCAACCTCCTATGGATTATAATATGAGTAGTTTTTGGCAAAAAATCACTGGAGGTGATAAAGTTTGTGAGGGTCAAATAATGACTAGTGGTTTGACCAAAGATCACTCATATTTAATCATGCATAAATTCATGGCACGTACAATCTTTGGAAGAAAAGATAGTACTAGGGTTTTCCCTGATGAACTATTCGTGTTATGGTGCTTGAAGACTAACACAAAAGTATGTAGTACATACTTTGTTTTGGGTTCTATGTGGAGGGTTGTTCAGGCTAGAAAGGCATTGATCTCAATGGGGCATATTGTCACCGAATTGGCATTGTATTTTGCTCCATTTGAATTTGCCAAACATAAATTGGAGCCTTTAGAAGCTGAGTCCCTTGATGAAGATTACCTAGTGAGAGCCAAAATCATCACCGAATTCAATGAGTTTCATGATGTAATGGGTAGAAGATGCTACATGATCCGTCAATTGGCAATGCAACATGGTGAAATACCTTTACCCCCTAATGCAGTTGAAAAAGGAGATAATGGGAGTGAAGCTCAATCAAGGAAGTGACAGAACACTGAAAAATGGAGTGATGACATCATGGAAAATATCAAAGAGCTGCTGGATATCTCTAACAATAGGATTGGGATTATGGTTATGGATTTGTCCAACCAGTTAGAGAAGTTCAAGAGGCAATGTGAATCCAAAGCTGAAAGGTTGCAACTTCAAATTGATGAAATCTTTTGCATCCTTCCTCAAAGTAAAAGATCTAAAGCTATAAATGAAGCTACAAAGTGCATCATGGTCACACCATATATTCCCCCTCCAGTTTCACCGGAATAAAGGGAGTATACTGTTCTTTAATTTTCTTTTATTTATTCACTTTTCATGATTGTATGCTTGTGTGTTTGTTTTACATTAAGAATTTACATGTTTTAGTTTTATTTTATTTTTTATTTTATTTTATTTTGTTTTACCCTTTTTGTGTGTTTGTGCCTTGCTCTTACACTTGAATTTTTGCAACATATATACCTTTAGAGCCTTATTCATTAACCTTAGTTTTCTTGAAGAAATGCCTTAATCTTCCCTTAATGAATCATTTTAAATTTTTAAATTAGAAAAGCAACTTGTGGTTAAGAATTTTTACATTTTAATGAACATTAATGCTTACTTTTCTATTGAACACGTGAATCTAGATGATTAATATTTGAGAAAAGTATTTGTGAGTAGGAATTTGAGGCTGCTTTAAAGTGGGTAGAAATTTTATTTTTTAAAAAAAATAATAAAAAAATATGTCTAATCAATCAAGGAGCAAGATGGAGCGTAAAACGCACTCGTTTGGAGCTTAAAATTGAAAAGAAAAATCTTTTAAATGCTCCTTCTACTCCAATGCTCTTTAAGAGTAAGAGTATCCAAAGGACCCTTTTTGGAGGTTTCCACACTGAGTAATACAAGAAAGGTGGGGGATGCTGAGATTGGGAAGATACTGATTGATGAGCTTCTTAGCCTCTTTATTGTGGCACGAATCCTACTTGTTTTTATATTTCTTGAGTGTCAATCATTTGTTTTCATATTTTCACTAGAAAAGTATGCTCTTCACACGGTAATAATATATTCTTGACCTCAGTTGTTATTTTACTTTTCGAGTTTATAAACTTTTTATTAAAGGGAGATTATGGTAGTTAGTCAAGTTAAAGCTAGTTAATGAGTATGATTCTTTAGGTAGATATGTGTTCTCAGGTTTTGCTTGAGGACAAGCAAATATTTAAGTGTGGGGGAATTTGATGAGTGTGAAAAATGCATGTTATTAAGTAGTTTTCGTCTTAGGAAAAATTCAATTTCAGTTAAGTTTATGTTTCTTTTATTCAGTTTTTATTTAGTTGAGTACTTACTGCATGTCTTGTGTGTTTAATTATTTTTACGTATTAGTTGGTTTATTTTTGGTTGATTTTTATGTAATTAGGGAAGTCAAAGAACAGTGGAGGAAGGCTACATGGGAGCCATGGGCACTTGAAGAGGGCTCGAAAAGCAATTGAGGTCAATATGCAATAATGCTAAAAAAGGGATGTGCACGGTAGTGCACGAAATGCACAGGCCATGCGACCTGGTGATTGGAAAAATTTGGAGGTGAATTTAATTGCTGACTCATGAGGGACAAGATGGAGATTTCGCATGGCTATAACTCTAGGGCTTGTAATTAGGGTTTTATAAGAGGGTAACCACCAGAAATAAGGATATATATAGATTATTATTCATCACTTAAGAGGGAGATATTTTTATTTTTAGAGAATTTTCTGAGAGCAGTTTGGAAAAATAAGGATTTTTCTTACTTATGTTAGTTTGAAGATTTGAGAATAAGAATTAAAGAACATCAAGCTTCCTATTGAACAGGGGGTTTCTTCTATTCAATTGTATTTATTCATTGTTAATTTAATTTAATGATGATGTTTATTTTCTTTTATTCTTTTTCTTTATCTCTTACAATTGACATGAGTAGCTAAATTATTGGTTAGGGTTCTTATTGCAAATCAACCATGGGCTAATCATAATTAAACCTAAGCCATTAATCTAGATCCTTTGGTTGTTGTTGAACTTAATTTCTTCTTAGGATTGATCACCCTTTGATTGAATATACACAATAAAACTTGATCGAGAGATAGGTTGTATTGGATTTAAACAATAACCTGTTAGATGCTTTCTGAGTTGAGAAACACTTAACCAACTAATATTGATTAAAGGTCGATGCTTAAACTGGGTTAATCGAACACTTAGTAGGCGAGAGCTTTAACTCTAAGAACATCAATGTACTTGGTTAATCATAGGGTTGTCTTAGGAGGAAAGCCTATGATTCTTGAGAAACCCTCAAATTGGATTAAGGTTAGGTATGGCTCAGTAGTTAATTTATCTTAAATAAAGGTTGAATTTGTAATAAGAACCCTAGCTCTCTAAAGTAATTGTTATTTCATTGTGATTTTTTGTGTTTTTTTAGTTTAATTAAAAATACCCTTTTCCGTTGTTTAAACAAATAAACACAACTAGTATCACTATAATCAATTTGCAATCTCTGTGGGATCGATATTTAATTACTACTTGTACGAATCCGTATATGTGCGAAAATCCATTAGTTTTCATCCACAAACACAACCATTTCACTGGTGCCCCCAACACCTACATATTATTTATTAAATTTCACCGTCGACATCCATAGAGGAAAATTCCATAAAGGGAAGAGCCTTGTTGTGTTCATATCGCTTTTTCCTTGAGAAATAATGACTGCTCCTTTTTCCTTTTTTTGTTATAAGTTATTCTCTTCAATAGCTTGGTGATGACAAGGTCTAAAGTCCCTTCTTTTTCAAAGAATCAATTCATAGTAGGGTTGCTTTGAACTGGCAGAGCTAATGATAGCTAAAGCACAGCAAACCAGTATGAGAGTAAGGCAAAAAAGCTAATAAGGAAAAGGCCCGCAAAGAAAGTACTCCTGCCGCTTTTAGGTCTAAGATCGAAGAATGGGGGTACTGAGGAGATAAAGACAACTATGTAAGGCTTAGGCCTTACATATACTACTCCTATAAGGGATAGCTCTCTCTTCAAGCACTCTTGACTTAAGAAGGGCTAGCTATGTTTCAAGCACTCCTTCTTGAAAGAACAACTAAAAAAACTCTTCCCATTCAAGCATTACTTAACTTGTAGCTACCTATCTCTAAAACTACTAAACGCTATGAAAGGCATACAACTACTTTATAGCTAGAACGTGTTCTCCTCCTATATATAATAGAAAGCAGCTAAGAAAGCCATACTAATGCTATGCCTGCAATGAACCTGCTATGAATTTAGTTAGGCCTACTATGAAAATGATACACCTGCTCTACTAACTTGTGGCTCTACCATTTGTCAAAAAGAAAGAAGGTGAATTACTGGGTCTAATAGGAATTATTTTATTATGTAGGAAACCATAAGGAGGATGGGAAAGCTTATATGACTAGTAGATAAAGAGTAGTGAAAGGATTGAAATCAAAGAGAAGGTACTATCAATCAAACTAGATCAATAGCAGCATGTCCAAAATTGACAACAATGCTAAAAGGAATTCAAAGAAGATGGTTCAAAGCAGTCAGCTCCTCCTTACCTTAGCAACTCGAGTGTCTTCTTTCTAGCTTTCCAAGCCTTGGCCCTATGGCTTTTTTTCTTCCAATTGAACCAAAAGGAATCGTAGATTTCTTCCATTTTTAGTTCTTCGATCTGTCGCTTCAAATTCAGATCACTGCTTCGAAAAGCTAATTTCCTCATCTTTGCTTCAGCGTGATTGAAGAACTCCTGAGTTATCCTCAAAGCCTCTTCGACTGTAGAAAGAGCAATCTCAGCTTGCTAGAATTCATCAATAGACTTGTCCATTTCTAGTTGAGTAGAGGATAAGAGCAATTCAGCCGAGCCTAGCCGATTGTAGATTTCAGCCAACCTTATCATCTTGCTCTGCAGCTTAGTTGCCATCTCTCGAGTAAAAGAGGAGTGTATGCAGATTTTTTATGCATAAATAAGTTAGGATATACTGGAGGTATGCAACAATCGACTGATCAGATAGAGGAATAGCTGGGTGAGATTGAAGCTCAGTCTTGTATAGACATATGGTATAGTAGAATCCTAATATAGGCAAGTGGTCTCGGAACGAGGTCGATCTGGTATATAGGCCACTAAACCAATCATCATATCTTCTTCTGCTTTACATACAATCCAAACTCATTTCAATCTTTCCTTACAAAGATATTAAAAGGTTAACTTCAGTCATTATCTATTGAACACTTCTCTTTTTTCACTATTCCCACCTAGGTCCCTGGCTTTGGTTGCTTGGTCTACCATCTGAGCTATATCCACTTGTGCACCATGTTGATAGGAATCAGCAAAGACCTTGTATTAAAAGCCTTTCACTAATGGTACACAAAAGTGGGTTACTTTTTGTTATCCATTTTTATTATTAAATAGTTTGAATAGACTCCCACAAAATCAATTAACAGAATCTATCCCTGTAAAGAGATTTGTAAATGGACCAGCCAAGCATCATTGGCTTGGTTAGCCTTTACCTGACCAACTAGCTAATATCTTTCTATATGGATCCTTCATACAAGTTTGCTGCTAGAAGCCCTCTCTGAAGGGGACTTAATTCAAGGTTAGACAAAAATAGGACTATCTTAATAAGATAAATAGGTCATCAGAGGACCTAACGACTTTTATTGATTCGTGAAAGCAAAGGCATAGGAATCCTAAAAAATTTATATATTTTTTCTAGCTAGTTGGCCTTAATCTTGAAAGCTTGGTCTAAAAGTTTGGATACTATCTTATTTGAATTTCTAGGTCTTGAATTAGATTGGATAGCGGGGCAGGGAAAAAGATGAGGAGATAACGGGGCAATAAAGAACCTTAGAAACCCTTAAAAAAGATTATTCAATTCCAAGGGTAGGATTCTTATTTGATCTTTATTTTTTGAATAAAAACCTTGGATTAGAAATAGGATGCATTTAATATATCAAAACTTTAATCTACAATTTGAATTTGAAACAATCTATCTCATTTTAGTAATCGAGGTTACACAAAATTAGAGCCAAAAAAGAAGAAACTTTTTAAATTAAAAGAATTCTATCAAATCAATTTCATTTTATATCATATAAATAAAAATTCCATTTGTGTATGTGCTACTGGGAAAGATATGGTACTCATTTCGATTTCATTACAGAGGTCGGGAGTAATCAAAAAAGCCAAACTCAGTACAATATCTCTTAGAATCCTGAATATGACGTTACCAATAATTTGACTAATCCACATATGTCTCTATCAATCAATACTAGTTGAAGAAATGAAAATTCCCTTGTATTTGTGAGAAATGAAAAATGATTTATAAAAATAAAAAGGTGGGAAAAAATCTGCTATTTGTTATTTATCCCCCTTTCATAGAAAATGGTGTATGTATTTTTTTATTGGATTATTGGATTTAGATCCATTGGGACTGATGGGGCTCGAACCTGCAGCTTTTGGCATGACAGGGTAGTGCTTTAACCGATCCTAGGAAAATTAGGCGTATAGCCTAAAAAGTCTTATATTCTTTTTTCTCATTGGATTTCATTCGAACTATTTAGTTTCGTCATGTTGTAACAGAGACATGAATGATATACTATATTATTATATTAATCTATTTATATATGTAGTGAACTCTAGTGGGCTAATTCATGAATTGAATAAAAAATGGGCCAGTGGTAGAGTCACACTCTTTAAATGCCCAAAGAAATAGGCGTAAGTCATAAGTTCAAAGGCTTTTCTATTTTCCATGAAACTCCTGTCTTAGTCTTCATTTTTCAAAAGAGGATATAGATATGAAATAAGGGTAACTAGCTGGTATTGTCAAACCAGTATTATATAATTATCCTGACGAGTTGTTTTTTTAGTTTTTAAGTGGAATGTTCATTATAATGATAAGTAGTCGATTAGGGGAATTGCTATGGTCACTACAAGGTATACTCTTCCTTATGGTTAATTATTCATATTTTATGTCATGGGAAATAGATATTCTAGATACCATTATGAATTGTCGTCAAAGTCTTCCTACTTCTCCATTATTCCAATCAAATCTGAAAAATGAGAAATCAATCAAAAGTCAGTGCACCTGAATTGAATCATGACTATATAAGCTGTTCTGATATTAAGATTTGATATAGATTCCATCATGGAAGTGAATCTTTGATTTCCTTGCACCACATAAGAATTCATCGTCCGATTGAATGTTCTTGTTCCTGGATGCTCCATGGGAATCCATTGCTATTCCTTTCCTTCACCGAGAAAGGTTTCTTCCAAATCACAATCTCTCTTTTTTTTGAGTTCATTTTTCTTTTCGTTGTGGTAATGCAATGCAAAAGGTTGGAAATCAAGTTGTTTCTGATGATGAAAAGAGCTTTTTCATTTTTATGTTATGTGAAATTTTTGAAAAAAATATATTATATTTAAAGGTAGGTAATGTTAGAAGACGATTGTCGGTATCTGATGGTAAGATAACTATGGTCGGCATATCTTTGAAAGCTCAAATGGAGAGAAGAAACAGACTCCTTGAGGGCTACTTAAGGCACTTTAGTGCAAACCAAAAGGACTAGAGTTGTTGGATGTTGCTCAGTGCTATTAGAACTTAAAAAATAAAAAGCTTTACGTCAAAATTTAGCCCCTTCGAGTTGGTCATATGTCAATAGCCTCTGACGCCCCACACCATTATAAAAATAGGGGGCTTGCCCATTACCTTACTTTGCCAAGAGGTGGCAGGATTGCAATGACCTAGCCCAAACCCACTTGGAGATAACTCTAAAAGATTAACCAAACCTAGCCTAACCTACTTAAAAAACCAGAAGGCTTGGCTCGGTCTAAGGGAAGAAGAAAGTAGACCTTGTAGAGAAGTGGATAGGAAAGGTAGCCTATAGACTAAAGTGATCAGCTAGGTGAAAACTCACCCCATGTGAGTCAGTTGGCTTTGATTAGACCAGACCGACCCAGAGAGGAATGTCCCCGTGAGGGCACCACTAGATGTTATAGGTGAACCTACTTACTAAAGAAGAAGTTGAGTATATCATAGCTGACTGCACCATGCGCTAGCCCATACACCCACTATACGAGTGGAACACTATTTAGTCAAGTAGAAGGGCCAATTTGAAAGCGTTGGGAATAGGCTGAAACTGACTCTTTGAAGACCAAGTTAGAAACTACTGAATGTCTCGCAGAATGACTCTCAATGAGTATGTTGATAGTTTTCAAAAAGTGGCTTTTTGGCTTAATCCGCCTTTACTAAAGATCAGGGATTACACTTGTACTTTGGCTAATAAGGGAAAGGTTTGATTTTTCAAATCCAAGTTTGACTCTGTCCTTAGTGCAAGTGCTAAGTAAGCTAGAACCTTATGGTTTTTAATGGTTAAAAACCTAGGAAAATAACATCAAGTAGAAAGGAAAAAGGTCTTACAACACTCTATCTTTTCTTTTTTTTTCTCTCCTTTATGGAAAGATGGGATGATAGGTAGTGTGGTATACCTAATCATTTAGTGTCAACGAGACGTACGTAAGTCGACATAACTGCATGTATATGTTCTTTTGAGCTAGAAATAGAATGAAATGAAATAATGGTGAGCCTAGGGTGACGAACATGTCTCAAGGTTGTCTATACAAAGCGCTTTTCTTCTTCAAACATAAAGAGTGCATTCCCTTTTTGAATGGTACTTGATTGATAAAGAATGAACCTTTTGGTTAGAAGTTCTACTTCTATACTTTCTTTAGAAAAGGAAATGCCACACGGAGCATGTTATTATATGAGAGTTGGGGCATTCTAATCAAAGGGTCATACCTTTCTTACCTCTTAGTGTAAGGTCAATGCCCCTTGGTGTTGAACACGCTGTGTTGTAAGCTAAGCTATTCACCTTATAGATAGAGGAGATATAGAAAGTTTGCCATGAGTGAATCATAAGATTCTATAGTAGCACCAGTGTATTATTCTATTTCACTTATCCTGCCTCTCTCATCATGACTTTTCGAACTAACTAACTCAGATATGCCCTCGCAAGTATCTATGCATTTTAGGAGCAGAGCATGCAAAATTGAGCAATGGATCAATGAAGAATTCCACTTTGAATGGCATGACTCTTTCTATTTTTGCATTGACATATGAGTTGTCTCCCCTCCTCTTTCAATCGACCCACTTGACTAGATAGCTCCGGTGGCCCAACTTCTGCCTCTATCAGGCGGCAACAGCCCCTACCCTCCCCCACCACGCTTCTCTAAGAACCCATTTTTTAGGATTCAGCAGGCCCATAAAAAATGGGGATACTTCCTAAAAAAACTAAGGGAGGCAGTAGCCCCCACCTCCATAACCACAACATAGCGAAGCAGCTCCCTAATCTGCACTATAACCAATCCTAATTTTCTCTGGATCAATATATGATGATGCTAAACCAAGACCAAAAGAGAGGGCTGGCCCTTTGTTAGCTCTTTGAGGAAAAAGCACTCATAGGAATGGTGCTAATTTCCGTGTTCCTTCTAGTCTCATTTGGTTTCCAAAGCCTCCTCCTCCCCATCCTTACTCGTAGCTGTCATCCTGGATTTTTTTTCATATGCCGGGGAAAGCTCCTCACCTTTCTATATCTATATAAATTAGAAAACAAATTATTCCTTGGGGCTCTCTATAAAATAAAATAGAATGAAAATCTTAGAAGGAAGCAAAAATAAAAAGAGAGAGCAAAAGGAGGGAAGAAGTCTAATGCTAGTTCTTACTGAAACTTCTTTATCTAACTTTCATTTTTGAGTGGTTTCTTTGTTCTCTTATTTTTAGAAAGACAAAACTTACCTTTTTTCCTCTTCTTTCTTTTTTCTTTCTTCGATGAATTTTGGTTATGACCAATGCCCCACTAGCTGAATATGCATAAGAAAGCTACCTGAAAAAGGGCAAGGCTCTGTAAGAGATGAATTGCCTTTTTTTTTACTAGAGATATTTTTTAAAAAATTGGATAAAGAATTAAAAATATAAAGAATCTAAATAAAGGGTCGAAAGGGGCCACTACTTCTTCATTCAGGGGGAGAATAGCCTCATTACTTCCCACTAGGCGAAAGGTGGACCTAAGCCACCTACCCACTCATCAATCACGTTCTTCAACTGACTTGCACTGATATGATAGACCCCTATTGTATTGGAATTAGGTGCCCATTTTTTACTATTGTTAACTAATCACTTCAATCTTTGATTCTACTCTATGTTAGAGCATTTATGTGAATGCTATTCCGATATAAGTATTCTTATTCTCTATCCCATGCTTAAAAGCATTACTCCTCTTTTCATTCCAAATTCAAGAATATGACCAATACGGTTGATTGGTCTGTGTGCCTCTCTCATTACTTTTTTGTCTTCCCCTATTCTTCGGATACAATTCGATCCTTCTATGGCCAAATCTCAATTTGTGGAAAGCCTTCAATGGCTTCCTTATGAGAACATCCATTTTTTGGGTATAGACGATATTTCTTTATTCTTCATGATATTGACCACATTTCTGATCCCTATTTGCATTTCAATGGGTTGGTCCAGTATGAGAAGTTATAGGAAAGAGTATATTACAGCTTCTCTAATTCATGAATTTCTAATGATCGTCGTGTTCTGCATGCTGGATCTTCTACTATTCTATGTTCTTCCAAAAAGCATGCTAATCCCTATATTATGCGGAGTTGAGCATCTTCTATTCACTGGGCAAAAGATTTTCCTCTGCAAGGCAGTAAACCCCCTACGGGCAGTCGTCTGTCGTCATAAAGTAGTCATCATGAAGCTTTTGGGAAGAGGGGTAGTCTTGTGTGTAAGCATAGCATTTCTGGTCAAACCCACCCAACCCAACAAAGAAGAACTGAACCTAATAGACATATCTTTTTCCTTTTAGGAGGGTACTTTGAGTAGTGGGTGCCTCGTAGGACCTCAACCCGCCTACTCGGGTCTTGTATGGATATGTAGGAAGGGGTGCTCCTAGGTGTGTGTAGGAGTTGTGTTTGTTTATGAGAATTGATTCCTCATTAAGTCAGTTTAAGGGGTGTGGATAAACTTACGTGAATTTGGGTAACGATTATAAGGGAGAAATCAAAAGGAAACTATACTTGACTAGGGATGGATGTAAACTTGTAAGCTACTAAGGGTAAGGATAATCGTCCAGGTCTTATTATGAAAAAAAGCACCCTACCATAGCAGACGGGTTGGTTCCTCTATCATTGTCAGGGAGCTCTTGGCAAGGAGACCTTAGGATAAGTTGCTAAAACAAAGGGGGGAGGAGGATCGACCCATTCAGTCAAATTTTGAAGAAAGATTATTGGTAGTAGGTGGAAACCTTTCTTTGGCCCTCTTCAAAAGGAAATGCAGGGGGTAGGGTTAAGCTCAGAAGAGGGTTCAAGAATAGGGTAGGGTCCTGTCCTTAAGATTCATATAAGAAAAGAGTTCCAAACCTTTATGCATGGACCTCTATATATGTGCTGCGTACAAGTTTTGGCCAGGAAAATTAGGAAAGATCAAACCAATTTGAACTGCTCACATCATAGTAGTAGTAGCATAAAGGCCATAAGTCAGGGTAAGGCTATTACTTCCATATCTCCCCCTCTCTATTTATAGATAGAGATCCGTTGTGTGAGCAACCCGATTATGCGTTACATGTGCTATATAGGTCGTACTCTATCTTTCTTCCCAACGAGCCTTTTCTTTTCATTTTTACGATGGGCCTTGCATTTAGTTCAAAAGGCATGGTTTTCAGTATGTCTCTAGATAGGGCCCCCACTAGTCCGGCTAGCTAGTGAGCGGTTCTTTCGGGTGAGAAGCAAACCAGGCCCTACGGGCGGGCATCTCCCACAATGCAAGCTGCATTGTTCGCCACCACTCAAGAACCAAAAGAATCGAGAGTCCCAAGCTGAAAATACATGCATAGATAGTGGTCTAATGATAAAGGCCAATGACGGAAGCTCAGGATGGAGCCATATGATGCGGAAGTCTCATGTACGGTTCCTTAAGAAGGGAGTGGACTACCTACTGGAGCTTCGACCAACCACCACTGGTCAATTCTGCTTTGGGGCCACCCCTTACTCTAACATTATAATAGGGGTATAGGGTTTGAGACAAAGAAAGATCAAGGCAACATAACAGTTTTTCCTTTATACTTTACTTGGATATGTTTTTATAATATTAGCCATTCTCTTAATTCTTCTTCAAATAGGAACCACCGATTTACAAATATCATTAGCCACAGAATTTAGTGAGTGACACTAAATCTTTTTATGGATTTCTTCTTTCGCCTCTTTTGTTGTCAAAGTGCCTATAATACCTGTTCATATTTGGTTACCTAAAGCTCATGTAGAGGCACTTACGGTAGGATCCATCATTTTAGTAGGAATTCCTTTAAAATTAGGAACCTATGGCTTTTTAAGATTTTCAATGCCCATGTTTCCCAAAGTGACACTTTCTTCCACTCTTTTTATTTATACTACAAGTCCGATTGCTATAATATATACTTCCTTGACCACTTCAAGACATATCAATCTTAAAAAGATCATTGCTTACTCTTTAGTAGCCCATATGAATCTGGCAACTATTGGTGTGTTTAGTCAGGTGGCAGCCATTAGGTCACCTATTTTTAGTTATGGACACACAAGGCCAAAACATATGTGTCGTGCGTGCGACCCATCAACCTACTAGTATAGGGGAGAAAACATAGCATGTCACAACAAAAGCTTGATTCAAGGCATCAGCAAAAGACTACCATTTATTCTTAAAAAAAAGCCCTTTCGTGCCTCGAGATAGGAGTGGAGGATGACCCTACACGTAGGCAACAATAGCACCAGCTCCACGAAGTTAGAATCAAATCTTTCTATTGGCTTTCCTAATGCATTCGTGAATAAGAATTCAAGTGCTAGAAGTGAGTGCTTCTAGCTACTTGGCTTGCTTCTTATTATAATGGCTATGTTGGTGTGGCAAAAATGAATGAAAAGTAATATGAACGTGCTATTTTCAAATAGATTGATAGAAACCTGCTGATCTATTCTAATAGATCAAAAGAGTAGGAATGGATATAGATGGAATCTATCAATAATAAGGGGAAATCCCCTATTTCTATCTATTGATGAGAGAACTTTCTTTTTTTATCCATTAGCTATATATTGATTTCTTTTTTATAGAGTCTATATCCTACGTAGAGCACTTAAGATTAGGCTAGCTCAGTTCTCTTATCCATCAGTCCAATGCACTAGGCTCATCTCATAGTGGGAAAAAATATAGTTTTCTTGTTGTTGTTCACTACCTCAATGCATTCCCTTCTCTCCCTAACATCGTCCCACATAGAAAGAAAGAGCGTAGAGCCCCAGCTCGATATGTAGGTTCGCTAATGTAAAGTGAGGAGTTGAGCCTAAACTGGCAAATCGAAGTCACTTTCAGAACCATACTTCCTACAGCTAACATGTGTCCTATCCAGCAGGAATGCACAGTGTAAACGAATGTGAGCTGCTATACCAAATCCCCCGCTGACCATCAGGGATCGAGTGGTAAGGCCATGATCCGCGAGGGAACAAATAAGTCATTCTTCCATTAGGGATAGGTGCACAAATGAAAACTCCAAACATCACACATCCACCGCCTACTTACTATTTAGGTGGCACCAGCGAGATCCAGCTAAGGTAAGGCGACACAAAGTGTCACAGCTGCTCCACTCTACCACAGTGTCATGAACATTATGCACCTTGCCTTCCTACATGTGAAGTGAATGGGCCCTATACTATGCGTCAGTTTTAGGGTGGGGGCGAAGAAAGACTAGAAGAATGAATCATTTGGATCGATGAGCTTTTTCAGCCCTAGAACTAAGAATCAATGGAATGTCTATCTATCCATGAATGTCTATTCTATCTCTATATCTAGGGGATCCATCTCTCTATACATATAAAATTTATGGCATAATATGATCGCCTAGCCCTAGCCACATATCAACTGTGCTCAATAAGCAGGATTTCTCTTGGATCAGATCTTTCCCTTTATTTAGAAGCTTTTGGACTTAGCGAAAAGGACTTTACTTTGTGCGAGCAAGCACGAGAGAAGGAAGCAAAGTGGAAGCTTTACCAAAAGCAAGACGAGGAAGCAGAGTTCTCGTATAAGTGCTAGCTTCCCTCGACTGATTAAAATATAAGAGTCGTGACCTACTATGATTCAAAAAAAAAGTGAAGGCTTTAGCAAGAAGCAAATGGCCTTTTTATTATAGTTGTAAGGCTTCTAAACCTTAATTAAGTACCAAAGGTTGCTTTCGCTTGCTTTCATAAGGGGGCTGTTCACTATAAGCTATTAGCGCTATCTTAGCTTGAATGGTAATAAGATTAAGTTGATGTTCAATCTATAAGGCGGCTTTCCACTGATAACAGAATAGTCTTCATGTCCAAAGGTGAATAAGGCCCTAGCTTCTAGAGTTCGTTGCCTTTCCCACGCTGGAAAAGGGCTTATATTGCTCATATTTATTTGATATATTCATTCAATACCAATACAAACTACAACTACACCAAAGTAGAAAGGTTACTATAGAAGCTAAAAGTAGCCTATAGTAGTTGGCCTAACCAAAGCATCACAATAATAAAAAAATTAGCCTTATGAATGGAATCTTAAGTAGAGGGTCCCGCCTACTAATCAAAGAGGTTGAGAGTAAGCGTAAGCTCACCTATAAGCTCTTTGAGCTTTCTCTGCCAGAGAGAGTAGAGAAGGGGATAAGTGACTCATCTTTGAAGCTTCACTTTTGGGATGAAGTAAAACCTAAAAGATTGACTTGGCATGGGAGTCGAAGCATTCTGAGATAGAAAGAGACAAGCTACGGCATTATGGGCTGACTATAAGAAGCAAAGCTTCATAGACTCGACAAGTCACTTATAGAATGCCTACTACTAAGTGAAGACTTTCTACTTCATTCAACAAGGGAAGGGGGGTAAGCTTCATTTAGGGAGCTTTATAAGGCCGACTACTACATAAGCTGCTAACAAAGAAAACTTGAAGAGCTTCCCTTCATTTGCTTCGCGATAGCCGCATAACACATAGTTAGAAGTCAGAGAGCCTATACTACCTGCCTAACCCTTCACACTGAGGGACCATATATCGAAAAGTGCCTTTTAAACCACCCTATTCATCTAAAAGAGAAGGG
Organism: Mallotus nudiflorus; assembly: GCA_947683625.1. NCBI lineage: Eukaryota > Viridiplantae > Streptophyta > Magnoliopsida > Malpighiales > Euphorbiaceae > Mallotus > Mallotus nudiflorus. The sequence goes on from CANTUR010000464.1 coordinate 194,430, forward strand.
AAAGGGCCTATGTCTTTTCATAACCCCTATAAATTTTACCCTATCTACACTCGAAGAGCCAACTCCTATCATCCTGCCATCACACTGTAGAGTGAGAGCTCATGTGGAACCTTTTATTTCTGGCATAACAGTTGTAGGATGTAACAAAATATTACGATAACGTAATATAAGGGCCAAAAGTACAGTAAACTTGGCCAAAATAGGACACTCGAAGGGCCCGCCCCTTCTTTTTCAGTAAAGTCAACCCTTTTTTCTTTTTCGCCAATGCTAACGCAATGCACACCTAGATAAGGAAAGCAAAATCCCAGTGGGCATGGAGAATGAGGGTCAATGCCGGGCCTAAACTCCTATTTGTTGGCCATGGGGAACTACTGCACGATTAAAGGGAAGGGAAAGGCTTAGGCCTACCTATCCTGATAGGACCTCATAAAAGAATGAGAGCTGTTGAGAGGTTCCATATTGCCGAGCCGAAGGGTTGCACTTCTATATGTGATTGTAGTATATCAAGTCGTCTCATCCCCGCTGCATTGAAGAGTACCTATGCACTATGTTCCAGTTCACTAATAAGGAAGATAGAGTTAGGGTGGGGGTCTACAATGTGATACTCAAGTATGACTGGGGGAGAAACATGCTAACAGAAGCAAGAACCATTATATAAATAACTTCGGGGAGTTACAGATCTCTTATACTACCATCGATAGACAGAGCGGAGTGACAAAAAAAAGAAGTGAAGTTAGAAAGTTGTATGATAGATGGTAACTATCTTGTATGGTTCGGGGGGTAATCGACGTACTCTGATTAGTGGGGGGAATCTTTGGCTCTATCGAACATACAAGGAATTAGAGGTAGCATTCTACCAATGTTAAGTCATGGACTAGTTTCTTCAACCCTTTTTCTATATGTTGGTGTTCTATATGACTGACATAAGGCTTGACTTATTAGATATTACAGAGGTTTAGTGAGCACCATGTCGAATCTCTTTACCATTTTCTTCTCTTCTACTTTGGCCAATATGAGTTCACCTAGTACTAGCAACTTTATTAGAGAATTTCTCATCTCAGTAGGAGCTTTCCAAAAAAATAGCTTAGTAGCCACATTAGCAGCGCTTGGGATGATTTTAGGTGCTACCTATTCCCTTTGGCTATATAATTATGTGGTTTTTGGAAATTTAAAACCCAATTTCCTCCATAAATTCTCTGATTCAAATGGCAGAGAAGTTTCCATATTTATACCTTTACTTGTTGGAGGGGCGACCGTCATTAAACTACCAAAGAAAAAAGGGTAAACCAATGTGATCATGACATTGTAGATGCTTATGATGGGACGGATGCGACTTCCCTCAGTTGATTTGGGTGGCATAGGCTGTTGCAGAAGTCCCCCCCTTTTGAGATCCATTTCTTTAGTCTTTATTAGGGAGCCAAAGCTTAACTTTACTAAAAAAATAAGGCTTGCGGAACAAGCAGCGGATTGAGCTGTGCGAAAGCCGTTGCACTAATGCGCAGTAGTTTTCTTGCTGGGGTGCTCACATTTTTTTTCTAAGTTGTAACTTGTAGGGTTGGTAGGCCTATAGCCCTGGGTGAGGCACTCGATGAAAGGGGGCACACTGAGTAGGTACGATAAATTGGCCCCGCTCCATTTTATTAAAAGCAAGGACCACTACGGGAGGTCAAACCAAGGACCTATATAAGTTAGGGCTACCCTATCCCCAATCAATATTGGATCAAATAATAGGGGGTCATACTGCTGACTCCTTTTTTTATTGATTTAATACAATAGGGGAAAAGATCATACAGTTCCCTATTAAGATAATAGAAACTCTCAACGGATCCTCTGCGTGCTGGGCATACCTCTTCCGTGCGTCTTTATCATGGCAGAAACAAAACAATAGGGAAAGGAAAGACCCAATCGACCTACCCAGGGCTCGAGAGAATGAGGAGTGAATAGAAAGGCTTCTGTTTCCATTCTTGGTTTGGGGGCTTTCTTTCGAGCTCCTTTCTTTCGATCTTTTTCATAGTTGGGAAGGGGGAAGGAGTCTAAATCAATGGACATTAATGAACCATTATTGATGGACGTTGCACATGACATGATCAATTCGGGGATCTTCCTATTGATAAATAAGAGGCTCCCCCCTTGAACAGACTCTTAAAGGTTAGGTTATTACCTACCTCTATGGAAGAGGTGTACTTTGTACTACCCGTAGGTCATATAGATCGAAACCATAAACGACAAGAATGAAAGCCCTACCCACAGCTACAAATACTGGAACTTTAAAAGGCTTAGATTATAAGGGTGCTACTGAAAGCCCTTTTTAGGTCGTGTAATAGGGAAGTGTAAACCTCGAAAGCCTTTAGTACTTCGATAAGGCTACTGGCCCTTAAAAAAATGGGAACGCTTCCCCTATTTCTACATTTCATTCTCTATTCAGCCCACCTTAAAAAAATAAGAAAAATAGATAGGCCTATTGATTTGAAGTCACTATAAAAGGGTTGATCAAAAGCATAACTCTTTCTCTGTTAGGTCTTTTTTTGAAGGAAAGGCCTTTGCCATTCCTAATTAGGTAGGACTGAACGTCTTTATTTACCCCAACTTGGAGAATTGCATCCCCATATAATGACATTCTTTGTGCACCCTTTACCATTCTCGCTCAGTGTTTGTAATGGCTAGAGAGGCAGTCATAAAAGTGAAGTCTAAGTCTACCACCATGCTGACAATCAAATACGAGATTGGGCCCCTTCTCAAGGATTTGATGGAATGGTCCAGCCCACTCAAGAGTGCTTATGTTATATAGGAACTCATGGCAGGAAACAATCCTTATGGTTTATGATATCCATTAGGAATAATAAGAATCAAAGTATAGGTTGGTTGGTGAGCCTAGTGATATGAGACTATCTAGCTTGGTTCGGAGAGCATTTGTTGGGTCAAAGATTTTTTTATTGCTAAATGTTACCACCTAAATGTTGAACTATTGACCTTACTTATTTGGATGGGTGTTCACCCCAAAGTGTTCCTGGACTATATGAATACATCCTTAAGTAACTTAGTGAAATATGGTAAATTTCATTAAGAGGAATTAGTAAAGAAAAGAAAAATGGATAAACATAAACATGTGTATTTTAAAGATTATCCTCAGGCTTAGGAGTGTCCACATGAGTTTGTTGAGGTGTCTATATAGGAAAAAAACCTCTTTTATATTCTGTCGAGAGTTTGGATTGCTCTACCTAAGTAGAATGAAAGGGAGGAATTGGAAATTCAAAGGGGGAGCTAGAAGCTTTGCTTCCAATAGCTTGCTGACTCTCCTAGTTAGAAGAAGGCTCTTTGTTGAATTTTTTAGATCTGGATAGAGTCTTGCTCAATTCAATAAAGATAGTTATAGATCTATAAGATTATAATAGAGTCCCTTTGACTTTCTATTATATTAGTAAAGCACTACCACGCTACAACTAGCATAGCAGTCTACAGAAAAAGCTCTAGAGGCCCAACTCCTAAGTTGGAGCAACAAGCAAGGGACTGAGTGCATCTTTCCCCTTTCTATTAATAAGGTTACCAAAAGGCTTTCTGATTGCAGGGGTGCTAATGTGACCTTCCTTCAACTGGCTAAAATGCACTTCACCTTAAGATTAAGAAAGAGAATTTCTCTTGGTGATCGGTTCATTGGCAATGACAAATAGGCGCAATCAAAACATTCCTAATATAAGACCATCCTCCGCCAAAGGGATTAGTTTGACCAGGGCTCAAATCAGACTTCACCGAGTAATGAGAAACTTAGGACCTCTGTACGTAAAATTTCTTGTAAAAAAAAATCTTCATCTTTATATAAAAGTAAGGTACAATGAGCCGTGGTTCTCTCCATCTGATAGATAAAGAGCTAATACCTTCATGTGCCTTTACTATTCATCCTAGAGTAGCACTGAAGAACTGTCTTTCATCCCAATGCATCAACTTCACACTGTCGTTCATTTTCTATCGAGGTCAATATTTGGTTTTAAGACAAATCCATCATTGAAGGGCTAGAGGCCAGATCACTCACTCATCAATTTCTACTTCTCCCAATAGGAGCCTTTACTAGTAAGGGCGAGTGGAGCTGGAGAGGTGAATGGGACTCTATTTCAAGGCTTTAGGTCGAGCCCCCTCCTTTCAATAATGTCAAAGGATCATAAGAGTCACCTTTCTTTCTCCTAACATCATTCTCAAACAAAGAAAGTATAGATTGAGTGGGTCCTTTCTATCTCCTAGAGGGAGGGGATAGTCAGTGTTTGGTTTTGGGATCAAAAGATGGTTGCTGAAATAGTTAATAGGGAATGGCCATCCGTAGCAATGGAAGGTTGCCCAACCGCATATATGTTAGAAGAAAGTCATCTGTATCATTCCATTACCCATTCCTTAGTCAAGTCATGAAAATTAAAAATGAAGATTGCCTTACAAAAGTCTCCCTTTTTTATTCTAGAATGATCCATGCACACTGCTCTCTTCTCCCGTATCCATGTTCTAAGGTATAGATTTAGGGATAGACTTTAGGGCTTTCCTGATAGTGTATGCTTAACTTTGACCTTATCATTCTTGTCTAGCTATAAAACCTCCAAGTATGGTTACGCTCTAAGCAGACTAGCAGATATAATGGATGGACCTCCTTATCGCCCAAAGAAGCGGTCGATCAAGGAGGTATATGAGGTTAGCACATGTTTATTGTGATTGCCTCAGATAGATTTTAAAGTTTTCCTTGAGATTTGGCCCACCAATGACTACCTATTCCTGCCCAGTGCCTTAACCTTACTTGTTTACATCTAGAAAAGACAATAAATAGGGGTACACTCAAATGAAAGAGAAGGAGTTCCTATGGCTAAAGCTGGTCACCTTTGCATCTTGAAGAATGAGATGGCACCTCTACTTCCGGTGGTCACTTTATATTATTCTCTTGACCTCATGGGATTAACATAAGGGGGTTAGGCGGAGGTAAGAAGGATGTTTCATTGATCAATCAATTCGATGATAAGAGCTGTGAGCCCCTATCCCTAAGGAGAAGAATAAGGCCTCTAACGCCTAAAAAACCAGAATACAAGCCTCTAAGGTAAGGTGTGCCTTTTATTTAATAGGCCTAGCCCAACTTTATAATACTCTAATATACACCTTTCTTTAGATGGCTCATGCTTTAGCCTATATCTGTGAACCATATAGGAGTTTCGATTGGGATAGTCTCCCTTTGAATGCCTTCCTTAGGAAGATCCTTTGAGTAGAGTGCCCATCAATGTTGAATTGAGAAAAGTGAGGATCTAAAAGAGTCATTAAGAAAGAAATTCAGGTTTGGGATGTTTATAAATCCATTCAGGGGCCCCCTAAAAGGGAATTTCAAGTGATATAAGGCGCTACTGGAAGTGGAGTATGTAAGGGACTTTAATGTCTTTTCTCATCAGATTGATTGATCATCCTTTGTGCCTGGGAGTTGAAGTGCTAGTTTCATTTTCTTTCTATCCCACTGGCAATCAACAGTCCTTCTTTCTCTGAAGAAGCCAGTTTTTGGCTGTAGAAAGAATCTATTATTCTACTACTCGTCATCAGGATATTGGACACACATAGTAGTGGATTCAATCAATGAGATCCTTAGTTTACTCTGTAGTACCTCAGGGGCTCTAGACATTGACAAAAGTCTTTTTAATTGCACTGGTGTGATGAAATCTCTTTTTTAAGCTTCATTAGGTAGAGTACCATATCACAGATAGTTGATGAATGGAGTAATCATCGGAGACACTTCCGTCCTAGTTACTGCATCACTTTTTGCTCTTTCTTCATTGTTATTGAAGTAGGACTAAGGAATTTCCTCAACTGTGACTACCACATTTTGCCCTCCACTTGTAGCTAATGTCATAGCAAAATTAGCTAGTGCATCGGTAACCTCGTGGTATATGCATGAACTTGACATCGAAAAAACATTCTACAAGTTGCTTAACCTTGTCATAGTAGATTCATAAGCTAGCAAGCATGCCTAATCTCATACTCAAAATTGGTTTGTTGTATTACCGATGCTGAGTCACTATACACATTTAAGCAACTGACAACCCTTAATAAAATTAGCCTATCTTTGTCCCAACTGAGGTCCACCTCTCTCATGATTTAGGGTTTCAATCAAGGAGGTCAATGTGCAATGGGTGTAATCGCTCTCGATCTTGGCATTCAAGAAAGGCTTTTTAATCAATTGTCATAGATGCCCCGATTTCCTCTAATTTTTTATAAGGCATTGGCTACATGGAGTAGTTCCGTCAAAAAAGAACTTATGCTTTTTTTTATTAGAAAGATAGGGAACACGTTATGGTAGATATTCAACCATTTACTGTGACAGAATCCTTTTAAGTCTAGTCTCCATTTTGGATGACTTTGCTCACCAACTTACAGATTAAAAAAAACTGAAAAACATCAATCAAGGCTAAATGACAGGTTCGATTCATGATCAAGCCAAAACTTACACCATTAATCTAATTGCTAAAAGAAATCGCCAAAGAACTAGCTTAAGATGAGGAATCATCTGCACAGAAGAATTTGATAGTTTGATATTCAGGATCAAACTTTAAAGAACAACCTACCTAAACAAAGTAGATTTTATATCCTAGATAGGATGAATCGGTGAGTTGCCCAAGTGAAATGGAACGCTCTTCATTCGCAGGTAGTTATAGGCGGCTTTGCTTTTAGCTGTTAGCCTTTCTTTTATAGCTAGCCGATAAAGGTCGAACTATCTAACTTCTTTATTAAAAGGGGATAAGTAATTGGCACCTTACGAAGTAGTATACTTATTTTAAGTAGTAGTAGGAGGCTTCACATACTCTTACTACTCTAGAGATAGGATATCACCCCTTATCCTGAAGTTACGAAGATTAATAGTTATTTGACATTGGGAGGTGACCCGGTCAAGCACTGAAGCTGAGTATAGAGTTATGGCTCATGCTGTATGTGAACTAATGTGGCTCAATAATCTCCTAACTAAGATTAGACTCAAGGCACTGAAAGTGAAATGCATTTTCAAAATCAGGCGGCTATCCCTTTAATCAAGTCTTTCATGAGCGCATGAAGCATATTTCAGTGGCCTTATATAGACTTTATTCTTTAAAAGTATTCACTTTCTCCTTCAAAAGATTGTAACAATATCATTATACCACTAATAGTCATCCCCTTGTTGTTTGACCTAAATAGCTGCCCTTACGCTCTAACCATTAATGCTTCTTTCGAGGGTTTCCTAAGAAACTTAGTGAAGTAAGGCACACTTCCTAAGAAAGAGCAAGGAGCTAAACCAAAAATAATAGCATGCATCTTTAACTATACATAACTACATTCGTAGAGGGGGGAGGGTCACCCTAATTAGTTAGTTTTGATAGTGAGGAAGGAAAGAAGAAGAGGCAAGGATAAATACATCAGTGAAGTTCTGACTCTTAAAGATCTAGCTGACTGCTTTGACTATGATCTTTTCAACCTTCATTTCTTAGGTTCTATCATCATGTCATCTTTGGCTCAAATCTAGTCTAGATCGATTGGTTAGTGGATGGACAGACTAAACACTTGGCTTGATAAATAATGTCACCTAAATATTCAACTTAGGATTGGTCCTCTCATGGTATCACTCTTGGATTGTCCAATTCTGATCATTTCTGTCTTACATATCTGGAGTCTATTCTCCTAACCCTATTCAAAGCTCATTTCTGACCTTCCCTCTTGATAGGGAACTTAGCTAGAGGAATTCGTTCTCTTGTACTTGAACTGTTGTAAATAAAAAGTGAAAGCCCTATGGAAAAGCATAGCGTAGTGTAACAAAGCGCTTCTTGTTCCTTCAGTTAAGATAGCCTATATTTTTTTATATAATATTGAATCTATTGAGTTCTTATCCCACTTGAAGGATTATTGATAGGGTTAGGGTCATGTCACTCGGATAGGAAGGAATGGACGAGCAGCTTAGACTCTTCCCCGCCTCGAAGGCGGCTCTTCTGACTTCTGTTGGAGGGGAAGATTCTTTTGGAATTGAAGATAGGATTGACTTGCTTTCTTTGTCTTTTACTTGCTGAGTTGAGTAGAGTAGTTCATTAGTTCAAGACTAGACAAGACTTTCTTTCCTTCTGACAACAACGCTCACTTCTATGACACCACCATCGGTACCGGTTAGGAGAGTAGCTTTTTTGCCCTTACTAAAAAGCATATTCTATTAATGCGTCTCTTAGTCACTTTTAGATAGCTAGATTCAATAGTAGCTTATACCTTAATGGCATCAGTCTTCTCAGTCTTAGATGTTCTAAAAGGTAGATCTGTGGGCATTCACAAGACTTTCAACCTCTTCCTTGCATCCTTTCCTCTCTTTCTTAATGATAATGAAATAGATATAGATGTCTCACCTACCAAATCCTTAGTTTAGCCTTAGCCTGGGTATGAATCCTATGCCTTAATCCCATCTACAGCGGAGTCAGTTAATAGCTTCAGATTCAATAGCAGCCTCCTCTGGGCTTATTATACGAAACCACTCGCAAAGGGAAATCCTTTATTAAAATTAAATTAAAGGACAAATGGACTTTTTTTTATTTGATTCACACCCTGCTCAAAGCCCTAAAATTAGAGGACAAGCGGATGTTCAGTCTTTCCCTAGTGAGCTCATCTAGTCTTAGGGAAGGGAATCTTTATTCACTAGGAACCACAACTGGATCAGGAGCAGGATCCCCTCTCATGGGCGGTGGTTGGATGAACAGAATTTCTAAGGAAGGAGAACTATCCAAGCTTATGAACTAACATCATTCGTCACTTAAAATAAGAGAAAGCTTCTACTCACCTCCTAGTTCTTTTCATCCACCCTTGGATGCCGAGGATTTTTCAATGGAATTATAGCAAAGTCGAGTATAGACAAAGAGGGTAGCTCCTTTTCATCGAAAGTTTTGAAGCAGTAGCTTTGCCACTCTCTAGCCTAAAACTTGCCTCCGCCCCATCGATGACCCTATTACTTCACATAGTTTTTCATTTCTTTTCTTTTTTAAATAATATTGAAATAGTTCATTAAGTAAATATGGACTATCCTTCACTTGGGAATAAGCCCAACAAAGCACTTTTCCCTACCAAATTTTATCTATCTCTATCTACGTTTTCCATTCACTGAGCTTTGAGCTCCTATGGCAAATCATGATGTGCACATACTGGATACTCCACTTTGGTAGTGCATTAACTAGTAGTCCACTACTAATTAAGGATTTGATACTGACACCTGTCTTGTCTTATTAACTATAAGCCTTTGTAAAATAAATATATAGGATAGGGTATTCCTTTTATTTAAAACTATATCAAGGTCTCCGATGACTTGGGAAATCCCGAGACCGGGATCAAGCTTACACATCAATGAGCTTAAGTAAGCATTTTTGACTAATAAAATTTTTTGATGCAATGAACTCTTTCTATTCCACGAGCAGACACCTTTCAAGAGAGTCTTCCTTTCATCGGCTTGCTCTTTTGACCTATAAGGAGAAGGGAAATTCCTACGAGATGATTAATGAATGTAAGTCAAGTCTCTCTAATTCGCAGTAGGTGTGTATGCTTCCCTAAGGTGAGAGCATTACTTCTTTAAACATGGGTGCTTATGTGACTTCTGCTTCGCCAACTGCAAGATTGAGATCTCTTTTTGTGTCTATTGATATCTCTTTGGAATGAGAATTTTATTTGAAAATAGAGCCTTATTTCAAAAAGACACCTCTTGTCAGCCGGTAAGCCCATACCTTCCCTTGACTTGAAAACAACCTTTGGGTGGAGAATTTCCTACGTATGAATTGCCCTGATCCATCACTAGAGTCAATTCATACACAAAATTTTGAGTATAAAAGGTGTCGCTTTAGACACCCCCTTCCCTTAATGAAAAGCCCCCATTTGAGTAGTCTTATATTATAGGACCAGAGGCTCAGTTCCAACCATTCTTTCTAAGGACAGCCTCGCTCCTAGCGAAAGACCAAACACCCGGTGTGAAGCAACTTCATAATCTAATGAATTCCTTTAAATTGGATGACACAAGGTGAACTAGAATAGGCTGATTGATCCAGGTAGTGACAGGCTCCAATCGAAAGGAACCACGTATATGCTAGAAAGGTGTATAGGCAAGCCTTTCTTTATGAGGATTGCTTTTTATGACTTTTCTTTCCATAAGTATACATTGTAGTCTAACTTGCTTTCTAACTTTAGAGGACTGAGAATCAGTCTTTTTCTCCTCTTCGAGCCTACTCTCATCTTTCAAATTAAGCTTTCAATTTAGTTGGTGCAGACATTGAGGGATCAGCTGACACTAGATAGGAAAGGGTTTCGATTGAAGCTCTTGAACCCATTCCAAAGTCAATTTAGGAATCAATTTCTGATCTGGTTGGTGTTCTAATATCTTGAATTGAGGTGGCTCTAAACTCAAGGTTGCCTACCTCTCTAGTTATAGAGAGAGGAAAGGGGCCTTAAGTCAAGCTAGAAATATTGCTAGAAAACTAGCCATAGGTAAGGGGTGACAACGAAAAGACATTTTTTAAGCGAGTAGGAAAAAGTTACAAAGAAAGGTATTTGAACTAGGGCAGGCTTCAAGGAACCTTACTTATTTACTTAGATTGGTAGGCAATCCATGGGAAGAATTAGGAGATGGACCAATGGCCTATGAGTATGTTGGATGAAAAAAAGTCTTTTCTTAGTACGAAATGCATTCTATAGCGAAATCGGGTGTGGTGCTTTTGCTCAATTCAAAAGGAATGGTCTCAGGGCCGTGGCCATCCCTAAGCAATGCCCTCTTCATCTTGCCTCACGTGCAATGCTTTTCCTTTTTTTCAGCTCAGCTGGCTGTTTTCATCATTGGTAGATGTTATATCAAACTACTCAGATGATCAAGTCTGGTTTATTTTCATCTTGTTAGGATGGACCTAGATTGAATGCCCACCTTTGACTTTGACATTGAGATATATTGCTTTGTGGAGCTCCTTTATGTATGAAAAAAAGTGGGCTACCTTAAGTTAAGGCACCTTCAAGCTTAAAAAGAAAAGGGTGGATGCTTGCACGCCCTGCCTTCTCAATTTCCTTGAAGTCAATCTCTCGCTGTCATTGTAGTCATTCTATATCCTCACTTTTTGGCTCAGAGAGCTTGTACCTTGATAATTGAATAGGAACCACTTTAAGTTCCTTCTTAGTCAAATATGATGCCATCAATGACTTACTATGCTTGCCGCATAGCTTGCCTTACCTTGTTGGCACCTGTTATAAGTCTTTCTTAAGAAAGATAAAGACTGCAACTGTAGGACCCAAACCATCGGCTTCAAGCTTCCCCTCTCCTCAAAAGCTAGAAACCTCCTAAGAGGAGCTATTAATGATCTTAAGTTGAGGAGCAGGGTTGAAACTTAAAAGTTGGCTCGGCCCGAAGCAGAGTGAACTATCTAAAAAGCCCAGGACAGGAGCGTAGCCACTCAATCGTAAGGAGAGGAGTGAAAGAGACTCGATCGGATGGTTTGCTTGCCTAGGGTGAGCTCATCCTACTGCTCTTACATAAGTTGAATAGGCATCATAGCCTACCTTTGATCAGTAATAGTGAAGCCACCACTATGGAAATTAGTAAAAACTAGAACAACAGGAAGAGCATATATACCTTTACTTGTCCTCTATTTGTGAACTTACCTTGCTCATCTCTATTCATTATCCCTCTTTAAGAGCCTCATCTCTTATGATAAATAGGAAAGCCAGCAAATAAGCCAATCCCGGTTACTCCCTTTGTCTTGTTAAAAGCAAGAGCCACAGTAACTGGAATCTTATCTTCTCTTATGTTCCATCAAAAGAGGCATAACAGAATCTCCTATAGAAACCTTCTCTCTTCGGTCAGATAGGCCCCTTTAAGCTTGTAAGCTGAACTCATTGTAGTTTCTATCCCACCTCTATCTCATTACCTACATACCCTATCATTCCTCTCCGGTTGGTATCATACCTTTATTCCATCTACTAGGTCTCATGTAAGCCCTTCGTTCTAGTGATTAACTGCTTATTCGACTTAAGCCTTTGTCACCCCCCTATAGTTGGCCCTCTAAACACTATGTGTTAAACGTACAATGATAGAGACAAGGAACTATCTTTTGAGGATAGAAAAGTAATTTTCAACGAACTCATGTAAAGGCTCTCAACTGAAGGAGCTATCCTTGGGAGACAGACAAAAGCAGAGGCAGGCTTAGTAAGCTTTCTCACCTGGATGAACAGAAAAAAGCAATTAAAACTTGATTGATGGAAGTTGTAATGGAAGTTCCCTTTTCTGTTGGTCCAGCCCATCCAATTGAAGTACCAGTCCCAGGGTTTAAATTATCAGTGCTTTGAGTGTCATCTCATCTGCCCTCCTTTAATCTTCTGTCTCTTTGAGTTGTACTAAAAAAATAAGTTGAAGGGATGTTATTCCAATTACTAGTTCTTATGATGTTACTTTTTACTTAATGAGTTACTATTAAGATAGATCATCTAGAGTCAAGAATAGAATCTTTATTACCTTTTGTATTTGTAGTTAAGATAGTAGAATCTTTCAAGAGCCAAGGATAGTAGGACTAAAGCAAGCAAGGTCTAAAAAGCAAGGTCTAAAAAGCAAGGTCAAGAAAAAGTGGGTGCACGAGCACCGGTTATTTAGTAAAGTACAAGGGAAAGAAAGAGTTATAAGCACTCAAGACACTTCCTGTAGTGGTTATTGGGACTGAAGGAATGGCACTAAGAAGTACTGCTACACTAGGAAGGAACTCCCAAAGGCTGCATAGAAATTGTCTACCATCAAATTGAAAGAAGCTCGTGTGGTGCATTCCCCATAGGGGGCCCGGGGAAGGTTCACTCATCATCGATTGACCTATTTGTCTACTATGCTATTTTTGCTTGATCACAGCTCGCCCTTCTTTTTGTCCTTCTTTTAAAGGGCCTTTCTATTATCTTCCTTATGGAATAGACTCCTCTACCGATGCCTTCACCCTTATTAGACATGTTGACCCTATTATATTAGCTGGACGCCCTACACTAACCCCTTGACATTTGACCTTTTGTTGTAACTAAGATGGAAGTCCTATAATTCACTGATATGATCCACTTAAGACCTTCTTACTATTATCTTTATAGTCAAGAAAGTCATGGCATTTGCCCCCGACCGTTTACTTTATCAGGCGTCTTGGATCATGACCCAGGCATATGTTCACAGGTTTGGAATTCTGCTTCTTCATTCTAGCCTGTTGATGAGGAACTAGCTTGGAAGGTGGAATCACTGCTCAGCAGAGAGGAGTTAAAGAGGTAATAACTATCTTAGAGGCCTAGATGGAACTACCCCCCCATTTGACTCTTCTCCGTAGAGGGGTGGTTTACTTCCAACCCCTATGAGGAGTGACTAAGGTCTACCCTTCTTGAACAAGAATAGATCCAGTGTAGATGAATAGCCTATGGAGTGGTAGTAGCCTTAGATTTATTGTAGGGAAGGAAGAAGAAAGAGAAGATGCGGCTGCTTGAGAAGCTATTGGGAGTTAGGAGGAATGCGCTCTTAAAGAAATGCCACTAGTAGTAATAATAAGAAGAGTCTTAGTAATCATTCGAAAGTTGGGATGGAGTGTGAACTAATAAATAGATGGGATTGTTTGCTTTAAAGTGTTTATATACCAAGGGCTCTTGTAACTATATCAAATAGAATAGGGAGACCCCTATTAATCTTGTTTTAATGCCCAAAGATAGGCCTTATCAAGCCTTTAAGTGAATTACTCATTATTGCCCCAACCCGCATTTGGTTTATGTCATGCTATTACCTATAGGGTAGATTCATTCACATTAGATTTACTACCCACATGTGCTATCTTATACTTTCAGAGGGAAGGGGATATAGGAATTGGAATGCTTCTTTGCCATATAGCTCGGCTACGACTTATTAACTGAGGGACTGATGCATGCCTGATGTTTTGATGGCCAAACTTCTTTTCATATCCTTCTTTTTTAGAAAGTAACCAATGAAACATGACCTTCACTTGCTTAGTGATTAAGGAGACCATGTAGCTTCCTTAGAAAAAAAGTCCAATTCTTCATTTTGAAGAATATCTTTGATCTTTGAGTTCTAAGGCCATTCCCATCCAGGGTCATAACAAGCTGTTAAAGACAACAAATCCAGTAAAGCATTCACCATGTGAAAGCTAGGAATAGGAGCACATAAGGAAGGAAGCACAAACAAAAGACCAGTCAGGAACTTAATTAAGCAATCGAAGAGACCTAACCTGGCTCCATCTAGAGGGGCCTCAGTCATCTATGTCATCTTTGAAATGAACTCCTAAAAAGAAGTTATAGGTCTAGCTCAATGAAATATAAATATTTTCCTTTAGTTCCAGGTTCAAGTGATGGTTAACCAATAAGAGATTAACGAAAAGCAAGCCTTCTTCCCTATCCCTAAAAGAAAGTAGTTGAATACCAAGACCAAAGGAGTGTACTTTACTTAAGGAAGTGTACTTAACAAGGGGCTGTTGAGTAAGGGAGGTGTAGGTATACTAATAGAAGTCTTTTTTCTTTTCTTTCATGATAGGGATAGCAAAAATTATTAATAGAATATCCACCCTAGTTAAAAGAAAGAAAGGCTATGCCTATGCGTAGAAGACCTAAAAAGCCTAAGCCTAATTGGCATCAGCCTATAAAAAGTAGTTCCCTATGGGAAGCGAGAGAGCTGTTGATGGAAGAGGAATCACTGGGTTGTTTGGTTCAATAGTTGGGAAGCTAAGCTCCTTAGAAAGGATTGACCAAGACCCTATTTGTTTGCTTTTCCTGTTTGCTACCTAATAACTAATTGACTCTTTGTTTGCAATTCTTTCAAGGAAGGCTCAGATCCAATATCGGTAGTGAAAGAATTAGACTTTTGTAAGCCTAAGAGATGGCCTGGACTAGAAAGTCTTAAATATTGTAGAGGTCAGGGGCAATAGCAGAAGGTTGGATTGGAAGCCGAGAAGGATAAAAATAATATCTCTTCGGTGGAAGTGACTAACGATCGAGCTTCAAGCAGCTAATCTATAGCACTTGAACTCCTGAGCTTGCTTGGGTGAGTGGTGGGATGATAAATGGACTGGTCAACCTTCTTAAAAGTTTCCTATGAATAAAGCCTTTCCTTAAAGAACCATTTCGATAGGTTTGACATTTAGTCATTAAAGGAAAGGAATAGCAGACCCCTAAGACCCAGACCTGGGAAAGCTACTCTCCTAAATGGAAAAAGAGCTTATCTTATAATAGCACTACTAGGGAAGCTTCCTTTGGATTAACCAATAGGGTAGAGGGATTTATCATAACATCAAAATATCATCTTGAGGATAGGAGCTTACTTACCTTAGTAGTCTTATAATCCTCTTTTGCTTTTATAGCCCCTACTCAAGAGCTAAAATGGAAGATGATATTCTAGCTTACAGGATGAAGATGAAAAAGCATAAGCATAGGCCTATGCCTATAGGCATAACATAGACTTTCTTAGAACAAGGATCAAAAGCTAGCTCGAAAGCTGCTTACCTAGACTTCCCTTAGCAATTTGATTAAAAGCCTTATGATGGGGCTGACTCTTGAAAGGGTGGCGAAGAAGGCTCAATTGCTGGGCTCTTGAGATAGTTTCCCTGTACCTAATATTCCAAGGCCATGACCAAAAGCGATAGAAGAATTCAAAGCGTGAAAGAGGAAAGAGAATTAGACATTGTGCTATTGAATCAATCGATCATAAAAGAAAAAGTACTCAAAAGGAAGATCTAGCTCTTATGAGACTACCTAGACCACCAAGACTTTCCGTAAAGCAATCTCGATTCAAGCTTTTGTAGCAGGTTCTTCTTAGCCTCCAATCCCATCTTTGTTAAATTCTTAATCAATCAGAATAGAAGTTTAGGCATGATTTCTAAGCACATTAGGTACAACTCATGATGAAGTCTTCGCCCTTACCCAACTCCTTAAAAAAAGAAAGTAAACCCTCTTTCAAAATTTCCTATTAGATAGAGATATTTTTTCATTCCAAGGGAAGATGAATGGGAAGGTCATCAGATATATCTTTTCAACAAGCCTAGAAAGCAGTCTTCTCTAGTTCTTTCACTATGATGTAGCAGATCAGCTATAGAGTCTTGTGAACAAGGAAAGAACTTTGCCTGTTGAATGGATTCCATAAGTCAATCAATCTTAAGGAATAACTCGAATAAGCAACCAAGACTTGTTATACAATTTAAGAAAAGAAATCTAGCATTTATTTTATTTTAAACTAGCCTCATTCAGAAATCGCATGAAATTAATTGAGCTTAGGTTTGTTCATCATCAGAGGAAGAGACTGAGTGAGAAAAATATGTTTAGTACAAATAAACTTGATCAAAATATGTGGAGGATCCAACCTCATGTAACCAAGGCCTTCTAAGGTGTAAGTTGAATGCAGTGAGGATATCTATGACATGGAAGGTGGTACTGAGGATCAAAGGGCCTATATGGACATCGACAATCAGCCTGCCTCTTGCTGGCCATGATGTACATGGGAGAAGGAGCCAGAGAGTCCTCAAAAATGTCAAGGGCATACAATATAGTGTGGATAGAGGGTAGATGTTGAGGGTTTTTTAACTTGAGAGATAGAATGATTGCCGATAAGAAGAGTTTAGTTCAGGGCTTGATATTGGGAGATAGCTTACCATTGGGTAGGTTATCATCTGAGAAGGATATGGCCATCGGTACAGTGAGAATTCCTACCACATTTGAATACCAAGGAAAACAAGGAAATAAAGACCCTCATAAAACTACTTTAATCCAATTTGAATACTAATTTCAACTATAGTGAAAGCTTTCCCTTTACCCTTGACTCCTTTTGCTCTTGGTTGATGTCCAAAATGAAATAGCCGGATAGAGTCACTATTCCTATTCCACTATTTGAAAGAGTTAAATCGCCCCTCGTTCTATCAGGTCAAATTGGCAAAGTACCTCAGGATAAATGTCGTTTACTAATTTAATTCTGGTGTGATAGTTAACCTCAAATCAGAACCTCAAGATTTCAGAGCATTAAGCCATCCTTATTGAAAAACAAACCTATTCTCTATTCATGCGAAAACATTCTCCATCTTCACGAGATACCATTCCTTCTCCAATTTACGCTTGACATTCAGTGCAACATATTCTTCTTTCTTTATGTCCCAAGAAGGCTAACAACTCAATTTTTAGGTCTATCAACTACTAAGCCCAATAAGATATACCAAGTAGGATAGGAGTATTAGCCTTAGTAGGACCCATGAACACTTCCTATCTGGAACTCCTTAATTCGATTCCTCTAGTGGTGCCCGAGGAGGCAGTTAGATTAGGAAGCTTGAATATGGAAGTTGACTTAGTCTCAATCATCTTTTTTTTTATTTGGTCAGAATAAGGAAAAAGCCTATATGGTGGGTTCGACTCCTACAGGAGTGCACATTAATTACCAATCAGCTGTTTTTTCTTCATTCAATTCAAGGAAGGGCATGATTAAATATACTATGATATTATTTCATGGTCCTAATTGAATGAAAAAACTATTTAATTTCATAGTAATTTAATTGGCTATATTGCATATATTTTTCAAGTGCGAGAGATTTCTGTGGCCTGTAACACAAGGTTATCAAGCCATTAAGGCCCTTACTATAAATTTACTGATTTATAAACCTATCATGGGCCCTATCGGGAAGTTAAATAGCAAAAGGAAATTAAAAAATTTATAATATCGGAGGTCCTAGAACTAGAGGAGAGAGCGCTAAGAACCTGTGAAGTTGATCTCAAATAGCCAACCAAATTGAGGTCGGTGGAAAAAGATTAGGTAAGCATCCAAATCAGCATCAGCCAAACTAACATATATAGTTTATCTCACAACATATCTAGTTTATCTTGAAGCAGCATTTCTCAAGATAGCATTCCTATAAGCAAGCAGAGAATGAAACCCTTTCTTGTTTATCCCGATAACGGTTTATTAATCACTCAAACAAGCATTTCTAGCCGCATCTGAATCGACATCCCTATCCATATCTTTATGCACAGGGGCACCCAGATTTAAATCTATAGAATTAATTGGAGAATCCCTATCCGCACCCAAATTGGCTAAATTTAGTATAGTAAGTAGGTGTTATTTCGATGTAGGAATCCATTTTTTTTAATTAAAGAGATAAGGCTATAAGAAGAACCTAAAGAGGAGGATTCACCGAAAGAAGAAGAAAGAAATAAAGAGTTTTATAAATGTTTTAAGAGGGAGGGAAGAGGAAAATTTAGAAAAAGAGAAAAAAAGAAGAAGATTGAATGAATTATCCCGAACTTGCCTCTGCCGCCATCGCATGAACCATTTATGATGGTCGCGTCTAGGTGGATTGTGGTGCTACCATTCCTTTAGGATACCTTTTGGCTTCAGTAAAAAATCTTCCCCTTTAATTTTTATAGATATTGAGTTTTTATGGTAACTCAACTTTGAGTATGGAATCTACTTTGTTGGTCGATTGGAGTTACGGTAGTTCAATCTATAAAGGAAGGACAATCTTGGCACAGAACCACCCTTAGGTGGCTCTTTACTCCCTCAAGACATGCTTCTTATTTTTCTTTCACCCTTTATCCTATCCCCTTTTATATCAATAAGGAGCTATAAGCAAGGCATCTCTGCTCCAGAAAGAAACGAAGTTAGCAAGTCCTTTTCATCTTGATCGCTAAATCATGGGCAAAGCTATCTTTTGCTGCCCCTCATGCAGCATATAAGTGGATGTTCACTAAAATTGGCACTATTAGTAGATGGATAGCACCCCTCACTCTACCATGAGGATAAAGAAAGCCACACAATCTCCTCGTAGCTTTGCTTGCTGCCCTTCGGTAGTATAGTAGGATAGATAGCTAAGCCACCTTTGGCCATTCGCTTAGTAAGCCCCTCTTTAAGCATCTACTGAATTTTGCTCATCCCAGTCCTTAGTAGAGTTGACAAAGTCAACTCCTTGCTTGTGTCATTAACAAAGGAGAACAGGCCCCCTATTGTTAATAGAGAGCTTATTGCCCCGCCTTTTATAGTGCGACTATTTCTGCGGGCAACCTATTAAATCAGATCATGTATTTTTTAATATGTCGTTCTATCATGTACATGTATTCGGTCTTCCATTTTGATGTTCCTACTGGTGCTCGGAGAGAGAATGGGCATGACTCCCTCTCTTCCTATTCTACTATCCAAAACACATTAGCCATTCTAAGTTCTAGGGTTAGGTCAGATGAGACCAGACCCAATCGGCTAGATATGTGGAATCTAAACGGATCAGATCCAATTGGATCTAATTATAGCTTTGAGTTCAGGTTCGATCAAACCAGAAAGGAAGGGGACAACAAACCTCCACCAAGGTTGCTTGCTAACTCTCAGCCACTTATTATTAGGAGGTGCAACTTGATTGTTGGGGGGAATCAATGGGAAGGAAAAAAGAAGGTAGATTCTTCGATTATATTTCCTCCTTTGGTAAGGATTGGCTTTAAGTGATAGAGGATGTGATTGGAATTTTTCTTTCTTTGTTTGTATCATGAAAACACCTAAAGGGTTGGCCATATGTACCTCAGGAGACCCGGCCCATTCAAATCCGAATAGAATGAGCACCTACGACTAAGGGGAATGGAATGTCGATAAAAAGGTGAGATGATCTTCTACTACGAGGGTGAGTGATTGGTCAAGTCATGAAATTTAGTCATTTTGATCAACATGGCTACAAGTGGACTGGGTTTATGTGTTTGAATTGAGTGCCAAAAAAGTTGTGGCTGCTTCCATCCAAAAAAGGGCGACCCCTATTCAAACCGAAAGAAGTACCTTACCTCACTTAAGAAGAAGTAGTAGTTAGAGCTAGGCTCTGAACTATAAGAGTTTGCTTTTCTTTCATCTTTCTAAGAGCAGTCTGTCTGATTAAATAAAGGATAAGACCACTCCTGGTGTTCAAACTAGTCATTAATGGTTGGCTTCATTTGTATCATTTTAGTATGCATTACGAAACTTGTATGGATGGCTTCATTTGTATCATTTTTAGCTCCTCACCTTCTCTAGAGAAGCGAAACTTGAATGGATAGAGCATATGGTCCAACTATATAACTTTTTCTTTTTCAATTCTTCATAGTCATGCCTCATGGCATAACAACACTCGCATTATTAAAATGGTTTGTCAATAGAGATGTTCCCATAGGTGCCCCTTCTTCCAATGGATCTATAATTCCTATTCCTATCTCTTCATTCCCTCTTTTGGTCTATCTACATTCTAGGAAATTCATACGCTCTATGGAAGGAGCAAAAAGTGGAGTCTTGGTCAAAGCAAGCTGCCCTATTCTATTACTAGACATAATTTTGAATAGCTCACCTGAAACTAGAGCTGGAAATGCCTTATTTTCTTTCATTCCCCTTCTTCATTTCCTTTTTCTCCAATCCAAGCGAGACTTTTTATATTTAGAATCTTTCTACAATGTGCTCTTTTTACTATTCTTTTGTACTTTCTTCTCTTCACCACATGATAGGTTAGTGAAGCGTGAGTGGGCGTGGAGAAGGAAATGCCAAACACTTTTACCTAACGGGAATGAGCAACAATGAAATGACAAGATGAGGTTTTCTTCTTTCCTCCATTTAGAAAGAAGGGTCGAAGGTTTTGGGCCTGTAGCTTTCCCCGCCCCCTTCGTCGGGTGGTGTTCATGTATGGGGAGTGCCACTAGAAATTGGGCTTAAAGTTCTCATCTTACCAATGAGCTAACAGTTGATGGCTATTGGTCACGACTACTACCAAAAAGATCCAATGAAGATGAATATTTCACATGGAGGAGTGTGCATCTGTATGTTGGGTCTTCTTTTGTCATGTGACTCGGTGGCTTATGTGCGACCTGTGGCCCACGCCTCCTATTTGTTCAGGGTGGGCAACGTGAACTCTAATTCGATCTAGGTATTCAATCCTGCCACTAAGATGCTCATTTAACTCCTTAACCTTGATAGGAAGATGGCTTATTCAATAATTCATGCATAAGGGTAAGGAACTTTAGATGAACTAATGTGAATGGGTATAAGCTTTACTACTTGGAAACACCCATTACTAACCACACTGAGAGACATGAAAGTGTAGGTAACGCCAGTTGGTGAAGTGGTGTTAAGCATCCCTAGCAGTACAAAAAGAGAGGTCGTGATGATATCATCTACGTCTGTACCGCTCCTTTTGGAGTAGATCCCACAACCAACCAAGTCTTTAGCTAGGGAATGGGAGAATTCCCACTACTGCTGGTCTGGGTTATGAGCACGGTGGGAATGGACTTCCTAAAAAGCCTGCCCCCGGCCAGGGTCAATATAGAATGAAGGGGATAGCCCTAACTAATGTTGTGTTAGCTTTGCCAACTTCTTGGGTTGTTGGCAAAGAAAGAGCGGACATAAGGACTCGAGTCAGGGCATAGCCTAACTAAGAGAGCCATTCCATTTAGGGTGAGATAGAATAGGTAGGCACGAGCTATCTGATGTTTGAGCCAATTAGTCAAATGATGACTACTTCACTTAGTAGATTGGTATTAGTCGCCTATCCCAAAATGAAATGGGATGGAATAGAAAGAACGCAAAGTGCTAGCACTATAGATAGGATTGGTTTGGGGGGATAAGCTTGCTTCTTCACAAGCTTATCCCCACCCCAACCGACAGCTATTGGGTCTCCCCATCTCTCTTAAACTTCCATCTTTAGCCTAAGCTGTATAAGGTAGAAACTTATCTCATGTATGGTTTGAAGCCTGAGCCCCACTCCAACAGTAATGGTGTGGCTTAGGTCAACTAACACAAAGAAGATACAGTTCACTCAAAGATTGCCTTTAGGTTCCAAGCTCCATATAGGGAAGGAGCATTGTTGTTTGTGAGGTCTCGATCATTTAAATGGACCCACTTCTCATTCCATTTATGGGAATTTAATGATCTATAAACCATCCTTAACAAATGATCGGCTCATGTTTGAGCATGATGAATCACTTCATGTTGACCTATTGCTAATAAAATTTTCAGCCTCATATAAGAATGGAAAACTGGAGCATTTTCTACATTAGTGGATGAAGAATCGTGAACATAATAATTTCTAGTTGACCATGTTCCCAGAAAAAAGATACTTTCGAGAAACGACGAGCATGACTGAAGTGGCTATACATACAAATCTATTTATGGATCTATATGCTTCGATTGGAACTTCCAGTTCTAGGACAAGTAGCTGGTATACCAGTATAATGAAACTGCCTTTTCTTTTTTTTATTCAAATAGGATTTATGTTGGCTTTGTTAGGAGGCTCGCGTAGTTTGTTACGTTAGCTCCAAAAGGATAAGTTGCATTGGCATTGAGAAAGTTCTATGGCGTGGAGTTTATAATTGCATAAAAGGAGTCAATGTAGTAGCTGCGGCACATCTAGGCACTTTAAAGAAGGCTGACAGGTGAGCGAGATAGAATGGGCGGGCACTACTAACCAAGCCAAACCTAGTTCTCACCGATAGGTGCTGGTAGCTTGCTTCTAAGCCTTGCCAATTATAATAGTTATGGCCATGGCCTGAAGGAGCCTTAAGCACTTGTACAATGCTCAAGTCAAGGCTCCATCCTACTCGTTGCCCAAAGCCTTGACTTATTATTATATATTAGTAAAGCGTGCCATGTAATAAATATGGAGGGAAGGGAAAAAGGGGTCTCTTTCCTCGCCCGATGGTAGAGGTCGATCCCTTATCACCTTCGGTGCCTCCTTGTGGTCCTTCTCTTTAGCTTTTCCTTGGCCTTTAGAGCTAGTTGATATGCCACTTTCCATATCTGATGCATCAAGATTTGATCTTGGATTTCTAGCCTCAAGCCCTATCAAGCAAGGGATTCTTCGTCGGATTCATTCAAGCCATTACAAATAAACAATTAGTAGAACTCCACAACTATTAGGAGTAGGGGCTTTCTTGTACGCTTCACTTTAAAGGATAAATAGAAAGGAGAGAAGTGGACAAATAGTTGAAAGGTAATTTCATGCTTATCCGGTGCAATAATGAGATCAACTAGGATTCTGAGGAAAAGAATCATTCACCAGGTATGGCTTACTAACCCCAATATCTGAAGGTCCAGAATGCATATTAAAAAATGATCATTCTCCATCTAGAAAAAGAAAAGCATCTTTATTTAAGGACAACAAGGCTAAGTAGAGCATTTTATTGAACGTGGATAGCTAGAAATATTTCATTACACTGAATTGGTTGTCCTAACATTCAATGGAAGCACTTCTTTCTAGCACTGGCTGAATGGAAGAGTTTAAGATGACTCCAAGGCATAAGTCCTAGAAAGTCCCTCCAACTTCCCCTTCCTTAGGGAAAACTAGCAAATAAGAGCATTTCCTATTGATTTGTCACCAGCAAGAGAGAGGCAAGGATGAAGTGAGTAGACTAAAAGGAGAGGAGGTTAACTCGTCGAATGAAGCGGTAAGATAGGTAAGGAGCTTAGAGTGACACACTTTTCTTCAAAGGCAAGGAATGAACCAACACTAGAGATTCAGCTGCTTGACCGAAGCTAAGAAGGTTTGGAGTTTCACCGTGAATTGAACCTAAAAAAAATATTACATTATATTGAGGTGGGAGACTAGCTTGACTAAAGGAGTAGCTGAAAAGCGATTAAAGCTTAACTGGTGAAATACCTTGAACAATACCATATCAGGGCATACCAATAAGCAGTTAGGGGATCAAACTGCTCGTAGTAAAGAGATGAGAGAAGAGGCTAACTCAACTCAAAGGTTTTGAACACTTGGCAAAAACCTAATAAGTAGGACATTCCTGGATCAAAGAGATAGGCACGAAGTCACTCGACTGTGAACCAAAATAAAAACACTTGGCTATAGGATGATCACTCCAGAAAGGTAGGTTCCATATCGACTCCTATCCTAGAATTAGCTCATTTCACACCAATAGAACTTAATCACGGGTAGAGCCCTAATAATGTAATTAAATAAAGTGGAAACCTGTAATATGAGAGCAAAAACCTTATGTGTGTAATAATAAGAGAAAGATCGAGTTAGGTAGGATGTAGATCGAGCGCAATAAGGTACAAGAGTGATTATTTTGCTTTGAGATGCTCTTTTCCTTCCAATAATTCAATTTAAGAGGCTACTACCGATGAAGCTCATTCGCTATCTTTTTATTTGAAAACCAATCTGTCTACTCTTTTCAGTTATCCAAGTAGTCTTAAGAGTGGTCTATCCATCATAGGTAAAGTACAAAATGTAGTAGAGTAAGCCCCATCTGCTTTCCATTTTAGACCTCTCTTTCTGGTCTGTTAGCCTTACAAGTAAAAGTCTTCTATTATGTCCATCTATTGTATCAAGTGAAAGGGCTCCTTTAGATGTTCCTAAAATCTCTATTTGAATACTGGATTGGCAGAGGTAGGCCACTTAAGCCTTACTTGAGAGGTGCACTCATTGGCAGTTCTTAAAGAGAGGACTCAGAAATGGAAAAGTCTTAAAGAGCTATTAGGACTCTGGTCCTTCAGCTAGCGGGATAACTAACTTAAGACAAGTATACAAAGAAAACAAGGGAGTTTTTGCTTCTTTAAGGTGTAGAGGAAGGTTACACCGATCCTGCATGCATTTTGAAGAATTTTTTTATAGGAGACAAACCTAAGGTTAAATGTTGTACCTTACTTCTAGGCCTAACTAAGAGGTCACTTCACCCGCTTTCTTTACTAAAATTCCTGTATGAATAGTTCAAATAATTTAGCATAGAGAGAGGATGTTCAGGCTTGAATGAAAGGATTGGTCGATGACCAGACTTGACTTACCTTGCTTACCTATCATAAAGAGAAAGAGCCACCCCATGCAAAGGCATTGATCGTTTATGGCTTGTTTTGGCTATTTGATGGATGAATGTGTGCCCTATTTTGGAGCCATTTCCGGGCCTTACTTCTAAGTTAGATTTTGATAGAAAGAAGTTAAGTTCAGTATAGCTCTC
Source organism: Mallotus nudiflorus (assembly GCA_947683625.1). Classification (NCBI taxonomy): domain Eukaryota; kingdom Viridiplantae; phylum Streptophyta; class Magnoliopsida; order Malpighiales; family Euphorbiaceae; genus Mallotus; species Mallotus nudiflorus. The sequence goes on from CANTUR010000464.1 coordinate 219,345, forward strand.
ATTTCTGAGGTGGCATCAATCCTCCTATCTTGATTTCTTTTATTCCCTATCTCATCATTCTGTTTGGCTAGTGGTCCAATCAGTTCTTGCTGTATATCCATGGGTTGGGTTCCTTTTTTAGAACCATTGTCCATAGCCTTTCTTTGTGACTTGAGTATGTCAAACTGTTCACCCCGTTTCTTTATTTCCTCAGGTAATGAACTAACTCCGATTTGTGTATGACTTGATGCTCTATAGTCTGTATCTTGCCCCTAGTATTTGACTTAATAGTATTTGACTTATTTCATAGATTTTTTATTTCTTATACTCCATTAGTTCTCCAAGCTTCTTCCTTCCTGAGCTTCAGTTGGTGCAATAGCCCCAGGTGTAGGTACTTTAGTGCTCTTTCTCTCCTCTAGTACCTTATCAGTTCGTACATTAGTTTAAGTCTTCGAAGCAAAGCAGTCAAAGTGGTAGAAGTCAATATGTGGTTCGAAGTCTTCCATTCAGTCTGTCGATTGAGTAGTTGATTCCGTCTGTTTGTGCTCTTTGCTGAAGTAGTGAATGTGCTTTGAGGTTGTGTAAACTGGTCGGGGCCATTGCCTTGAGTTGGTCCATTCCTTTAGATAGGGGAAATTACCTTTTCCTTATGGTAATTAGCTTAGCATTTCAAGTAGTTTCAGTCCTGTCTCAGGCCTTGCCCATGAATCTTGCACTTGCCTTAACGAGTAGCTCTCTCTTTTCTCATTCGCCTTATCTTCTTATTAGGACTCCTTCTCTGGGCATAGTAGCAACCAAGGTTGTAATCCTGAGGCTAAGTTAGGTAAGCAAGTAAGCAAGCAAGTAATAGCAATCTGCCCTTAAGTGATCAATGCTACACTATTTGAATAGTCTTCTATTGAATAGTCCACCTTTCATGCAAAGTAAATCTACTTATAATACACTAAGTCCTCCCTTGTAGGGTCAATGGTTTGGCCTTGAGCTTGAGTAAGTCGATATTTTTTACTTAGACATCAACCAGGTGAATGGAAGTCTCACCTTATTTGAGGGGACATGGTTCGGGTATATGGCTATATAGCGTCAGTGTTGTTTGTCAGTCACGTCAGTGTAGGTGCAGTGTCAGATCATGGTAGCATTAGCTATGCTCAACTAATAGGATGAATCATGTGACTTACTTGACATTTTATTGAGATAAACTTTAAGCTACTGAACAAACAACGGTCTATTATTTTTCTACTTATTTTGGAAGCTTGAAATGACAGACAAGTGGTGACTTTGAGACAGCTTTGCTACTGAGCTTCTTGTTAAAAGATGGATGCATGTAAGTCTAAATTTCCTACTTAAGAAGAGCCCTTCTCAAAGATAGGCAAGCTAAACCTTCATTAGCTTACATGGGAATGGAAGAACTGGGGCATTGACCTCTCATTCCTACTCTTCTTGTTCTCTTGGTATTGATCTTGAAATGGAGTTTGTGAGGTGACACAAGATAAGAACTTCTCATTTAACCTACATATATATAGTGTTTTCTCTCCCTCCAACAAACAATGCCTATTTTATAGCTCATTCCCTTCCCCGTGTGGATTATAAACGTTCCCTTAGTGCAAGAAGTTACTTTTGTGCCTTTTAGAAGTCCAAACTATTTAGACCTCTTAGAGGTTCTAACTAAAGAGCATGTAGATCCTAAAAATGCATAGTTTCACCCTTAAAAATGACTTCTCTGATAGGCTAGCGCATTTAATATTTACCTAACCCGGTACATCCTTGACCGGATCCCACGTTAGCACCAAGGCGCTAATCTCTAACTACAAAAGTAAAAGCTTAAGTTTGAGAATCTTCTAGTCTAGTAGGCCCGTAAAACTCATTAGGGTAAGTGGTATTATTGAATTAGACAAAGCAACAAGCAATGAAACAAAAAATGGATAAAGCACTTAAAGACAAGTAGGCCTCTCTAGAACATACAAGTGCATAGCGAGCCCATGCAAAGGGCTTGGTTAAGATATGCTAGATTCCACCCAATAGACAAAATGGAACCTAACCATACATGCCCTCTAATTATATCTTCCAAATTTTCGACACTAATAATCCACCCCTCCCCTCCAAAAAGGGATTTTAGTAAATAACCAAAAATAATACTTGGGCTAAGGGTTAAGTTGGTAATTTTTCTTACATCTCCCCCCTAGAGCCCAGGTATCATATATACCCCCAAAATAAAGAGCCTTGAATACTAGAAGAAAAGCACCTATGCCTAGCCAGATTAAGTGAATACCTAAAATTGTTGTCATTTTATTTCTATCTTTCCATATATAACCAAAAAATGGAAAAGATTCTTCAAGAATCTCAGGACCCAAAAGTGCATGATAAATACCGCTAAAGCCCAATACTGTAGAGGAAATTAAGTGAAGTACACTAGATACAAAGTATGGAAAAGTGTCTATAACCTCCCCACCAGAACCTACCCCCCAACCTAGAGTAGCTAGGTGGCGAAGTAAAATGAATCCTTGTTCATACATTGGCTTCTCCGATACAAAATGAGCCACTTCAAATATGTTCATTGCTCTGGCCCAGAATATGATTAATCCAGCATGGGCTACATGAGCTCCCAGTAATTTACTGGATAAATTAATAAGTCAGGCATTCCTAGCCCACCAAGCAAAACCGATGGTTTCTTGGTCATGACTAGCTTAAGATAAAGTTCCATTAAAGAGCATTTCCACATGGTAAAACCTTCTTAGGGAATATAAGGTTTTCATGAGGCTGATCTTGAGCCACCATCCAAGCTTGAATACCATCATTTAAGAAACTATTTTTAGTATAGAAAGTCTCAAATTCAAGATCTTCCACTGTATGAATTTCCTAAGAAATGAAGTCATAGGAACGTAGATTCAGAGCTAGATGACTACTCCAAAAGCGCTCATCCATAAATTGATTACGGGTATAAATAACATAAAGAAATGTAACCAACATTTATTGGTTAGATTTTCTAGGCCATGAATAGTGATACACCAACCTCCATTCTAATATGAAAAAAGCCAACACCAGATTATTGCGATAAGCATTCCGCTATAACGGGCAGACCGAACGAGTCCAGGATGTGGAAAGAAAGGGAAAGCATTCAACTCAATTAGCAAAAAAATTCTTTCATCAACTAGAATCCTGACTAAAGGAAAATAAGGTTTTAGTTTCAATAGTGATAATGTGAGCCCTAAGCAGATTAAGCTTCTTTAGTGTAGTGAGCCTACCTATTCAAAATAACAGAGACTTACTACCTAAAATGGTATTAATGGATAAATGCTAACCAATAAACATTGGTTAAAGAAGTTAACCATGCATTTAAAAAGTTGAGAGAAGATATTTTTCCCAATGGATGAGCAAAAAAGAATGCGAGCTGAGCCAGAATAGGAGGACGAGACTTTCTCACTTACTTACTATACATAGATGCATAGATGCCACTGGCTTTAAAGTCTTTTAAAGAATTGAAACTGCCATTGTAGTAGTACTTCTTGCTGAAAGGATTGAAAGCGAAGGCCAAAAAAGCATAGCATATGTTCTCCATAAGAGGCGAGGAAGGCGAATATAGAGATAAGGACCACTACGATGAATATGAAGGATACTTAGGGTGGTCTGTAAGCATCTTGGTGGTGAACTAGTTTAGGGGGGTCTTCTTTCTTGGGTTGGGTGAGTTCACACAACAGCTTATGATCTTTATCTTTCTTTACAGGATTCTGTCAATTTTCATAAGCAGTGAAGGGCATGATAGTAGCACCATTAACAATGGCACCAATGGTAAAGATAAAGGCATAGGCTTCAGCAACAAGGGTAAGAGATGCAAAGGTAGGAGCATTTGAGTAAGCAAAGGTACCAAAGGAAAGGCATCACATTCAGGGAGGACTGCCCATCCCTTGTCTATTCATTGGGATTTGGAACACCCTCTCTCTGGGCAGGAATACCTAGACCTCGGGTTAGAAGGTAGATTGTCCTTTCTCCATGCTAGTAGGAGTGGTCAATTGCTCTTACTTCCCGAAGGGAGGTTTAATCAGTAGTTATAGAATAAGTTGCTCTTGTTTTATTTCATAAGCAAATGTATCTGGCACTTTTGTATATAAAGAAAGGCTACTTTTAGCTAAAAATAATTAGCCGTCCCCCTACCCTAAGTCATTGCATTGATAGAGATGAGTGCCCTGGTTACTAGCCCTTTTTATCTTTCTTTGAATAAAATAACTGGTTGATTAACAAATAATTGGAGGAGGGGTCAATGCTTTTTCTTTAGTTTAAAGAATCTTGTTATCGAATCTGCTTTAAGTAAGGGTAGTAGGATTTGACTAGCTTGAATGTGATGGACTTAGGGCCAGTCTTTTCTTAAACAAGAGCTTTTTTTTATAAAAAAGAATCTGATTCGGACACTGTTCACAGTTCTAACTTCCAAAAGAGGAAAAAAACACCAAACAAATGGATCTTTGGATTGATCCCTAAGCAATAGGTCCAACACTCTTGGGTATTCAGGACCGGCCCGAGACGCATTCATTAAAAAATGTACAATTAGGACCTCAATAAAAATTGGACCTAATATCGAATTTGAGGTAGAAAAAAGTGAGAATAAGACATCGAACATTGACGGCTAAATATCACAGACTTGTTTTATAGCTTTCACACTTACTATAATGAATCAAGATGATAGAAGGAGAAAACTGGCTAGGGGTTAAAAAGAACTATCTGCCCTAATGTTTGTCCCGCGCACATCCCTTAGATGAGCTATATAAAGAAATCAAGAGGAGGCTTCATAAGAGGACTGTTTGAGGTACTCTGGAAGGATAGTTGCACCCATCATAGAGGCAGATAGGCAAGCTAGGAAAGGTGGAAGAGGAAAAGGCAGGTATGTATAAAGCAAGTCATATTCAAATAAATTTGGCCATGTTTCCAGAGAGAGGCCACTTTCTCTCAGGCCATCAGTCTTCTACTTCTAGTTGACTGCTCTATGACGAGCTTCCCTGTTTCCTGGGCTTTGCTCGTTCATCTACATTCTGACCCAGCAAGCAATAATTAAAAAAAATTTCACCTTGCCTGAATTAAGATTTAAAATTTATTGTCAAAAAAAGACAATCAATCAAAATTAAGAAAAAATGGAAATAATGACTAGATGGATCCCTATCTTTATCTTTATCCATGAAGATACCTATCTATATGGATAGAAATCTATCTATGAATCGATCTAGACTATCCTCTATCCAGATAGATATGTCCCTTTGAGCGACTATGCCGATCTTTATATGTTTTGGCCATGTCCATTTTCACTCTGAAAAGGAAGGTTAAAATCTTTCGATCTTATTTCATGAGGGATATGACCTACGTTAGGTCCATAAGATACCATAGCTTTTAGTGTTCTATGATTCACCTCCGAATAATGACTAGGTAGTTCGATCCTTTTGATTCTTCTCTTCATAGTAAACTAATGGGGCGATGCGGATCAATAGATCGAATTGCTATATAAAGAAGAGTTGTAAACTATAGGACTTCTTATTTGAGCAGGAAGATTTTAGTTTTTCTCATTCCTTTTCTTCGATAAGAATAGGGATTTGAAATGATATAAATTTCTCTTCATTCTATTATGCTCAGCTAAGGAACTGCCTAATCATACTTTTTCATATCCAAAATTCTTTGTTCTTTCTAAGTCTTCTTCTTGCGTAGAAGAACGCAACTGTTGTAAAAACTAGGATTTTAGTAGTAAGCACCATCCCCTTTTAGTTTTGAGTAGGTGGAACCATTATGTTTTGGTTATTCTCCATATTCATACCGGGAGATCCAGAAATTTGTCTATGATTTTTTTAACTGATATTTTGATATAGAAAAATCTCCTTACTTCTTCACCACAGATTCTTACATCATTTTCTTTAAAAGATATTAAATCACTAGGGGAAACATTCAAATGAGTAATGCTTACCATTCCATTATTCATACAAACCCTTCAATGACTTATCGGCTACCTTGCTTGAGGAATAGTTTCACAAAAATGGAGACGAACTAGAATAACATTTGATATTGTTTCTAGATTAAGTAGAAAAGGGATATATGAAGTTCATTCTGTTCCTCTATGCATCACTGTGATGGGTAAATCTGCATAAAAAAGGGGCAACTTTCATGTAGTTTGTGATTGGATGTAACTTCTAAGATTTTCTCTCAGATAAATCTTTCTCTTAATATCTTTCTTCTTATTCCTCAATGTTTAGAGAATGTGGCATTGTATTATTGTAAGTTCTCTCTTCTAAACATTTCCTAAAAGTAGACGATAAGTTTTAAATCTTAATGCGGGCAAGGCATATCTCGTTGAATCAGTCTTTTTTGCCACATTATGTATAATGAGAATCGAACCCCCTCTGCTACTGGTAGGAGGATGGAGAATGTTCTACTTTGATGCAGTAACTTTTTAGGAGTAGGTTTTGGCTTTCCCCTTTCTCTAATAATAAGTTAAGCTTCTAAAGCTCCTTCCTTCAACTAGTGCGCAGGAGCGCACTTCCGTTTTCCCCAACCTATAAAATGGGGTGTAATGAATAGAGATATCTTGCCAGTAGTCTTCTCTTCCTATCACTTCACTTCATTTGAGAGATCTCATTGGCCATTACCGAGTGGGGCGAAGGGGAAGGAATGGGTGGTCCGGGAATAGCAACATGAGAGGGCTCGTAACCCCCCCTCCCCCTCTTCCCCATGCCTATTTGTTCCCCCGACCTCGAAACTCTTTTTTTTAAAAGAAAAAGATAAAAAATAGATAGGGCCATGATACATTCTAGAATATTTTAAGGGTAAATAGACTCTTTTCATCCTTTCTGGCAAGATGCCTGCCTGAGGACCTATGTGAATGTTTTGGAATGGGGATGTTTGCTTTTTGTAACAAGTAGACCCATGATATGGACTAATAGATGTTCTTACTCTTACCCGATAGTAAGATCTATTCATAGTTGGTGAGTCCCACATGGTATGGCTTCTCGCTTTTCATGAATGTATCTCCCCTTCTGCTTATGTGACTTTGACCCACCTTTGCCTCTACTTGCTTCTTACTCCCTATGAGCCATTTTATGACCTTATTTTTTCAGAGGATCGATGGGACATGGGAGCCTCAACTCAGGCATTGGTTTATTGAAATCACCTTTTCTATCCCACTTCCTTCTATTCAAAAAGGTGAGCAGCCCTTAAACAAAAAGAAACGGCCCTAAGAGAGCTCTTCTTTATATATTAAAAAAGTCCTTAAGTAGGTAGCCCCAAAAATTGAACTCAGCAACTTGTTAGGAGTAGGTTTAGGCTTTTCCCGTTTATGTTATTAGTAAAGTGCTAACGAGCAAGAAAACTACTATGCATTAGCGTAATAACTTTCGTGCAGCTCAGTCCATTGCTTGTTCTATAGTACAAGGCTTTTTCAATAAGGCTCGCATAGGGGCACTCACATTTTTTAGCTCACCCGACAAAAGGTTTCCCTCATAGGGGTTGGGTTGGGGCATCTTCTCCCCAAACTATGTCCTAGATAAGCTAAACATTATCATTCAGGTTTGCACAGCTTGGAGAAAGGAAGGACATATAAAAGATGCTCTACTATGCAACTCCAATAGGCTCAGAGGGATCGAGTGGAACTGGCTCTAAAGAAGAACCTACAAACTTGGGAATATCTTTAGCATAGACTAGAGAATAGCTTTCAATTGTAGTAGATTAGATTAAGAGAAGATAACTGGGGAAATTAATCGTATAGTATTCTCTCCCAGGGAAAAGCTAAAGTCCAAAACGATTCCTCTCCTTATCAAGAAGAGTAAAAAATCCCCTTCTTTAGCCATTAATTTTACTGTCTTACTCATTGGCAACTTCCACTACAACCAGAGGGGCTTCAGGGATGACCTCAGCTTAGTGGAAAGTGAAGGTTCAAATCCTAGAGAAGGTGAAGGAATAGAACTGCTTATCTCAGGAAATGTAGAGAAACTTGACTGACTAGATTGCCTAAAATTCGGATCCCTATTTAACTAAGAGACTTAAAGGCTTTCAAGTCAAGAAACTACACTAGCCCTAGGAAATCAATACCTCACTAAACATTTAAAGAAAATTGCCTTTTATTTTAGGGTGAGATACCCTAGCTTTCAGTTGCAGTATTGGTCATTGGCGACCTTAGGATGCATCTCAAGTGTACTGGGCACCCCCTCTTTACTTATAGGCTTAGCATAAAAAAAGCAAGGCTCTTCTTTGAGATCAGGATGTTCTACCTCTTTTCCTAGGGAAGGCATATACTACAGATAGTAGTCTACTTTGTGAAAGTCCCAAAAAAGCTCACTTCACAGCAACGACATCCATCCAACGAGATATGCTTCTAGTAACATTCCTTGATCTAAAATTTTATTAATGACAGTCTATCCCTTCACTTAACTAAAAGCATACACTCGATAATGAACTTTTATTATCAAAAGGGTTGGTTCATTAGTGTACTCATGCCAAGTGCTACCACCTCATCCTATTCATGAACGGTGAGGCATCCCAAGCCCCTGTAACATTTAGCTTTTTATGTCCTTCTACCTTAGGATAGTTAGGCCGAGCTTGGTAACTACCACTTTGATCAAGTGTTAAACTACTACTTATGGCTTCAGTTGAGAAAGGTATGGGCCTATGGGTCAGGTTCATAGTAGTAGATGGACAATTAAAGTACATGGGGTTTGCTTAGTGAAGCGAAGTAGAGGGGTATCCCTTAGATATTGAACAAACTAGCCACTTGTTATTGTAGCAAGGCGTCATGGGTCTTGTGAGCTTCTAGGCATATATGAATCTCCTTGATTCCTCTATATGTAAGGAAATAGCTACATAAAAAAGGTGCAAAGGTCATCGAATTGCCCTGGACTCTCCCAACAGAATAGTATTTAGCCTGAAAAGGCTAAGGCTTGAATTGCACTCTTAGAATGGCTTGTGCTTTAAGAAAACCTACATGGCTGGAAAAAGGGGCATAGACAGAGAACCACTCTAAGTCTTTATTCCCCATTATTGAGAGTCCCATGCGCCCTAGTCTTTTTTCTTTAAAGACATGTTTGAATTCGCACCTTTGGGCTATGATAGTTTTTAGCTTCTCGGGGTGGGACTAGCCGAATCAAGTAGGAACAAGGGGTATAACTATTACTACTATATGATAAATGCTTTCTGCCCAATCCCCATACAAGGCAGCTTACCAAGGCTTACCAAATTTCTTTAACGGCCTATGTGCTATGATTAGGACTTGTGACTTTACCGACATTGCCGCTTCTCATTTCTCCCCTACCCTGAAATGAGGCTATTTACCTTCTCTACGACCATAGACTAAAGTTAGAAGATCCATCAAAGATAGTCCTTTCTTTAACCTACCTTGACTTTAGTGGGTCTACGAATCCATGGAGGGATAAGTCTGCTAGTGACCAAGCATCGAGTCAAGATAGGAGCAACCCCCCATTCCAACCAACCTATAAAACAAGTTTTCAGTAGGTTTTATCTAGAAGGTAGGAAGAGCTCTATTGGAGCATTTAGGCAGCAAGCCCTATAGTAATGGGATCCGTTACTTGACTTGTGAAGCCTTATGCTTGAAGTAAAATCAGATTACTTGCACAAGACCAAAGATGTATTCAAAACTTAGAAAAAAGGAAGCCCAATTTCCTGAACAATGCCTTGGTAGAATCAAACCCAACTAATACAAAAGCCCATCTCCCAAAACAACAAAGCAAAAGTGCCTCACGGCTGTCACCCCTCTCTCCTTTATGTTACCTATCTTGGGAGCACCTGACCTCATCTTAATCGGTGAAATTCGATCACAGACTTTCTCTCCTCTCACATTCATTTGAGTGAGATTCATACTATCTTTTCTTATGAAATATCTAGTCTTTCTGTGCATTTATCCCTGAGACTAATACTAGTGAATGGTGCTGGACTGGACTGGATAACAATTAAAGTGGGAAGAGGTCCTAAAGAAGGGCTAGGTGAAGAAGATGAAGTGATTAAACAATTGAAAAGGAAGATGCCTTGTGTGAAGGGTGTAACCTATAACCACTCCCTTGGGGATATTGCAGAATTGATAAGGCACAATTTAATCATTACGTCTACTAGTCTCCCAGAGGATTACTGATGATCCCACAAGAGGTTGCCCATATCACCAAGGAATAGTTAGACACACTCTCTACCAATGCACTACCTTTAAAAGGATGGTTCAAGATCTGCCCAAATAGAGTAGTAATTTATTAGTGTTTCATTGGTGCAATCAGTTAATCAATTAGGGAATGGGGCCTTTTACTTTCTTTTAATGGATGTTGTTCCAGGTGCACCACATGGGAGGCGCTTTCACTTCCCTTTTTTTAAGAAAAAATACATGGTAGTCAGGGAGCCAGGCATATAGAGATAAGGACATCCATCAGTAAGCCAATAATGATAATAATTGAATAATAACATAGGGAAGCCAGCACACAGTACACGACATATAGGAGGATGAAATCAATATAAGTAGTGGGAAAGTTGGCCAATCAACCATGTAGACACAAGAAATATAACAAACTAGCTTATCAGTATAGCTAATAGGAAATTGGCATGTACCTCACTTTTGCTTCACCCCTCTGGTTAAGTCAATAAAGCTAGCAGCTACTTTTAAACTAGACTGATGTAGTGGGTGGTAGTTGGAAGTACCGTATGGGCAGAAGCAATCCCCAAGCATCATTTTAAAGCTCATTAGTCTTAGTGTGAAACCTAAGATAAAGAGGTGCATCCAATACAATAGGTCACTATAGGAACATGAACCCTCCATAAATGACCTTCTTTTAGGCCTAAAAAGGGAATTCCCCTTATATATAGGAATATGCCCATGCAAAATAAGTATATCAGGAAACAAGAGTTGACGGGGGGCAGTTAGCCCAGTCGATAGATGCGATGCTGAGGTCACACTTCTCTTAATGAGTCTGTCCAATCAAGTAGTTTGTTAGAAAGGGTTGTAATCCCTCTCTTGGTGATAGTAGCTCTTTATTAGCTTATAGTAGGAGTTGAGCTCTCCTACTAGCTTACTAGCTCTGGTTGTAAGGCTCTTCAGTCAATAGTTTCACTGGAAATTGCTTCCTACCTCGGCTAGCACCTTTATAACTCTCCTTCAATGGATAGATAAGTGAACTCTCCTTTAATAGATAAGTAAAGTAACTCACTTTCAGGCTAACTGCTTTGTTTATCTAGCTTTGCTTTAGGCCTTAGAAGCCTTCATCATTTGTACTAGATATTTGACTTGGAAAGGATCATCGTTAATCGATAGTAACCTCACTCCTTCTATATAGCTCCTCCGGAGGTCTCCTGGGACTGATTTGATTCTGAAGAGGGGTTCCTTGCCCTAAAAAAGGTTATTGCACCTACTTCCCATTTCAGAGGGTCTAAAACATTAGCACTTTGCAATCTTTCCTGGAGGAAACTCTTAATACCTTTCTTCTCTTCTCAATCCAGTATTAAGGTTCCATCTTCTAATTGTAGAAAAAAAGCTAAGCTAGGAAACCTACTGCTTTCATCATAGCGTCACATCTCAGCTATCAGATAGGTCTCACATACCAGTTGTGACTCTTTCTCCTTTTAATTATTCAATTCCCCCCTTGTTCGAGTATAGAGTCACATAGCTCAGTAAGAAGTCAGAACTCAGCTACTCCTAAACTCATTAACTCAAGAGCTAGAGAAGGTAGTTTACTTACTTACTTGTTAGAGAAAGGGTATGCAGTGACTTTCCCTACATCTTCGGAAGGGCTAGCTCGTCAGTACCAGGTGTTGATTTGAAAGGCCTACATTTTAATATGAACTATAAGCCAAATCTTCTTATTACGGGTGCTTTTTAAGTTCTAGTTAGAGTTGTAGTTTTGAGTTTGAGCCTAACGGGGGACTGCTTGATGAGATTTTATAGAAGAGATTTACAGTCCGCTTATATCATAGAGTGATGTTTGAAAACACTGATTCTTAGATTGTTCCAACTAGGTTCTTAGTCCCCTAACCTCTTGAAAGCCCCAGCTTGAACCCTAGAGATTTTAGGTAAGTCTTGCCATTTAAAAGAGCAGCTGAGGTTTGTCAAGTTACGATGAAGTCCACTAGCTTTTACCAGTAGCTCGCTAGGCAGATTAGGTTGTAAACCAGCTAAGATGTCCAATGTGCCGGATTCCTTCTAGATGGTTTATAGTAGAGAATTCCACTCTATAAATCTGCACATATAGGTCTCTCCTATCTCTAAGGTAAACTGCTATGGTCTTCCATTCTGAGGGATTATGAGTGGGCGTGTGACTAAGAAAGAGAGGGAACTATCCATATTCAATATAACCCATAGTCAAATTTCTCTATTGGCTGGTTAGCTTGTGAAACCAAAACCTCCTTACTCACATGCACTACAAGTAGCTATAAATGATGTTGCATGAATTGAATATAGGCCCTATTAGTTAGTAGGGGAATCATACGTAAATCTTTCCTATGAAAGGACCAACGAGGATTCAAAAGAAAGGAGAAAGAAACGGTGGATGCTAAGAATGCAAGCTGTGACTAAACTGTATGAGAATCTTATCACACGGATAAGCATCAAATGCAAGCTCTTTGAAAGGGAGTAGAGTGGTAACTATACTGGTTCACTTTGAATGGAGGACTTTTGCAGCTATATCCGCCTACTTACTTTTTCCTCGATCGAAAGACCTGCTACCAATGGAAAATAAGGCCAAGACTTTTTTACCTATATTGAGAAAACTTTTCCTGGTTTTGAGTTTCATTTGAGTTTAACTAGCATAGGACCTTCCTAAAAAGACTTTCCTTTGGAAAGGCATTGAAGGAGTTAGCCCAAGGGGCAATCAGTAAACTCTTATATGAAAGACTTTGCTTTTAAGCTTATGAGAATCCTAAGCTGGGTTAAGGTAGTTCAGTGACTTTCGATCTTAGCTCTTCATATGTTAAACTTCTATTATATTGAAGAAGCTATTCTTGCTCATCTTCTCTTTGCTCTTGTTGAATAAGATGTGATTGCTCTAGTATCACAGCAGTAGGAATAGTCTATATCACCGATAAGCTAGGCCAATTAGTTAGTGAAGTATGGCATCTTAGTAGTGGGAGTAGGAATAGTAGCATTGGATTAGTTAGAAAGAGTATCTTCTTTCTTGTTTAATAAGCCTAGTCTCACATTAGTAGATCAGAGTTCAAGAGCAGGGCCTGATGCTAACGTAAGGGTTGATCAAGGTTGATTTTAGTTATCTCTCTTTCTTTACTTTAGTAATGGATAAAGAGAAATGCCCTTTCAGGGAGCTTTAAACCTCCAAGTGAAAGTGAAGAAAGAATTCTATTCTTGATAGGCAGGCCAGGAAGCCAACTTGAATAGGAAAAACAAGACAACACTTCCAGATGAAAACTCGTGATAGAAGGAAGCTCCCATATGGCTATAACAAGCAAGGTTTTTCATGTTCATCACAATGGGCTTAAAAATCCCTATTCCAATTGATGGTTTTGGGATTTTTTTGGCTAATAGTTACTAAGAAACCTTCTTTCAATCGTATGCCTATACTTGACACAGAATGCCAAGAAGTGGGTTTCTTATTAGGAGAATTTCCAAGTCGAGTGACTGGGACCCTACTTGCCCTTTCGAAAAGGGCTTTGCAATACCAGATCAATAGTCTCAACCAAAAGCCCTCTTTTACCATGTCTAGGAATCCACTTCTTTACTATAACTATACTATTTAAATAAAAACCCTGTTAGAATGCCTAGTTTTGTACCCAAGCCTAGCCCAGAGTCATAGATGGGATTACTGCCCTTGGTATGGGTTGATAAATAGGAAAAAAAAGCCAAACTCCTATTTCTAGTCTAAGAGCTAAAGGGAGAAACTCTACTGCAACTTGCATGCCAGAAGGAGAGAGTAAGAAATTTATCCTACTTTTTGTTCTCAAAGGCGGGTGCTTAGAGTTAAAGTACAATTGCATAAAAACCTCTAATCTTCGCCCATGAATTTAGACCAGCCACTGACTTATCAAATGCTTTTCAGATAGAAGTCATCATTTTTATGTTTAGAGGTCATTCTGTATGGTACTAAAGTCATTCGATCAAGGAGAAAGCACACACGATTTATATATAGATGAATAATACTAGTTAAGTCGAATGGAGCTAGTGTTCTCACTTATGGAAAAAGGGGCTCCCATATAAGAAAGAAGAGAGGCACCTAAACCAGCCACATCTGCCTTACAGTCTGAGAACCTTTGAGAGAGAATCTGATGGCTAGGTACCGCTTACTCTAATTTATACCGAAAGAGAAAAGAGCATAATTACCTGTGTCCTCTGTTGCCAGCCAGTTATCTATAGAGGAGGAGATAGAAATGGAAGATAGCAGAAAGCTCAAGAATGATAGTAAATTCTTTCTAGTTCTAATCTAATGAAGTAAGGATGGCTACATTCATATAGTACAATTATATAATATAAAAAATGAAAATCTTCCTTTCCCAACTCATGTGTCAAGAAATGAAGATGAGATAGCCAACCCAGCAACAAAGGATAAAATTGTTGAGGTAGGTTGGAAATGGTATGGATGAATCTAAGCTTATTCTATAGGTCTTGCTTATGAGAAACTGATGCTGGAGCATAGACTTATGAGCTATCCATTCTAATAAGGGAGGGAAAAATTAATCAGATTCTAACCTAAAAAGAACTAATTTTTCTTCAACTTTTAGGATGACATTATATGAATGACTTTTTCCTAACCTAAAATGCCTTTTGTTTGCCTTAAGGCTTCCTCCTAAAGGGAACATCGACTAAGGCACTAATAACAACAAGAGTAGCAATAACTACCTCCACTATCTCTTAAAGCTTTTGCTTTCAGACTTGCCTTGCTTTCTTACCCTCGGCCTTTAGATGAGATGCTCTAGTTACCATTAGCTACTCTTAGATGAATGCCCTACTACGCTTCCTTCCTTAACAATCAAAGAAGCATTTTCGATTCGCTGACTTCATTCTTATTTCTTAGTGTTCTTTCCACTTTAACATCAACTTTGTTAGCTAACTAAGTTCTTGACCCTCGCCCATCTTTGGCTGCCTATGAGGAGATTGGACCTATGTGATCTCATTACCAGGAAAGGTTGAAAGACAGATATAAAGCAAGGTAATCTTACTACTACTAAGACTACTCTATATTAGGGCTAGGGGTTAAAGCACAACTCTGGCAGATCGAATCTAGTATGATATATAAACCTACTTCTTATCACTTGTCATGAAATTGGAATAGTGAATAGGCACAAGAAAGGGAGTAGTGAAAAAAGTGAGTTCAGTTAGCCCTTTTCCTTGGGAATGAACTGGATGTAGTTGCTTTTACTAAGGATTGGTTTAGTAGGAAGATTGGGTATAATTCTACTCGAGGAAAGTGTAAGAATAGATTTCCTCCTGTGGCACTAGCAACAACAAATAAACTACCACCTGATCTTGACCCTGACAGAATAGAATTCAAAGTTAAAGAAAAGTAATGGTTGAAGAACCTCGTCTCACATCTCTTCTTGTCTAAGGTGGGAAAAGCACTATTGGGTTACAGGCTGTGAAGAAGCCTTGGCCCAAATTAGTCTAAGACTCACTGGTCAAGCTATCAGGTATAGTCAAAGTATCCCAATTCACTAGGAATAGAGAGACTCTATATAGAGTAACTATAAAAAAATCTATTAATAATCGATCTACGACATAGAGATATAAAGCATAAAATAGAAAGGAATAGAACGAGGAGATCCCCTTTTTCTTTTGAATATACAATTGCTCTTCTTTCTCCTTATAGAGTGGAAGAAGCTTTTTCCCTTATCCCCTTCCATTGAATGGATTATGGTTACTAAGAAGTTTTTTATAGCTTCGAGCTGCTTGGATTGAGAGTGTTATTCTATCCCACTGGGGAGGTACTTTTTCTTGCTCTGAAAAGGAACCTATATCAAGGAAGTGAAAACTAAGAATGCTAATCCTTTCATTACTCTAATGGTTATGAGTGAGGTGAGAAGCCAAAGCCATCTTTCAAACTATCCTTATTGGGTCTTTTTGCAATAGAAAGAGCTTCCCTTCCACAATTTCAAGAGCTAAACTTCCTTTTTACTAGCCATCTTCACTAAAGGAGTGACCCAAGCCTTTTAATGAGACCTTAGATGTATGGTTACCCAGGTTGGGAATTAAGCTTATCAATTTAGATAAAAGAACAAAGACTTTGAAAAGGTTTCTAGTTAATAACAATAGCTTATTAAGCCTAAAGGTCTTATCCCTTCGCTCCTTTAATACCTATATCTATTAGTTGAGTTAGTACCATACTTGGATGCCTTACTCTAGGGAATAGTGCATTTATCTTCAACTAAAATAGGATATAGGGTTGTCTCTCCCTTCGGCCTAAAGCCTAGAGTTCGGGTTTAGCAAGGAGTTCTTCTTCTTTATCTTTATACCGAAGATTTCTTTCTTTGATTTGAAATATGAGGTTAAAGCATCATTAGAAGGATCTTCGAATGTTAGGATTACAACCTTAACTAAATAAAGATTGGGAGAAGGTTGACTCTAGATCATAATTTTATATTTCCTTTCCTAGTGAAAGAAGATTGAGGTTACCACCTCAAGAGCCATATTATCTTATAATAAACTCTCCATCTTTGCTGAGTAGTTCTCAACTCCAAGAAAAAATCCCTCTCAACTAGAGTTGGAGTCAGATGCATATCAACTCCTTTTCTAGCTTCACTCCAAGAAAGACACTCATCTCTCTTGGGCTTCTCTGCTCCTCCCAACACTCATTACCGATGAAGTTTGAAACTCTGAGAGTAGAGTCTTCATTCCACCCCTACCCCTAAACTCAGAAGAGTGACTTATTGAAGAAAATAATTCTAATTGACCCTGTTTGAAGAAATTGGTATTTTTTCACAAAAAGCAAAGATCTCCTACTTGCCCTGCTTTTCTCAATCTTCTATTTTGGACTACGCCACGATCGGGTTATGGCGGTCTGATTCTACTATATGTTATTCCTCTTAGTCAACTAGTAGTAGTAGTCTTAAAGTTGGAAATCACTTTCACATCTCATATGACATCCGTACAACAGACTTCTTCAGGCACCAGTAAGGTAAGTTGCTACTCCAGCCCTCCATATGATCTAGCTTATTTTAAGGATAGGTTAGCCCCTTATCCTTAAAATAATAATAAGGTAAGCTTGTTTGTGTTAGGCTTTCGACACCATACACTAGTGTGGTTGAAAGCTTCTATAGGAGAGGAAGGGAATCATTAAGGGCATTCCTGGTCTTATCGTGCATTCATGCAGCAAGATTCAGATTGAATGGATATAGGGGGAATGGAGTCTAGTTCAGTTTTTAGAGTGGAAGTCTCAAAGAAAGGCTTGGCTATTTCCTAGCAACACAAGGTAGGTGCAAAATATGGGTATGGCTCCATGAGTCTATGTGTCTATATAGATCCTTTCATAGGTTAATAAAAATGTGCAAAAGCTCTATTTGCCTCTACCATTCTATAAGTCTCTTCCTTTTTGCGTATGGCATCACCACTCCCTTTAGCAGCATCCACTAATTCAAAACTTAATTTGAAAGCCATATTTCGACCCAGACATTTTCGAGATGCCCCTAATAACCAACGAATGGCAAGTGCTTTTCCTTATATAGATCCTATTTCAATGGGAACTTGATGAGTCGATCTACCTATATGTCTTGCTTTTACTGCTATATCGGGAGTTACTCCATGTATTGCTTGATGTAAAACAAATAGTGGATTTATTTTTGTCTTTTGTTGAATTTTTTTCATGGCTCGATAAATAATTTGATAAGCCAATGATTTTTTTTCTGTGTTTCAGAATATGGTTAACCAACATATTAACTAATCGATTATGATAAATTGGATTGGATTTGCAATTTTTCTTCAACAGCACCTTGACGTGACATGAGCATACAAGGGGTTCTCAAGAATCAGTTTTCCTTTTATAAGGGCTAAAAAAATCATTTATTTTGGCTTTTTGGCTCTATATTGTAGGGTGGATCTTGAAAGATATAAAAGACCTCCCTCCAAGCTGTACATACGAATTTTATCGAATACGGCTTTCCATAGAATTCTATATGTATCTATGAGATTGAGTATGGAATTATGTTTACTCACTTTAAATTTAGTATCTTTTTCCTGCTAGGATTAGAAATCCTATATTTTACATATCCATACAACTGAGTCCTTGGGTTTTAAAATAGTGTAAGAAGTGCTTCGAATCATTGCTATTTGACCCGAACCTATTCTAAAAAAGTTGAGGCATTTCGAATTATTTGTTGACATAGACAAAGTTAAGGAAAACCTCTAAAATTATTCCAATATTGGACCTTGGACATATAATAGTTCCGAATTGAATCTCTTTAAAAAGAAGATCTTTTATCTCATGGTAGCCTGCTCCAGTCCCCTAATAAAACATTCATTATTGGGTTAGCCATATACTTTACATGTTTTTAGCAATTCACATGGCATTATCAAATGATATAAGTATTGGATAAGAATCTATAACACACTAGAACGCCCTTATTGATGATCCTTTACTTGGACAACATCTAGGTTCCCTCGAACAATGTGATATCTCACACCGGGTAAATCCTTAACCCTTCCCCCTCTTACTAAGACTATAGAATGTTCTTGTGAATTATGGCTAATACCAAGTATATAAGTAGTGATTTCAAATCCAGAGGTTAATCGTACTCTGGCAACTTTACGTAAGGCAAAGCTTGGTTTTTTAGGGGTGATAGTGGAAAAGTTTACAGATAAGTCACCCTTACTGCCACTCTATAGAACTATACATGAGATTTTCACCTCATATGGCTCCTTGTTCAATTCTTTCGAAGTCATTGGATCCTTTTCCTCATTTGAGAAGTTCCTCCTTTCATCCACTCCGTCTCAAAGAGTAACTAGGACAAATTCCGTCACGTTTTCATGTTCCAATTGAACACTTTCCTTTTTTGATTATTCTCAAAGAAGAAGATTCTTCTTTTTACCAAACATGTATGGATCCAATCACGATCTTATAATAAGAACAAGAAATCTTTCTCGATCAATCCCTTTGCCCCCTCATTCTTTGAGAATCAGAAAGATTTTTTCAAGTTTGAATTTGTTCATTTCGAATCTAGGCTCTTCTACTTTAATTTTATTATTATTATTATTATTATTATTATTATTATTATTATTATTATTATTATTATTATTATTATTATTATTATTATTATTATTATTATTATTCCCTCTCTTTTCTTTTTTTATTCCCTTTTGTCATTCCCCGCCATCATGATCGAATGAGAATGGATAAGAGGCTCATGGGATTGACGTGAGGGGGTAGGGATGGCTATATTTCTTAGAGCGAACTTTAAGCGAATATGAAGCACATGGATACAAGTTATGCCCTTAAATGAAAGACAATTCCGAATTCGCTTTGTCTACGAACAAGGAAGCTATAAGTAATGCAACTAAGAATCTTATGGAGAGTTTGATCCTGGCTCAAAGGAGAAGATTCTTCTTTTTACCAAAAATATATGGATCCAATCACAATCTTATAATAAGAACAAGAAATCTTTCTCAATCAATCCCTTTGCCCTCTTATTCTTCGAGAATCAGAAAGATTTTTTTCAAGTTTGAATTTATTCATTTGGAATATGGGCTCTTCTACTTCAATTTTATTTTTCTTTTATTATTATTATTATTATTATTATTATTA
Source organism: Mallotus nudiflorus (assembly GCA_947683625.1). Classification (NCBI taxonomy): domain Eukaryota; kingdom Viridiplantae; phylum Streptophyta; class Magnoliopsida; order Malpighiales; family Euphorbiaceae; genus Mallotus; species Mallotus nudiflorus. The sequence continues at coordinate 239,006 of CANTUR010000464.1, forward strand.
CTACTACTACTACTATTATTATTATTATTATTATTCCCTCTCTTTTCTTTTTTTATTCCCTTTTGTCATTCCCTGCCATCGTGATCGAATGAGAATAAATAAGAGGCTCGTGGGATTAACATGAGGGGGTAAGGATGGCTATATTTCTTAGAGCAAACTCTAAGCAAATATGAAGCACATGGATACAAGTTATGCCCTCAAATGAAAGACAATTCCGAATTTACTTTGTCTACGAACAAGGAAGCTATAAGTAATGCAACTAAAAATCTCATGGAGAGTTCGATCCTAGCTCAAGAAGAATGCTGGCGGCATGCTTAACACATGCAAGTTGGATGGGAGGTGGTGTTTCCAGTGGCAGACGGGTGAGTAACGCGTAAGAACCTTCCCTTGGGAGGGGAACAAGAGCTGGAAATGGCTGCTAATACCCCGTAGGCTGAGGAGCAAAAGGAGGAATCCGCCCGAGGAGGGGCTCATGTCTAATTAGCTAGTTGGTGAGGCAATAGCTTACCAAGGCGATGATCAGTAGCTAGTCTGAGAGGATGATCAGCCACACTGGGATTGAGACACAGCCCAGAGTCCTACGGGAGGCAGTAGTGGGGAATTTTCTGCAATGGGTGAAAGCCTAACAGAGCAATGCCGCATAGAGGTAGAAGGCCTATGGGTCGTGAACTTCTTTTCCTAAAGAAGAAGCAAGGATGGTATCTTGGGAATAAGCATTGGCTAACTCTGTGCCAACAGCCACGGTAATACAAAGGATGTAAGCGTTATCTAAAATGATTGGGTGTAAAGGGTCTGTAGGTGGCTTTTTAAGTCTACCATTAAATCCCAGGGCTCAACCCTGGACAGGCGGTGGAAACTACCAAGCTACAGTATGATAAGGGTAGAGGGAATTTTTGGTGGAGCAGTGAAATGTGTAGAGATCGGAAAGAACATCAATGGTGAAAGCACTATACTGGGTCGACACTGACACTAAGAGACGAAAGCTAGGGGAGCGAATGGGATTAGATACCCCAGTAGTCCTAGCTGTAAATGATGGATACTAGGATGTGCGTATCGACCCGTGAAGTGTTGTAGCTAACCTGTTAAGTATCCCGCCTGGGGAGTACGTTCGTAAGAATGAAACTCAAAGGAATTGACGGGGGCCTGCACAAGCATTGGAGCATGTAGTTTAATTTGATGCAAAGCAAAGAACCTTACCAAGGCTTGACATGATACGAATCCTCTTGAAAGAGAGGGGTGCCCTCGAGAACTTGAACACAGGTGGTGCATGGCTATCGTCAACTCATGCCGTAAGGTGTTGGGTTAAGTCTCGCAATGAGTGCAACCCTCATGTTTAGTTGCCATTATTGAGTTTGGAACCCTGAGCAGACTGTCGGTGATAAGCTGAAGAAAGGTGAGGATGATATCAAGTCATAATGCCCCTTATGCCCTGGGCGACACATGTGTTACAATGGTCGAGACAAAGAGTCGCGATCCCGCGAGGGTAAGCTAACTCCAAAAACCCATTTATTTTGGATTATTGGAATAAAAAATTAAGATTTACAAAATAATGGTAAATTTATTAAAAAAGAGAAAATAAAAATAAAAAAATTGTATTTCAACAAAAAATGTAAATACAATTATGAAACAAAATCCCAAAAATATATGTTGCATGATGCTCCAATAATATAAAAAATGGAAAAAAAATAAGGAACATGAGAAAATAAAAATTATGAAAATAGAAAAAGGAAAAAAAGAGAAGTAAAAAATAATAAAGTGAAAATAAAAATAAGAAAAGAAAGGAAGGAGGAAAGAATAAAAATAAAAAATAAAGGAAAAAAGAGAAATAAAAATAAAAAAGGAAGGAGCAAAGAATAAATATGAAAAAAGAAAGAAAAAGGAAAAAGGAAAAAAATTTAAAAAGAGAAAAATGAATAAGGAAGGAAAAGATAAAGAGAATAAAAAAGTAATGTATTTTTAATTATTAAATTAAATATGAATTTTAAAGTGTTAAATATTATTTTTATGGAATTATTGTTAAATGAGTATTTTAGTAAATTTATTAATTATTAAGAGTATATTTTATATATGTATACTTATGGGTATAAAAATTTGGGAGGAGTTTTATTATTATTATTATTATTATTATTATTATTATTATTATTATTATTATTATTATTATTATATGTACTTATATGTGTTTAAAAAAAGTCACTTTTTACTTCTTTTACTTCTTTTTTTTTATTCTTTCATTTTCTTTCTTCTTCCTTTCTTCTCTCCCACCTCTGGCAACCAACTTCACACACCCAGCCACCACGTCATCACAGCCACTAGACACCAGACACCACCATCCCTCCTCCTTTGCCGGCTTTGGCATCGTCAGGCCTTGTCGGTGGGTTTGTTAAACTCATCTCCCTTTAAACAATTTGCTCGATTAGCTCCAACAACTACCTCGATTTGAGGTAAGTTGATTTCTGCAATTTTTTTAATTCCTTCAAATTGAGTTAGAATTAGGCTTTGTTACAGTTATATAAAGTAGAATTGGAGCTAAGAGCTTTCCAAATATTTTTTTATAATTTTCTAGAAATTTTGGATTTTTGAGTTACTATTCTGGAACTGGGTTACTGTTTCAGAACAGCGTCAATTGAGTCAGTACTGAGGAGTGCATTCTACCTGTGAGTTATTATTATATGTATGCATTGCATGTAGAAATTGTTATTGGCATCCATATTTCGATAAAAAGAGAAATTTTAATTACTATTCTCATTATGTTATTGTTATCATACGTATATATATACATGTTTTCATATATATATATATATATATATATATATATACATATTTTTTGGAGGATATCAATAGAACATGCTACCTAGTGGGCTACACTAGGACTATGTATGTATTATTGTGCTAGATGCTAGGTTATGAAATTTTGATTGATATAAGATTATATGATTTATTAAGATTTATGAATAGAGAGGGGTGTGGCTGTAGCAGCTCAGTTGACCTTTCAGGGCCTCGGGGCCAGTGATGTCAGCAGCAAGACTATGACAGCTCGATTGACCTTTCAAGGTCTCGGGGCCAGACCACTGCCAAATTGGATAAGAGAAATATTATTTGGATTCAACATAACCTAATGGCCAGTAAGGTATAATGATTGAGGTTATGGATATCTTAGGGTTCTGCTTTAATCCTCCACTTATTTTCACCCGTTGCATTGATATGAAAAATGTTTTTAAGCATTTTCATGAAATGCATGTATAAACTAAATAAATATAAATATGAAATAAATATTATAATGATGCTTGGTTACTTGTACCCTTAGGTCATATGTATATATATAATAATAATTCACTCAGTAAGGTCTGATTCCCCTCAATTATTTTTTTTAGGATTCTTCTCTTTAGACCTCCCTCAGTTTTTCTCTTTGCCATAAATTTTCTACATTGGTTAATTTATTTAAATTTTAAAATATTATTTCTTGTATTTATTGATGCTATAGTAGTAGCATGTAGTTATTGTAATATGTTACATTGTTATTAACTATGGTCATGTACTTAACTTTTTGTAAAAATATTTTATTTTGATATTATTTATGGAAAATGCTTAATGTTTTAAAAATTTTTAATTCTAAGGTAAATTTATGTTTATGTTTTATATGAGTTTTATGCTTTAGGCTTGCTACGGGTTTCAGATTCTTGTGAATTCCCATTCTCTAGTGCCAGTCATGACCTTTGGGTTTGGGTCATGACAAAGTTGGCATCAAAGCCTAGGTTTTGTATTATTTGACCTAGGTTTGTAAAATTTAATTTTTCTTTGTAACTACTATAGCAATTAAGTTCGAATATGTCCTTAAAAAGTCTTATTTTCTTATTTTTCTATGTAACCATTAGGACATTGTGTGTTTTATTTTCTTTTCTTTCAGAATGAGGAGAGTACAAAATGCTCTATAGGTCGGCTAGGCCGATGATAGAGAATCTTATTAGGATGAAGTTCTACCCTATGTACAGCCAGCAAGGTATAGGGTAGGGGTAAAGATAGACCTAGAGGGGCAGCAAGTCATCGTAGACAATGAGAACAACATAATGAGGAGCCTACAAGTTAAGATTATAATGATGTTGCGTGTGTACCAGGAGTTTAGTAGGGTGCACTAGCTATACCCCAGGTTATACTTCCTATGCGACCTCTATTTCAGCAAGGAGTTTAGGGTATGTAAGACCCATAGGCAGTAATTAGCAAGATTTCTTTCTATGGGACTTCATAACTGCTAGATTTTCTCCATACGATTGAATTAAGGACTCAAACAATGCACACCAAGTATTAAAGGATATTTATTGTCGAGTTGTCAATTGAGGAACCAATGTTGGATTGGTTTATTCAGGTCATTTAGCCCCATATAACTACACTCACTTGGGCTTAGTTTAGACAGCGATTTATAAGAGAATTTTGCCCAAAGCTGATGAGGATGAGTTATAAACTCTAGTTGATTAATATTTCCAAAGGAGATAAGTCTGTGGAGGAGTATACCAGAGAGTTTCTCATACTATCCCGATATGCTAAGGATATGAAGAGGGACCAGTACTTTGTTGTCATCACTTATATCATCAGTTTAGGTTCTACATTTGCTAGGGTGCCTACTGCAAGCTTAACTCTTGAGGAAGTGACTGAGTTAGCTAAGGAGATTAAGCTTAGTCTCTTTAAGTAGGAAATTATGCCTGATTTATATCAAATTATAGGTACTAAAGCAGGAGGGTATTAGAGTATTCATCATCCGGCATTTCAAATAGGCTGCAGTAGTTAGTCTAGAGGATCTTTTCAGTAGGGCCATAGATCTCAGCATAGGGTCCATATTAGAGTAGACAAGGCCACAGTGGAGCTCACAAACCCATCAAAATTGGTTTAGGTGTTACAAATAATAGTAGCAGTCAGAGTTTAGGATATGGTAGTACGAGATCTGCAGCTAGTGCATTTCAAACTTATGGTAAAGTCCATTAGGGACCTTATTATATGGCTCTAGAAGCATGTTTCAGATATGAAAAAACTAGGCATTATGCTAGATCATGCACTCATTTAGGTTTTCAGTAGTAGGTCCATTAGTTATCTATAGGTAGTATAGCTCCAACACAGTTTCATTCACCACCATTCCAGTATTAGGATACCTCTCAGTTTGTAGCCTAGCAGAGGTGTGGTGGAAGAGGTAGAGACAGTGCTAGAGGATTAGGGCAAGCTTCTTCTAGTCAATAGGAAGGTAGAGGATAGGCCAAAGCTTTCACTGTCACGCAGTAAGATGCTCAGGCATCCAATGTAGTTATAGTAAGTACACTTCTAATATGTATCTTGAGGCTAGAGTTTTACTTGACTTTAGTGCTACCCATTCCTTTGTATCTCCTATTTTTATTTCAAATCAGGTTGACAAGCTATGAGGATGGTAATTCCTTTATCAGTTGCCACATTAATATTATTCTCCTTAGGTATCCTATATTGGTAGAAGGCAGAGAGTTAACAGTAGACTTAGTGCTGTTGGATGTAATGGACTTTGATGTAATCATAGGAAAGGATAAGTTGTCTCATTATTATGCTACTGTGGATTATTGTAGCAAAGAGATGAGTTTTAGAATTCCAGGTGAAGAGGAATTCAAGTTTATGGGTGATAAGAGTGTTATAGCTCAGAATCTTATCTCTGCCATTATGATATAAAAATGTGAAGAAAGGGGTGTCAAGGTTATTTGACTTTGGTTAGGGACACAATAGCTAAACAAAAATCTATTTCAGATGTTCTTGTAGCTTATTAATTTCATGTTGTCTTCCTTAATGAATTGTTGGGTTTACTACCTCATAGAGAGATAGAATTTTGCATTGATGTGGTTCTAGGCACAACTCCTATCTATGCCACCTTATAGGATGGCTCCTGCAAATTGAAAGAGTTAAAGAAGTAGTTGTAAGAGTTATTGGATAAAGGTTTCATTAGACCCAGCACTTCTCCTTAGGGTGCACCAGTGTTGTTTGTCAAGAAGAAGGATGGTACACTCAGATTATATATCAACTAAAGAGAATTAAACAAGGTTACTATTAAAATAAAGTATCCTTTTTCGAGAATATGTGATTTATTTGATCATCTTCAGGGTGCATAGTTCTTCTTTAAGATCAATTTGAGATAGGGTTATTATTAGTTATAGATCAGAGAAGTTGACATTCCTAAAATGACATTTGATGCTAGATATGGCCATTATGAGTTTATTATGATGTCCTTTAGATTAACTAATGCACCAGCAGCTTTTATAAATTTAATAAATAGGGTGTTCAGACCATTTCTGGATTAGTTTGTAGTAATATTCATTAATGATATATTTGTGTATTCGAAGAGCATGAAAGAGTATGTGTATCACTTGAGAACAGTGTTATAGACACTAAGGGAACATTAGCTTTATTAAGTTCTCTATACGTGATTTTTGGCTTGATAGTATGGCATTCCTTAGGCATGTAGTGTCTAAGGATGGTATTCAAGTAGATCCATAAAAGATTAAAGTAGTATCTAAATGGCCTAGACCGACATCAGTTATAGAGATTTATAGTTTCTTAGGTTTGACAGGGTATTATAGAAGCTTTTTTCAAGATTTTTCAAGGACCCTCTTAACTCAGAAGAATGTGAAGTTTATATGGTCAAAAGCATGTGAGAATAGTTTTCAATTACTAAAGGAGAAGTTGACTACAGCCTCAGTATTAACATTACCTAATAGAGAAGACAAGTTCACTGTGTATTGTGATGCTTCTAGAGTTGGCCTAAGTTGTGTATTAATACAGAATGGTAAGGTAGTAGCTTATGCTTCTAAATAATTAAAGAAGCATGAATAGAAATATCCTACTCATGACCTAGAGATGGCTGCTATTATCTTTGCTCTTAAGATTTGGAGACACTATTTGTCTAGGGTGACATGTGAGATTTTTACTAACTATAAGAGTTTGAAATACATCTTTTAGCAGAGAGATATGAATTTAATACAGAGGAGATGGTTGGAAATTTTGAAAGACTATGATTGTGACATATTGTACCACCTAGGCAAGGCTAATATGGTAGCAGATGGCTTGAGTAAGAACTCCTCAAGTAGTCTTGCTCACATTAGTGTGGAGATGAGACCTTTAATCTAAGAGATGCACAAATTAGTAGACTAAGGATTGAGGATGAAGATCACTAAGACAATGGGATTAATAGCCCAGTTCAGAGTGAGATCGATATAGAGGGATCAGATTAAGGTAGCTCATAGCTGAGATCATTATTTGGTAGAGCTGATGGAGAAGGTTCGTGAAGGGAAGTTTACTAATTTTAATATTAATGATAAAGGTGTTTTTTGGATTAGTGGAACATTGTGTGTTCCTGATGTGGACAATTTGAAAAAAGAGATCTTAGAAGAAGCTCATTATACAACTCATAGTGTATATCCTAGTTCTACCAAGATGTATAATAATATTAAGGATATTTATTAGTGGGATGGAATGAAGAAAGATGTGGCAGAATTTGTTTCCAAGTGCTTGACATGTTAGCAAGTGAAACCAGAGTATCAAAAAACTTCTGAAAACCTTTAGCTTTTTCCGATTCTAAGTGGAAATGGGAGAAAGTCACTATTGATTTTATGATAGAGTTACCTTATTCAAAGGATGGATATGACTCCATTTGGTGATAGTGGAAAGGTTAACCAAATTAGCTCACTTTCTACTTATTAAAGCTACTTATCTAGTATCTAATTTAGCTAGGTTATATATCAAGGATATTAGGTGTATTCGTGGGGTGACTGTTTCTATTATTTCTTATAGAGGTTCGATGTTTATCTCTGAATTTTGGCAAAGGTTGCGGGAAGCAATGGGTACCGGGCTTGATTTTAGTACTGCTTTTTATCCTTAGACAGATGGTTAGTATGAGAGAATGATCTAAACACTTAAGGATATATTGAGAATATGTGTAATGGATATTAGAAGCAGTTCGGATGATCATTTTCCATTGGTAGAATTTGCTTATAATAACAACTACCATAGTAGTATTGAGATGGTGCCTTATGAAGCTTTTTATAGAAGGAAATGTAGATCCCCTCTGTGTTTGAATGAAGTTGGAGAAAAAGAGCTAACTAGACTAAAAATTATCAAGGATGCATCCGAGAAGGTTGCTTTGATCAGAAGAAGATTAGAAACTCTAGCTAGTAGGCAGAAAAGCTATATTGACCTTAAGCAAAAGGATGTGGAATTCCAAGTGGGGGATTATGTATTCTTAAAGATATCACTAATTAAAGGTATTATGAGATTTGTCAAGAAGGGATAGTTAGCACCAAGATACAATGGACCTTTTGAGATTCTAGAGAGAGTTGGTATAGTTGCCTATCGATTGGCTTTACTTCCAAATTTGTCTCAAATGCATCCAGTGTTTCACGTTTTAATGCTCAAGAAGTATATTTTGGATTGTTCACATATTTTGTAGCCCTAGAGTGTGGAAGTAAATGAAGACTTGACTTATAAGGAGGAACCATATGCAATTATTGACTACCAAGTTTGTCAATTGTGTTCTAAGCAGATTCCTATGGTCAAAGTTTTATAGAGGAACAACAACGTAGAAGAACACATGTGGGAGACTAAGGCAGAGACGCGAGTAGCATATCCTTATCTTTTTCCTTGATGAACTCTTGTATTCTTTTATATTTGTTAAAATTAGAGGATGAATTTTTATAAGGAGGGAAGATTGCAATGACCCATTTTAATTATTAAATTAAATATGGATTTTAAAGCATTAAATATAATTTTTATGAAATTTATGGTTAAATGAGTATTTTTGTAAATTTATTAATTATTAAGAGTATATTTTATATATATGCATACTTTTGTTATTATTATTATTATTATTATCATCATCATCATCAACATCATCATCATTATCATCATCTATATTTTTTTTAAAAATGTCACTTTTTCCTTCTTTTTCTTCTTCTTTTTTTTCTTTCCTTTTCTTTCTTCTTCCTTTCTCCTCTCCCACCTCCAGCAACCACCTCTGCATACCTAGCCACCAAGTTGTCACTACCAACAGCCACCAGCCACCAGCAACCCTCCTCTTTCATCGGCCACCTTCTTCTCTCCCCTTTTCATTTATTTTTCCAACCAATCAAAGACGTTTGGGGTCACCATCATTGTCTTTAGTGTTGTCAGGCCTTGCCGGTGGATTTATAGGATTCATCTCTCTCTGGACAATGTTTCCCCTCAACCAATTTGCCTAATTAGCTCCGGTAACCATGTCGATTTGAGGTAAATTGATTGTTTCAATTTTGTTTAATTCCACTAAATTGAGTTAGAATTAGGCTTTTTTGTAGTTATATAAAATGGAATTAGAGTTAATAGCTTTCCAAATATATTTTTTTCATAATTTTACTAAAATTTTGGATTTTTGAGTTACTATTCCGATGATTGGGTTTTCGATCACTCTTCTGAGCACTATTTGTATTTTTATTAAATACTATATATTGTGCAAATTAAACTTTGTAAAAAAGTTTTGTGAAATTATTTTTAGAATTTAAAATATAATTTTTGAAAGAAATTATGTTAATATGATTTTCAGAGAACATTCATATTTTATTTTTTATTTAGTTTTGATCAAATTTAAGGTTATTTATCATGTTTAATACTGATTTAAAATAATAAAAGTATGAAAATAATTTTTATAATTAATTTCCAATTTTTAAATAATTAGTAGTAATTTTGGAAAAATAAATGAATGATAAATTTATTTTTTATTTTCAAGTTTAAATGAGTCCTTTATTATTTTTATGATATATTTGAGTGATTTAAATAGTTCTTTATAATTAATGCTAATTTAATTGTAAAAATGGAAATTAGATTCCATTAATGAAATTTTATTTATGAACTAGAATTTTATTATTTATGTGGAAATAAATTTCCTTTATATTTCTATTATATAAATAAATTAAATTGTATTAGTTAACTAAATTTTTATGATATATTAGTGATTTGAGAAAAATTATATTGTTTTTATTTGTGTTGTGGTGTTGGTTTTCGATTGGGCATAAAGTATAGTTTGAGGGACCAACCTGAGATGTTGAGTTATGGATAATTTTGAAGTGTGATTTTGTACAGGAATGACTCTACTTTTAGTAGAGAGATGTCCATTTTATAGAGGAAATTTTGCTGAATGTTTGGTAGATTTCTCGTAAAACATAATATTGGTTTGTGTTAAGTTTTGAGTTTTATTTGAATTTTGTTTTAGATTGAGTATTTTCCTTAGAAATTTAGAGTATATAAGGTTAGGATTTTAATCCTAATTATTTTTTTATTATTTTCCTATAGTTGCACCAAGAGCAAAGCCTTCATGACAGGGCCAATCGAGTCAGTATTGAGGAGTGCATTCTACTTGTGAATTATTATTATATGTATGCCATGTGTGTAAAAGTTATTATTGGCATCCATATTTTAATAAAAAGATGAATTTTAATTGCTATTATTATTATTATTATTATTATTATTATTATTATTATTATTATTATTATTATTATTATTATTATTATTATTATTATATATAGCAGTATTGAGGAGCGCATTCTACTTGTGAATTATTATTTTATGTATGCCATGCGTGTAAAAATTATTATTGGCATCCATATTTTAATAAAAAGATGAATTTTAATTGCTATTATCATTATCGTATTATATATATATATATATATATATATATATATATATATATATATATATATATATCATATATATATATGTATGTATATATATATGTATATATATATATTGTAATTTGGATACTGCTTATGTTTTAATATGATTTCGTTATGTATTTTGATATGATATTTTGGAGGATAGCAGTAGAATGTGCTACCCAATGGGACAACTAGGATTGTGTGCACACCAGTACGCTAGATGCTAGGTTATGAAATTTTGATTAATATGAGATTATCTTATTTATTGAGATTTATGGATAGAGAGGGGTGTGGCTGTAGCAGCTTGGTTGACCTTTTAGGGTCTCGGGGTTGGTTCACTGCCAAACTAGATAAGAGAAATATTATTTGGATTCAATATAGCCTAATGGCCAGTGAGGTACAATGATTGAGGTTACGAATATCTTAAGGTTTTGCTCCGATCCTCCACTTATTTTCATCTGTTGCATTGATATGAAAAAATATTTTTAAGCATTTGCATGAAATGCGTGTATAAACTACATATGAATATAAAATAAATATTATTATGATGCTTGGTTGCCTGTACCTTTAGGTCATATGTATATATATAATAATAATTCACTCAGTGAGGTCTGATTCCCCTAAATTATTTTTTTAGGATTCTTCTCTTCAGACCACCCCTAGTTATCCTCTCTGCCGAACCCTTTCTTCACCATCTTATTTCTATAAATTTTAAACTATCATATGTTGTATTTATTAGATGCTATAGTAGTAGTGTATATTTGTTGCAGTATGTTATGTTGTTATTGACTGTGGTCGTGTACTTGATTGTTTGTAAAAATATTTTATTGCAATATTATTTATGGAAAATCCTTTATGTTTTTAAAAAGTTTTAATTTTCAGGTAAATTTATGTTAATGTTTTGTATGAGTTTTATGTTTTAGGCTTGCTATGGGTTTCATATTCTTGTGAATTCTCGTTCCCTAGCACTGGTTATGATCTTTAGGAGGGATTGGGTGGTGATAAAAAATAACAAAGAAAAGAAAAAATAAAAGGAAAAATAAAGTAAATGAAAGAAGGGTGCATATATGTAAATAAATGAGTACTAGTATAAATAAAAAAAGGTAAAATAAGTAAAAAATGAAAACTTGGGTATTTTGGTTAATAAAATAAAAAGAGTGCCTATTTGTGTAAAATTTCATGAATATTTATTATGGATCAACTTGAACTAGACTGTAAGTTATATTGTGGATCTTTTTTCATATTATATTATGGTTTAGGGGTCCATCACACGTGTGAAGCAAAGAAAAATCGTGCTTTTTTTCCTTTTAGTTGTTTTAGTTGTTTAATAAGAGAAAAAAAAAGGTAGAGGAAGAACGGTAAGAAAATGCCAGAGCCACTAAAATCACAATTGTTGCAACAACAGTTTCCTTCTATGAACATTTGTTGCAAATATCTATTGATGAATGGACCAAATCATCACATAGCACACAATGTTTTGAAAGATAGTAATAATCAATTCTGGTTTGCTGAGGCTTTTGAACAATACGATGGATGCTTAGCAATAGCAGATGGAGTGTAACTTGACTGATGAACAATATATGATGAACTTAAAGCAAATAGTAATTTCAGTTAACCAAAAGAATTAGTATAATCAAGAGAAAATATGGAAAATAAGGTAGGAAACATTTCAGTTTTTTATTTTATCAAATACTATACTAATAATTGGTAGATGTCTTCTTGGACATTTTGATATGCCCAAATCTCTAATCCAGAACAATGTGAAGTTAGTGAAACTATAGAAATCTTTGAATTCAAACTTCAAATTTCCACCAGATTTCAGGTTCTAAAAATTTCTTTATATCAAAAGTAACCTTGAAGGTCTAAATGAACTCAAGAAGTCATTGAGATTTGAAAATTGTACAGACATCTGTTTTATTTTATGAACCTACATGTTTTATCATATGAACCTACATTATTTAAGTGATGAACCTATAATATTTAATTAAAGTAAAAATACAAGTAAAATTCTATTTATTATAAATAAAAATAAAAAATTAAATAATTTTTTAATGAGCAAAAATTTTATTTTGACTAAAATCATTAATAAAAAAATTAAATTCAATTACTGTAGTTAATAAAAGAAAAAGAAAAAAATAATTTTTTGATAAATAAAAAATACTTTTTAATTTTTCAATGAAATTGCAAGGTCAATGAACTTGCAAGTAAAGGTTAATGAATGTGCAAGTGAAAACCTGCAGATTCATTGACATTCACCTGTAGGTTCAATGAACTTATAGATAAAAGTTAATGAACATACATTATTTAAATAATGACCTATATATTTTATCTTATAAACATACATTATTTAAATAATGCACCTATATTATTTAAATAAAAATACAAATACAAATAAAACTCTATTTATTATAATTAAGAAATTAAAAGTTCCCTATTTTACTTCTGCTCTTTAACTCATAAGTTATCTTTTGCAGCAGAGCAGTAGCAAACTAAAACATGGGACAAAGTATGAGTTAAAATAATTTATCCCAAAATTCTAATTTTCCTTAAAATTATTCAAGGAAGGAAGAGAATTGTTTTCTAGTGCCTATAGTGGAATTAAGATGATATGCAAAGGAGAGGCTCAAGCATAGGATCAAGAACAAGAGAAGCCAAACTAAAGGCCAATCTACAGCGCCCCCTCCTTTAAAGCATGGCCATTTATGTTATGTTGTTGGGTGATGAAGAAAAAATAGGTGTGATGTATTCTTTCTCACACATGTTATGGACCCTGATCCATATCGTAATATGGAAAAGGGTCCATGATATAACGATTTGAACCAAACTTATTATTTTTACCTATTGTTTAAAAGTTATTTACAAATCTACAAAAATATAAGTTATAAATTAGAATTCATTCATTAAAATAAAAATAAATTATTTGCCAAATTAATTACACTTTATTTAATAAATATTATGATTTTATTTTGATAATATTTATATTTATAAGTAAAAGTATTTATATATTATATATAAAATATTAAAACATAAATACAACAAAACTATCAGATAGTTTGTGAAATTTTATTTCAACATATTCACAAGGTTCATGAATTAGATTTTGCATAATTTCATCTTGATTTATTTATTAAGTTAGTCTCATTATGCGAGCTCGAATAAATTTTATTAAGTCAAATTCTGAATAGCTCATTCATAAGTTCGCTCATTTGTATTTTTTTTTATCATACTACTTATATGTAAACACCCAATTTCGGGACAATAAAATACGGATGCGACAAAAGACTCCAATGATAAAAATGTTATAAGTAGGTCTTCAATACTTTAAGTTTGAAACCTCAAAAGTTTGAATATGTTTTCAAAAAGAGTTTCATTGGTTTTTTAAGGACTTAATTGTAATACCTTTTAAGACCTAATTGAAAATTTTAATTTCTTTTAAGGGTCTTTTTGTAATTAAAAGTTAAAAAATAAAAATAAAATAAAATAAAATCAGAATTCTATAATTCCAATCGGAATTACGTAATTCCAATTGGAATTTCATTAATTGGAATTACGTGTTTTCAGTCTATTTTTGTATTTTTTATAGAAAATAAAAATATTTTCTTAAGTTCTGTTTGGTTAAAAAAATTTTAAATTTATTTTTGGAATTTATCTAACTCTTTAAGAAATAAAGTCCTTTTAAAATTGAAACTCTTAATACGTAGAACTTAGGGTTTTTTGGTTTTTCCCTATAAAAGGAGAGCTTAAGCTCCTGGAGCAGAGGACTCAATTCTCAATACTGAGCATTATTTTCCAAAAAAAATTTTGGTGATTTATTCGTTTGGAGATTTTTGTGAAGAAGAATAACAAGTTATGAAGGCCTACTAAAAAACAATGGTGATCTTACTAGTCTGAGGAGCAATTCATTCACAAGCATCCATAAGCATTATCTTCTCCCTACCTTCTTTTATTATTATTTTCATTTTATTTAATTTCAATTTTATCTAATTTTTAATACAATTTTATTCTCTAATCATTGTTTTATCCTTTTGTGATGGTGATTATGGAGAGAATTATATAATGATCATTCCTAGAGAACCAAATCTATAGAGGTCCATGGAATGCCATGGATGGAACCTTGTAGCTAGATGTAGTTTCTAGGTTTTTTTATTTAATTATCTTATTTTCATTTATTTCTGGGATTGTATTAATTCGTCTTCTTTTTTATTATTCTCAATAGTTCATTGTAATAGCCCCAATAGTGGGAATAATGAAATTTTATGTGTGTGCAATTGGATGTTTTGTTTTAATTGATCAGTTAGTAAAATTAGAATTTTAATTGGGTAATTAATTAAAATTAATGGTTATAGAAATCATTAGGATTGGATTAGATTTAAGTGGTTAGAATTAGGGTTGTTTGTTAATTACTTATTTGTTTGTTTATGGTCACTTAAATTAAATTAGGGTTTTTAGAAAAAAGTTAAATTAATTGTTTGATCTCTTATTTGTTTATTTTGATATATTTTTATTGTTTTTGGGCTTGTTTGTTTATGTTTATATGTTTCGAGCCTAGACCCATATTAGGCTTTAACCCATTTAAATTTAGCTTTTTTAAGTTTAATTAATAAAAATGCTTTTTAGGCCCATAATTAATTAGATTTAAAGTAAAGATAACTTAGGCCCATTTAATTAATTAGATATAGGCCCACCTAATTTAATTTAATTAACTTAGATCTACCCCATTAATTTAAGCCTTTTTCATAATTTGTAGAGTTAAGATCACCTTATAAAATAAAACATGTAGAATTAGACCCACTAATTTAAATACTTTATAATTTGTAAATTTAGGACTATTTTTAAAATAAATAGACTTAGGATCATTTAGTTAAAAGGAATTAGACCCATTAGTCTTTAGACTCACTTGTAAATTAAAATATGTAGATTTAGTTAATTTAATTAAAATCAATGTAGATTAGACTAACCTAGGGATTGTGATTTAAATGAATGCATTGTTTACTTATATATTTCATGACTAGTTTGCCTGAAGTTGATTGTTTTAATAAGGGTTTATATGAAATTTCATGTAAATAGAGATTAAGATAGTAATTCATAAAGTAATTCTAAAAGAGCATGAGATTGAAAGAAGTTAGTATTCTGTACCCAAAATTTCCTAGTTGTGGTTTTGGCTTTCTTTTAAGGAATCGAGTACCACCATTTTTCAATTTGTCCTAGTTATTACCCTAGGTGGCAACTCCTCATCTCCACACCATGTCTTTGTGATAGTGGTTAGTGTGTTCTCTAGAGCCCTGAGCTCAAACAGTGTCGCGGTTGCTAAGATCTTAGGCACACACTAAATCCTGTTGTCTACATTATACTTTGTAGAATTTTTATTAATTTTTTCATGAAAAAAGTTAAAAGAAAGTAATAACAGTAAGCTCTAATGAAAATGTGGACATTCTAACATTATTTTTTTAAACTATACTTCTTAGTTAAAATTCATTAATTCTTTTAAAAAAAAATACTTCTTATAATAATAATAATAATAATAATAATAATAATAATAATAATTATTATTATTATTATTATTATTATTATTATTATTATTATTATTATAACAACTTGATTTTTGTTACTTATTTTTGAAATTTATTAACAATTATTTTTCACATTACACTTCTTTGAGAAAAATAATCATATTTTTTTGAGGGAAGAAAAATAATTATTATTAACAGAATTTTAACTAAATTCCTAGTGAAAAGTAAAAATATAAATTTTAAATGCCATAAAATAATTACTAAAAAAATCAATTATGAATGCAATATAACATAATGATGAAAGATCTGAACTTGGCATTTGAATTGCTTTTGCACCAACCGCTGCGTACCACTTGCAAACAATACCACTTCCAAACAAATTGCACATAAATCAATCCTTGAAAATTCAATTTTTAGATTGCCTAATGCATAAAAAATTGACATTTGGTATTAACTTGAAACATTAATATAAAGTTCATTTTAATTTGAAATGGAGTGGATTTGGCAATTGGAATGGAGGGTAAAATTCTCTAACCCACTCCAAATTTGACGTGGATTGGAGATGCACTTAGTGTATTTAGTGTGAAATTTTTGCTTTCTTCAGAATATATATATATATTCCATGTCAATTATTTTGAACTTCTGTGGTGGAATTTTATCTCCAAGCCCATATGCAACAAATTGAATTAAGTGAAAACTGAAAAGGCTAAATGGGGATGATTCGAAGACAATGGCAAGTTTCAGTTTTCTTGAAGTTTTTAGCAGTCACAAACAATATTCAGTAGATTTTGAAGTTTTCAAGCGTTCTTGAACTATATATAGTTGAAGTCTATAACTTTCATATTTCATATGAAATGACCAGAAAATGGCACCTTTTTGCTAAAACCACCTCTTTACGACTCTGTCCTATAGGAATAAATTTCTAAGATGTTTAGAAATTTTAACTAGTAGGTGTTTTCATGTTTTATAAATGTTCATGCATCAAAAACTTCAGAAAACTCAGAAAAATTTCAAACAAATTTGAACTTAAAATACATATTTCTTTATCTTTGTTTCATCTTTGTCCTAAGCAAGAGAGACAATAATTTAACAAGAATTTCATATTTTTTATTAATTGAACAAAATACCTTTAAATTTTTAATATTTATGCTTTTTCCCAAATTTCCATTTCTATATTAAAAAAAATGATATTTCATCATAAATGTGGAACCCATTTCCACGTTTTTCTTTCTATGCTACATGAGGAATGATAGCACCACATGTAATATCTAACTTATATCATTCATCAAAAGATATGTTAAGAAATACATGTATAAATTTATGGTTCCTAAATGCATCTATATATGCAAGAAACACCAAAATATCACAAAAAGGAAAATAAATCTTAACTTGAGTCCTTAATTCATTTTTTTTCCAGTAGTTGTTGTGATTTACCCAGCTGAGAATCTATAAACACACATTTCCACCAAGGCAAACTATTCAGTACCCCAAGATCTATTAACACTAAAAACAACATAAGGAAGTAATAAACCTATTGTAAATCCTAATCCAATGGTTATGTAAAACCACTTATCAATCAAGCCATTACCATTACCATCATCATCATCATGCTGATAAGCTTTTTCTCTATTATCCTAATTACCAATTTATGAACATTTTATAGTAAGAGGACCCCCATATAGACCAGGATTCCTAAAGATAAATATATACTAAAAGTTTTCATTTGATTTGAGTAAGGAATTGAACCTGACAAGTTATTATTTGACAAATTCAAATATTCCAGGAATGTCATCAAGGACATGTCAAGGGGAATTAGACCCTGAAGCATGTTGTTTGAGAGATCAATAAATAATAACTTATGTAATCTTGAAAAACTTTTAGGAATTTGGCTGGTGAAATGGTTTCTTGACAAGTTCAGAACTAGCGAACCAACCAATTGTGTCAGTTGTTCAGGAATTTCTCTAGCTAAATTGTTATAAGAAAGATTTATGCTAGTTTATAGGGAAAGTGTTTTGGTATAAGGTAGATCATGGCCATTTATGGTAATATATATGTTTTTTTTATAATAATGTGGCACATCATAAGGTTTGAATAATAAACAATCAAGATCATATTATTGAGCTTGGCTTTATGATTACCAAAACTCATTATAAAGCTTAGGTCTAGTACTTGCAAGGAACTTAAGTTTGAAACTACAAAATAAAGCTTTCCTAAAAACTTGTTTGACTTGAGGTAAAGTATTTTGACATATGGAAGTGCTTCTCCAATCCAAGATGAAATATTACCCATCAACCTGTTATTTCCAAGGTCTAAAGTATACAATCGTATTATATTCCTAAGAGATGATAGGATTTCTCCTAATAATCTATTGTTGCTAAGGTGAAGTATATGAAGTCCATCTCTTTGATCGATGGATACTAGAATTTCATCATACAAATTATTATTCTAAAGGTCTAGAACTGTCATAATGGAACAATTACTTATGCTTGAAGGAATGCTTCCAATCAAATTATTATTCAAATAATAAATGATTTTAACACTATAAAGCTCTCTTATGGAGTGTGGGATTGCACCAGTTAGCTTATTGCTAGATAAAGAGAAATATTGTACTTTAGAAATCATCAGACCGATGTTTTTGGTATAGATCCAGAGAAAAGGTTATTGGAAAAATCTAATACTTCCAAATGATATAATACAAATATACATAGTTATTTAGGCTAGTTAAGGTCTATTTTCATTTCATCTCATCATGATTTATGTGTTTGTTTAGTTATTAAATTAATTTTTTTTTACTTATTTCATCATTAAGACTCATTATGTAAGTTATATGCATGATTTAGGGCTTAAATGTGCTTTAGAAGACACTTAGAGTTGATTGGAACAAGCTAGGAAGCAAAAGATGTCAAGCTTAGATCATAAAGAAGGATGACAAGTTGTCACCATATGTATGAGTAGTCACTAAGAGTCTCTATGATGAGTCATCAACCCTTGATGAGTCGTCACACTCATTTCTTGCCAAAGGGTTGCAACTTTTCCTAATTTGAGAAATTTTTGTATTTTGGCCATAACTCTGTCTACAGACATCTAAAGTAGGTTATTCAAGTTGCTCTAGAAAGGTAATAGAATATTCTACAACTTTCATGGAGGAACTTTTTAGATATAAAATCATTTGGATGGAAAAAATTCCCTTTAAGTTACATTTTCTGCAAAGGGGGTGACCTTTAATGTCAAGTGGTGCCTTTCCAAGTTCAATCCTATTCTAGTTACTTCCAGGAGCTTCCAAGTCCTATATATGCATCATTTCTTGCCTGAAAAAAAGAGAAAGATGGATCAAAATAGGACAACAAGAAAAGATTAGAGAGAGACATAAGAATTAATAGAGTGTTTTAGAAATACTACTATCTTTTAGTTTTAAGAGTCATTGTAAAAACACTTGAAGAAGACAAAGCCAAGTGCAAGAGAAGATCATCTTGAGTATCAAGAATCCTTTAGAAGATATAGAAAGGAGTTTTTACTTATTCAATTCTTTATCTTTTTATCTTTCTTTCTATATTGAATTTGGTCTTCTTTTTTTGCTTCTTAATCATGTATCTAGGCTAAGTCTTTTGTATGGGAATTATAATAATAAATTAAATAAGAACTACATTTTTATCTTATATCTTTCATGATTTAATTTCAATTAATACTTATTTATGTTGTGTATGCTTGATCACCATATGTAACTTGTTAATTAAATTATCACCAATGAGACTTAGGGTAATTTGGAGGAAAGTGTTTGAGATTACTTAAGATTGTAATTTTGCTAGGAATCTTAAAGGGAATTCATCTTAAGGGAGACATAATTACTATAATATGCTTTATGGTTTTCTCTTTTCTGTATAATACAATAAGAGTGCTTATAGACTTTAAGATGAAATACCTTTAATCAACAATGAGAGTTACTTTTAAGGACTATAGACTAATTTCCATTCAATATTTTTTATGATTACTATGCTTGAATTTCTTGTTTGATTCTGTTCTGATTTGTGATATTATATATATATATATATATATATATATATTGTTTGTCTTATTATTTTAGTAATTAGTTAGTGTTACCTATTCATCAAAGTATCTACCCGGTTAATATAAGATTTACCCTAAGTCTCGAGTGTTCAGTACCCTACTGGCTCTATACTAAGTCTTAAAGACTAAGGTATACAATTCCACCTGCTTCAAAATTTGGTATCATTGTTAGGGACTTGGATATAATTTTTATTAACTTAGGATAGAGAAAGGTTATTTTAGGCCTTATTTTTGTTTTGTCGTATTTGTTATTTTGTTTTTATATTTTTCATTTTTTTATATTTTGTTTTATTTGTTGTTATTTGTTAAGTTTAATTTGTTCAATTATGAATTTACATTTTTTATGCTTACTAAAAATAATAGTGATAATAATTTAAACTTTGATTATGAAATTGATTTAACTTTATGTGCTTTATGTAGGGAACAAAGGCAAAGAAGAGAGAATCAACTGAATTTGTGAATGATATGGCTCAACCGAAAAGGAGAACGTTAGGTGATTTTGCCCCCAACATCTCAGGTAGTCTTGGAGGGATTGTGGCTTTGGCTATTGCTAACAACAATTTTAACACCAAGCCAAGTATCATCCAAATGGTGCAAAATAATCAATTTGGAGGTTTACAAGGAGAAGATCCTTATGCCCGCATATTAACTTTCCTTAATGTGTGTGCAACTTTTAAGATTAATGGTGTAGCGGATAACACAATCAGGCTCAAACTCTTTCCATTTTTGGTTAAGGATAAAGCATAACTTTGGCTTGCTAGTTTGCTAAATGAATAAATCATAACATAGGACTAATTGAAGCAAGCATTTCTACACAAATATTTTCCACCACATAAGATGGCCAAGTTTGCATTGAGATCATTACTTTCAAGAAAAATGGAAGTAAGAAAATCTATTCAACTTGGAAGAGATTTAAGGAACTCCAAAGGTAATGTCCATATCATAGCTTGTTAGAATGGATGATTCCTTAAATTTTCTATAATAGGTTGACGGATAAAAATAGAAACATTATGAATGCAGCAGCCGGTAGAAAATGGATGGATAAAATGGGTAGAGAAGCTGTTACTTTGCTTGAAGAACTTACATCTTAAGGATACATGGGTGATGAAACAACTATGGCAAAAGCAAGGGAGTTTTGGAGCTTGGGGGAGTTTTGGAGCTTAACATAATTAAAATGTTGAATGTAAAGGTGGATGCTCTCACCAATCTGGCAAGTAGAAATCAAATTAATTCTTTAAAAAGTACTAATGTTATTTATGAGTCTTGTAGAGGACCTCATTCATATTCTCAATGTACTTTAAGTAAAAATGCGGATTTGAACTATGTGCAATGTGGTTTTAACCAATGAATGGGGCTGAATTCCAACACTTATAACCCTTAGTGGAGGAACCATCCCAATTTCTCATGGTTAAACTCATCCTTCCAATGAAACCCTTCATATAACCTAAACACTAAACCACAAAACCCATTGGGATTTTCCATGAAACAACAAACCTTTAATCCTACTTATCCTGAACCTACTCTTGAAATCTCATGGACCAATTTTTTAACCAACAAATGTCCATAAACAAATAAAATGAGGCAATTTAAGATGCTAAACTATAAGCGAGCAGCTTGCTACTCATAACTGCATCCTTGAAACCCAAATTGCCCAACAAGCCTCTTCATTAAATACTAAACCGTTGGGAAAGCTTCCTAGCAAACCGGAGTATGTATAAAAAGAATCTTGCTAAGCAATTACCTTGCACATGGTAAGGAGGTTGAAAAGGATCTCAATAAGAAAAAGAGATTTGTTGATGATAATAGGGTAGAGATTGAGGAAGTGGATGTTAGAAGTAAAGATAATGATGAGTGTGTGAAGAAATATAATAAGGAAGATGCCATACCATCAAAGAATGATGAACCAAGGGTAGATGTTAAAACCCTTCCTTTTCCTTAAAGGTTCATAAGGCGTAACTTAGATAAGCATTTTGGAAAATTCCTCAATTATCTAAAGGAAATCACTATCACCATACCATTTATGGAAGCCATTAGAGACATGTCAGCTTAGGGTAAATTTTTGAAGGATATTATTAGCCATAAAAGCAAGCTTAAAGATTATGGCTTAGTATCTTTTGTTAAAGAATCCAAGGTTATGTACTCCAAGTCTCCAATAAAGCTTAAGGATCCAGGTTCATTTATAGTTCCTTGTATAATTGGAGGTATGCATTTCGATAAAGCTTTATGTGATATTGGTGCTAGTGTTAGCCTTATGCCTTACTCTATTTACAAAAGGTTTCATTTGGATGAGCTTAAGCCTACCAATATGTGTCTTTCTATGGCAGAAAAAATTTGTCACATATCCACTTGGCATTCTAGAAAATGTACCAACAAAAGTGGGGAAGTTTATAATACCATATGACTTTATTGTGTTGGAAATGGAGGAAGAACTTGAGATTCCAATTTTTTTAAAACCATTTTTTATGATAGTAGGAGCAATTTTTGATATGAAGAAGGGAAAGATCACATTAAAGGTGGATAATGAATGTATGGAATTTGATGTGTTGAAAATCATGAAGTCAACACCTGTAGAAGTGGTAAGTAGAATTGATTCTATTGATGTTATTGATGAATGTATTGAATAAGTAATTCATGAGTGCATGACGAATGATTTTATAGAGCCATTCGGAATGCAAGAAGCTAATGAGCAAATTTTGGAGGTAACTCCATATCAACATTCCTATAGGACATCAAGATTTGAACCTTTAAGTAGAGAGGATGATCCAAAGGATACTATATCAAGTGAAGAAGTCAAGATAGAGCTCAAGCCCCTACCGTCAAATCTAAAACATGCATTTCTTGACTTTAACCTTAAATTTCCTTTTATTGTTAATTCATCTTTGATTAGTGATAATGTTGATGCCTTATATGATGAATTGCTTAATCATAAAAATTCCATTGGGTATTTCTATAAATGATTTGAAGGGTATTATTCCAATGTATGTATGCATAGGATACTTTTAAAGGATCATGCTAAGCCTTCTATTGAAGATCAAAGGCGGTTTGACCCCACTCTTAAGGAAGTGGTGAGAAAAGAGGTAAATAAGTTGCTTCTATTAGTAATAGTAAGTGGGTAAGCCCTATTCAGGTCATACTAAAGAAGGGAGGCTTAATCATTCTTAGGAATGAATCTAATGATCTCATACCTACTAGAACTATCACAGGATGACATATGTGTATTGACTATAAGAAATTTAATAAAGTAACTAGGAAGGACCATTTCCTATTGCCTTTTATTGACTAAGTCCTTGAAAGACTAGACAACTTTTCTTATTTTTGTTATTTACATGGATTAAGTGGTTTTTACCAAATTCCTATTCATCCTGAGGATCAATCTAAAACCACCTTTATCTATCCATATGGTGCTTTTTCTTTTAGGCATATGCCTTTTGGTTTATGCAATGCACCTGCAACTTTCCAAAGATGTATGTTTTCAATATTTAGTGATTTGCTTGATAATTGTGTAGAAATTTTTATAGATGACTTTAGTGTTTATGGTACTGATTTTTCCAATTATCTAGACAATCTATCTAAAGTTCTTGACATGTGTATTAAGCATGGATTGGTCTTGAATTGGGAAAAATGTCACTTTATGGTATAAGAGGGAATTGTTCTTAATCATTTAGTTTCTAAGAGGGGCATTGAAGTTAATAAAGTAAAGATCGAAGTCATTGAAAATTTGCCACCTCTGAAGAGTGTTAAAGATATAAGAAGCTTCCTTGGACATGCAGGTTTCTATTAAAGATTTATCAAAGACTTCTCCAAGATAGTAAAGCCATTGTGTAAGTTACTTGCTAAAGATGCTATTTTTGAGTTTGATGTTGCGTGTCTTGATGCATTTGCAACTTTGAAAAGTGCTCTTGTTTCCACACCCATTTTGTAACCACCTAATTAGGAGTAACCATTTGAAATAATGTGCGATGCTAGTAACTTTGTGTTGGGGGCTGTGCTAAGTCAAAGAAAGGAAGGCAAGCCCTATGTGATTTACTATGCTAGCAAACTACTTGATGATGCTTAGATCAATTACACCATAACATAAAAGGAGTTGCTTGCTATTGTTTATACATTTAACAAGTTTAGAGTATATTTTGTGGGGCAAAAGGTGATTGTTTATTCAAATCATGATGCTCTTAAGTATCTTCTAAGCAAGAAGGATGCAAAACCTAGACTCTTATGGTGGATATTAATGCTTTAAGAGTTTGATTGGGAAGTAAGAGATAAGAAGGGAAGTGAGAACCTTGTTACTAACCACCTATCAAGGATTGATCAAGATGGACTCAAGAGGAATGATGATGGTGTGCCAATTAATGACACATTCCATGATGAACACTTACTAAGTGGGGTATCAAAGGAACTTCCATGGTATGCAGATATTGCAAATTATCTTGTGAGTGGTGTTCTTCCTTATGAGTTGGATTATCGACAAAGAAAGAAATTTCTGCATGATATTAAATTCTATTATTATAAGGAGCCTTTGCTTTACAAGAGATGTGATGATGGTTTAATTCAGAGATGCATTCCTCAAGATGAAGTTCAAGTTGTTTTGAGACATTGCCAATTCTTAGATGTTGGAGGACATTTTGGTGCAACAAAAATGACATCTAAGGTACTATAATCTAGTTTTTGGTAGCCAACTTTATTTAAAAATGCTAGAGAGTTTATTCTTATATGTAATAGATGTTAAAGAATGGGTGATGTCACTAGGAAACATGAGATGCCTTTAAAAGGAATCCTTAAAGTTGAGCTCTTTGATGTTTAGGGTATAGATTTCATGGTCTGTTTCCTAGTTATTTAGGCTATAGGTATATTTTTGGTCATGGTGGATTATGTTTCAAAATGGGTGTAAGCATTACCACCCATTACTAATGATGCTAAAGTGGTCAAGAGGATGCTTAAAAGAACTATTTTTCCTAGGTTTGGTACTTCTAGGTCATTAATCAATGATAGAGGTTCCCATTTTTGTAATCATGTGATTTAGGCTCTCTTAAAGAAGTATAGAGTACCACACAAGGTTGCTACTCCATATCACCCATAAATAAGTGGGCAGGTTGAGATTAGTAATAGAGAGATTAAGTTGATCCTAAAGAAAATAGTGTCTTCTTCATTGAAGGATTGGGCATTAAAGCTTAATGATGCTTTATGGGTAGATAGGATAGCCTTTAAATTCCCAATTGGCCTTACTCCTCACCAATTAGTTTATGAGAAGTCATGCCATCTCCCCATTGAATTAGAGCATAAGGCATATTGGGCAACAAGGGCTTCGAATTTTAATTTGAAGAAGGCTGGTAGGAAGAGGTTACTTCAGCTTAACGAATTAGATGAGTTAAGAATGAATGCCTACAAGATTGCAAAGTTATATAATGATCGTACTAAGTTATGGCATTATAAGTGTTTATCTAAGAAGGAGATTCATAAAGGTGAACTTGTTCTCCTTTTTAATTCAAGACTCAGATTATTTCTAGGAAAGTTAAAGTCACGATGGATAGATCCGTTTAAAGTTGTCAAGGTTTATCCTCATGGAGCAGTTGATCTTGCTAATGTAAAGGGGCAAATTATTAAAGTAAATGGACGTCATCTTAAGCCATACTTGATCGGTGATACAATTGATCCGAGTTGCTCTATCTCTCTATCTACACCTTAATTGAAGAATGGTAAGGTCAAGCTCTAGACTTTCAAAATTTAGCAAGGTATGATTCACAAATTTTTCTTTTATTTTATGATAATTACTTTCACTAATTCACCCACATTTCTTTAATTAGTATGTTTATTATTAGTATACCTTTAGTTTATGATTAGTTTTCTATTCTCTTTTTATACATTTTTACATATATTCATTACATTGCTAATTATATCTAGTTAGGCACCACATATGCACATAATAGCATATACTATCATGACTCATCAAGCATTGACCAGTTGTAACAAAGACATAAGGTGATGAGTCATCACATGTTGACAACTCATAACAGTACCTATTGGTGATGAGTCATTATGCATGTATGACTCATCACATAGAGTTAAAGTGATGAGTCATCACTATATTGATGACTCAAATGACCATATACATCCTGCTTATAAATGCATTCTTATATGTTTTTAATTATCATAGCTTAATTTCATTATTTTATATATATTACACATCTTATTTGTTCATATATTTGCCTTATTTTACTCATTCTTAAACTAAACAATATTTTATAAATGAAAAGTTGTTTCTTTTCTAAGAATGGGCATACCCTTTCCCATCTTTACACACCTTTTCACCAAACCTTACACCTCTACATCTTACACCTCTATTGCATCTATAAATACCCCCTTTTGACCACCCAATCTCACATGTCTCCTTATACCAATGAATTTTCATTTTCGTAAACTATCTTCTCTCATCTCGTACTCTTTCATCTTTTCTATTCTATCATTCCTTATACACTTTTCCTTTCTCTTCATCTCTTCTTTACTCTAAACCTAACTGAACCACTCTTCACCCTTTTATTCTTTTTGTTTTCTTTTTTCCTGTATAATTCATTCAAGCAGGACTATAATTATGGGTAAGACTAGAGGATCATCTTCTAAGAGGCCACATATTGAAGAAACACATCAAGATTAGGAGGATCTTTCCTAAACTTACAAAGCTAAGTTTGCAATCCTTACACATGAGGAAGGTGCCAAGTTCATAACAATCAAGTTTAGGGAAATCTTAGGTTGTAAGTACATTCCTAACTCCCTTTTGAATGATGTGGGTATGTTTGAATCTTTTGATCAATTACTGACTCAATATGGGCTTAAAAAATATGTTTCTATGCATGAAGATACTAATGTTGAATTGACTATCGAGTTTTATACTACTTTAGATGTTAATGCTAAAAATTCATAAATTTGGAATTTTCACATGCAAGGGAAGAAACATCAACTTACTTACACTTTCATGAATAATGTCTTTGGTTTCAAAAGAGATGGGTTATGTGATCCCCATCATCTTTTAAGTTGAATGAATTCTGGATGTTTTTGACTAGTTTGCATACACCATTTAACTCTAGGAAAGGCAAGGCCATGTTTATTAAGGACTTGAAATATTGGTGGCTATATAAAGTTCTTGTGTGTGTTCTATTTTATAAAACTAAATTCAATGGAGTCTTTCCACAAGAGTTGTTTCTAATGTTATGCATTCATAATAAGAAACAAGTGTGTTGGACCTATTGGGTGCTTAATAATTGTTAGCTTGTGCTTCCCATAAGGATGCACCTTTGATTCATGGCCATTTGATTACCATTATTTCAAAAGCTTTGAATGTTAACCTTGCTAACTATACTCATTTTATTGAGTGTTCTTATTTACTAAGCAAGCTTTTGTAAGAGGAGAAGTAGTGGATGCTACATTTCATTTGATTCCTCCCTAGGGGAATTGAAGGATGACCACCAGCTGAGGAGCAACACTATAAAGAATCTGCCGACGAGAGTGATCCAAAGGAGGAACTTCCCCAGTATACAACATTTGGTGATGTTCCTCTCCTTACTTATCTAATTCAAAGTACCATTGGTGGATCCTCAAGTGCACATCCTCCTATTTAGGATTAGATTTTGGATACATAGATTACTATGTAGTGTCAACATAAAGAGATCAAGTTTTAAAACCAAAAACTTGCTCATCGACAATGCAAGATGGAGTACAAATTGAATTAATTTTTTGCTCGCTCTGGCTATCTGATCGAGTCTCCAATAACCACCCCTACAGATGATTGAGGGAGTACTTTTATCTTTTCCTTTGCTTTATTTTTAATTACATTGAGGACAATGCATGTTTTTAAGTGTGGGGGACAAGATATTAGTAGGATATTAGTAGTATATTAGCAATATATTAGTGGTATATTAGTGGTATATGGTGGTATATAAGTAGTATCTTGTTTGCATTTTTATATGTTTTGTGTGTGTTGCATGTTTTGCATTTTGCATATGTCATTGTTGCATTTTTCATTTAGGGTATTGTTAGTGCTATTTTGCATTCATATTATTCATTCTCTTCCTATATTTAATAAGTAGTTGTTCTTTTTAGTCTATTGATTTTGATTAAGGTTAATCATTAATGTTGCTAATTAGATTTTGTATGCTCTATTAATAGAACTTGAAATTTTCATCTAGTAATAAATTTTCCTTTTTATCTCTTTTTATTATTTCTAAGATCTAAAGAATATTTAGTTAACTTACTAAATATGCTTAAGGCTAAAGTGGTAAAGATTTAAGCTTAGGTTTTCTTAGAATTTCGAGTAACCTTAGGGAAACTATAGTCATAATACTCATGAAACTCACTTTTCAATAATGGATGAGGATAATAAAATTTAATTAAAAAAAGAAAAAATAATAATGCTTGTAATGTGATGCATCTTGAGTAATTTGTGTGCAATTGAGTATGCTCCTTAGTTATATTCATTCGAAAAGGGATGTATAATGTTGCAAGTAGATGTATTTCGAGTAAGTTGTGTGCATTTATGCTTGCTCCTCATTTACATTCATTCAGAAAGAATACATCCAAAAATATATATATTTGAATAAAATTTCTAAAAATGCCATGAGAAAAGTGAGTAGATGTGTGTGCTTAACATTTTCTTAAGGTTGCTTTTGCTTCTAAGAAATCATAAGTTTGGAGAATAACTATTTTGGTTAAGTAGCTTGGTTAGAACTTTGACTTTGTGTTCTTGATTTAATTCTTAGTAAATTAAGATAAATTAGTGAATTTATTGCTTATGCTATAAAACTTGCTTGTTTTATTATTATGGAGCATTGAAGTTTAATTGATTAACTATCTTTTATAACCTCTTTCATTTTTTAGATGACTTGACAAGACAACTACATTTGTTTTGGAAGAGAAGAAAATTTTATGTGCTTTTCTATACTATATCTTTTCTTGTCTAAGCGTGGGGGAGTTTGATATAATGCAAATATACATAATTATTTAGGCTAGTTAAGGTCTATTTTCATTTCATTTCATCATTCTTTACGTGTTTTTTTAGTTATTGAATTAATGTTTGTTTACTTATTTCAATTTTAGGACTCATTATGTAAGTTTTATACATGATTTAAGGGTTAAATGTGCTTTAGAAGACACTTGGAGTTGATTGGAACAAGCTAGGAAGCAAAAGAAGTCAAGCTTGGATCATAAGTAAGGGCGACAAGTCATTACCATATGTACGAGTCATCACCATATGTACAAGTCATCTCCAAGAGTCTCTATGATAAGTCGTCACCCCTTGACGAGTCATCACACTCATTTCTTGCCAAGGGGTTGAAACTTTTTTTTATTTAAGCAGTTTTTGTATTTTGGCCATAACTCTATCTACAGATATCCAAATTAGGTGATTCAAGTTGCTATGGAAAGATAATAGAATGTTCTAAAACTTTTATGGGGAAACTTTCTAGAGATAAAGTCATTTGGATAGACAAAAATTCCCTTGAATTTATAGATTCTATAAAGGGGGTGACCTTTGATGTCAAGTGTTGCCTTTCCAAGTTCAATCCTATTCTAGTCACTTCCAAAAGCTTCTAAGTCCTATATATGCATCATTTATAGCCTGAAAAAAGAGAAAGATGGATGAAAATAGGACAACAAGAAGAAGATTAGAGAGAGACATATGAATTAATAGAGTATTTTAAAAATACTACTATCTTTTAGTTTTAAGAGTCATTATAAAAATACTTGAAGAAGATAAAGCCAAGTGCAAAAGAAGACCATCCTATGTATTAAAGATCCTTTAGAAGACATAGAAGGGAGTTTTACTTATTCAATTATTTATCATTTTATCTTTCTTTCTATGTTGAATTTGGTCTTCTTTTGTTGCTTCTTAATCATGTATATAGGCTAAGTCTTTTGTATGGGAATTATAATGACAAATTAAATAAGAACTACATTTTTATCTTGTATCTTTCATGATTTAATTTCAATTAGTGCTTATTTGTGTTGTTTATGCTTGATTACCATATGTAACTTATCAATCAAATTATCACCAACAAGACTTAGGGTAATTTAGTGGAAGGTGATTGAGATTACTTAAGATTTTAATTTTATTGGGAATCGTAAAGGGTTTTCATCTTAAAGGAGACATAATTACTATAATATGCTTTACGGTTTTCTCTTATCTCTGTAATATAACGACAGTGCTTGTAGACTCTAAGAGGAAATACCTTTAATTGACAACAAGAGTTGCTTTTAAAGACTATAGACTAATTTCTAATCAATATGTTTAAAGTTCTTTTTTAATTCTAATTTATGATTCTCCCATAGATAGATATATATATTATTTATCTTATTATTTTAGTAATTAGTAAGTGTTTAGATTTCTTTATTTGTTTTAGCATTATTACTATTATCCGATTAATATAAGATTTACCCCAAGTCCTAAGTGTTTGACACCCTATTTGCTCTATACTAAGTCCTAGAGACTAGGGTTTACAATTCCACCTGCTTCACTATACTAGTAGCATTGATAGGTAGAATGGGACCTTCAAAGAGGTTATTGCTCAAATAAGTAACAATGTAAATTAGAAAGGCAAATGTAAAGTATCTCAAATTAGAAAGGTAGCTTGCATCTCCATTAAGAAATTCTGGTAGACCTCCTATCATGTTGTTAATAGATAATTCTATGTTCTCTAAGTTACACAGCCTGCCTATGGAGCTTGGAATTCCACCCTTTATATAGTTCTTAGATAAATAAAGATGGGCAAGACTTGACATATTTTTGAGTGAAGCTAGTAGTCTCCCTTATAATTTATTATCACTAAAATCTAGGACTTGTATCTTTTTCCAACTTCCTCTAAATATCTGGGAGCAACCTGCTGATAAATGATTACCATTGAGTTTTAGTAACTGTAAATTTGGAAATTCACCAAAACTAATTAGAATCCTTCCATATAGATTGGCCATACTGAGGTCAATTAATGAAAGGGTACTGATATTTATAAGCCAATTCAGGAACTGAGAATTCAAGTAGTTTCCAAAAAGGTCTATAATAACAAGAGAAGAAAAATTAACAGAAGGAAGGGAAGGGATCATATTGGATAAATGGAAATCAGATAAATGTAATTCAGTTAAAAATGGAAGCTTGTTTAATTCTTCAACCTATTCTACTCGTACTTTTGAAAGATCTACTCATGACAAATATTTCAGTAAGACAAGACTAAACACCCATATGAAATCATTAATTGTAAGACCATCAAATTTTAAAGAAGTGACTTCAAAAAACTATAAGCTAGAAAGATTTCCTAGACTTAGAGGAATTGAACTATTAAATTCAGTATTTGCCAACTTTAGATATTCCAAGTTCTTAATGACTTGAGTTTCATTAATGAAAGCCTAATCTCCCTGCTAACTTTATCAGAAAATCCAATTAATATATTTTGAAAATCTATTACAACAATAGATCCAATGTTATTGTCACATATTATTCCTAACCATTGATAATAATTGTTTCCTTGCCACGAGGAAAGCAAGTTCTCAGAATCTATAAGACCCTTCTTGAAATCAAGAAGACTTTTTTTTATCAGATGCGCTATAGCTTTTGGAAAATTGAGTATATGGAGGACCACAAGCAATATCCCGTATTAATACTGAACAAGGAAGGAGCACCATTGTCCAAATAAGTAGAGGGAAGGTCTCCATAAAACAAAATTTGAGAAAACGGTTGAAATTGTTTTTATAGGAAAGAATAAAATAATTTTTATGTGGAATGAAAAGGAAGTTGATGTTCAAAACATTTATTATAAATGATAAAATTTGAATAAATTTTTACAATTAGTCCAAGTATACCATTGACTTGAGTTCAATAAAGTCCATTACTTTGCTTTTCCATGGAAAAAAGGCCGAAACCCTGTAGCATGTTGGTAGCTTAAATGAATATTATTTCCTTTTCATGGTATAAAATAATTAATTTCTTTGTTGAATTGGTATTGAAGCATTGATGTAGCCAACTAACTAGAAACGATCACTAAAATTCAAAAATATTTAAAAAAAAAAAGATAAGGATCAGTGGCAGAGTAGTTGAGTAATTACTTCTTTTCAAGGACATACTGATATATAGGATTTAAGTTCTACCATCATTAACTAATTTATGGAATTAGTTTTCACTTAATTTGAAAACAAAATATTTTCTATTACACAATTCATCAATATTTAAGTCGGTGAGCTCCATATTAATTTAAAAAATATTAAAAGACAAAGAGAGCCTTGTTCCTTTTTATTTTTAATTTTGTTCTCTCCATCGTTTTATCCAGATTCAAGCAATAAGTGGTTGACACTCATTGTCAAGTCCACTCAATTTCCATTATTGTTTAATATAAATGGCAACAGTCTATGTATATATTAATAGAGACATTAGTGGAACAGCTACCAACATTGCCTAGTTGGTCCATGTCAAAACTAAATTCAATGGTGTGAGTGTGTGTGTGTGTGTGTGTGTGTGTGTGTGTGTATAAAAGAAAAAGGTAGAGAAATGAAAGAGAAATAAAAAAAAAAGGGTGCATTTATGACATTATAAAAGACACTCTTGTAATTATAATATGATAAATTTATAAAAAAATAAAAAAATTGGTGTATTTTTGTTGACAACATTTAAAAATGGGTTATTTGTGTAAATGTCTCCCAGAAATAAGCTTGTTTGTGCAGACCCAATTAAGCTTGTTTGTTGAAACTGTTAGTGATGGTGATGATAAGTTAAAGGATTTTTTTGGGTTATGTTTCATTTTATTATTTTTGTATCTTTTTGGTTTTTAATACTTTTTTTTTGTGTTATTGTTTTAAGGGTGATAAGAAATTGTCTAAAGAGTTTTAGTTCCAATATTAAACATAGTTCTATTAAAGATGGTGATGAAACATTGAAGGATTCTAATTTGGCGTGTTCTTTTATTTTTATATACTAATTTAGTATCTTTTTATTTCGTTTTGCTTTCTAATTTTTCTTTTGATGTGTTATTTTCTTTTTAGGATGAAGAGATGGCACTTGAAGATATTAATCATCTTTTCAGTGTTATTTATTCTACTATAGATGATGCTTATTGTTTGGGTGGAGATGTTTTTTTTTTTTTGTATTTTGCTTTTAGGTGGCTTTTTTTTATTTGATTAGGTTATTGAACCTAATATGTTCCAGGGAATTCAAAAACATTAACATTTCCCATAGGCATGAATTTACAAATAGATTTTTAATAAGGCATGCAAACTGAATTGGGAAAAAAACAGATTCTTGTTCGATATAGATAAGTGAGTATCAAGCTAACAACAATGAAAAAATGTTAATAACCATCAACCATCACATATCAAACAAGTGATTAACATTCAACTCTCACTGAAATACAGTAATTTTTTTCTCTTTTGACACTTTCTTGAATGAAACACTTGGGGCATAAATACTACTAGAGACAAGCCATACATGCACCAAAATCAAAACAAAATAAAGATTCTTTACTTTCAATACGATTAACCTATAAAAGAAAAAAGTACACAGATAAATATTTGAGTAATAATCAAACTCCATTCCTAAAATAGTACAAGAAAAAAAAGCTTATTACTTACTGCTTCTAAAATGAAATTATGATTAAGAAAAAGGAAGATCCTTTGTTTCGCTTAATCTTTAATAGAACAAAGAAAGATAGCAAAGTAACTACCTTTCTTGAATGAAATTTTTTATTGGCCACACTTTTTAAAGGGTCAATAAAAAGTGAAAAAACAAACTCCAAAAACCTGAAATAATGGGAAGATTCGACAGAAAATATGAGAATTACAAAATCTCTACAAATTTGGAGTTATGGATATTTATTTTTTGATTAAAAAAGCAAAATGCTAGGATTGAATTATTGTTATTATGTTGTGGATTTTAAAGATTACAGGAGAGAGATGGATGTTTCTAGAGAAAAACAATAATTTAACTTTGAGAGGCAATAAAATCAAATTAAAGGGACTTGAAGGAAAGGAGATTGAGAAGAAGAAGAAGAACAAGAAGAAGAAGAAGAAGAAAATAAAAAATAGAGAAAAAAAGGTGATTGAAGAAGAAAGAGAAAGGTGGTTTTGGTCGTGAGTGAAGAAGGTGCAATCGCATTATTATTTTTATGCTATAGGGCACACTTGTAATTTTAGAACATTTGGGGTATTTCTGTTATTTTGGTTGTGTTTTAGGACATTTATGGAAAATCCCCTTCGTAATAAACTTAGTCATTAGTTTGTAGCTCACATCACAAAGATTGATTGGTTTATAATCTCTTAAATATTATGTGTTTCCTTTTTTGGGATCAAAATTAACAACATTTTATTAGGATTTAAGGGAATGTCTTTACCCTCCATCACAGTCATACATTGTTAAGTTCACTATATCTCACTGGGTTTGAAAAAAGCCAGCATGGAGCCTATCAAAACTTGGGGCTTTGAATAACTTTATATCCAACTCTAAATTATATTAAGTTATAATAAGAAACATGTTCCTAATTGGATACAATGGCAAACTATCACTTAACTTCGAATGAATGAATGATCTTAAAAAAGTTAACTGCATGGGCCTTTTAGTAGCACAATGTCCTCTACTATATAACCTCAATTCTATTCTTCTTTCTTCTTTGAATTGTTTTCCAATAAAAATAAGTGGTATTTTGATCCCCTTAAAATCTAATCAATTCAAGACTTCTTGAGCCAAAAGAATTCTTCTTAAAGTAAGACATCTTCCAATTCATTTTAGAGTTATGTTTCTAAATCAAATAAATTCCTTATGATGTGAGTTTATAATTTCATGTTATATACCCCCAGTTGAGCCAATAATCGAGACTTCCTTTTGAAGATATTGCCAAAGATGCACATATTCTACTCTTTTGCTTTAATGATAAAAATTTTCAACTATTTTATTAAAATCACACTTATAATTCTAGGAGCTCAACACTAAATTCTTAAAATCTCCATAGAGCAACTAGGAAGCTTGAAATTTGAATGGTCTTAACTAAAGTATAGCACTCCTTTTTCTATTAAATTGAATTAGGATAGGACAATGATTCTATTGAATTTATGGAAGATGACATACACTAGTCTTAGAGAATCTATAAAATCGATAATCATTACAAATGGCTTGATTTAGTCTTTCAAAGAGTATACCTCTCAATCATATACAATTGGGCCCTACATATATGTAGTTTCTTTTTTTCATCCAAAGTTGAAAGAATCTACAAACCCTAATTCTATTCTACGAGCCCCTCTTTATTTTATATGTGACTAAAAGCATCTCCAATCCACTCTTTATTTAGCCTAAACTCTTTATTATAAAGAGTGATGGTAAAAAATAAGACTCTAACTCACTCTTTAAATCTAAATTATGGATTAGAGAGTGAGTTTAACTCTGATGTAGCAGAAGCCTTAAGAGAGAATTGAATTTGTTAATTCTAAGAATACCAAAGGAATTGGAAGAATATTAGAGGAATTGGAAGAATTACATCTATAATTTATTTTAATTAATAAAAAACTATCTCAAAATAACTTAAAGAGACAAATAAGTAGTGCCTAGGCAAAAAACCCTGAAACCAAAAAGGAAAGGACAAAAAACTTCAAAAAAGAAATATAAACTTTAATGTCAAATTTAAGGGTCTAAACAAAGGAATTTGGGCCCAAAGATGGATTGCTACAAACAAAGTGTGTAGCACTCATTATAACCCTCTAAGTCAACTTCGATTTGATATATTATGGGCCTGGTGGGTTAATTAGTGTCACCATGAACGTCCATTTGAAGCCCAAGTGCGCACGCCCACTCTATCAAATCCATCCATAAACTTTAATGTTGCCTTATCCACATCAGACTCTTTACATATAGAGAGCCAAAATTCACTCTCTATACAATGGATTAATTAATGCATTTCTATTTTTCATACATATCAGTTTTTTTCTATTAGCTTCTTTTATCATCTAAAATTTTTTTCTCTTCCTCCCACAATAATCAAAAATTAATACTATATGATTCTAGGATAAAGTAAAATGAAAAGTAAAATATAAAGAGTGCACTAGACTTAAATAAAACTATTTGCTCTTTATATTGTAAAATTTCTTAAGATGCTCTTTATGCTCTTTATTACTTAAAATATGCTCTTTATTCTAAAGAGTACTATTGAAAATGCTCTAATTGAAATATAATCAACCTTGAGGACCTAGGTGTTACAGCCCGCAAAGTCTGGCCCACCCCAAGGCATGTGGTGAATGCATAAGTGAGAAAATTCAGCCAAGGCAAGCCAAAGAGGGCTAATTGCCTCCAAGGCCAAGCCATGTGCTTGGGAAAATGTAGGAAACCTCTAGAACATGCTAGAGGGCTGCTAGAGTTGTTGGACCCAAGGACAAAATGCCTAGGCTAAGGAATAAGCCTAAAAGCACATAGGAAGGCTATAGAGACTTACGAAAAAATGCCAAGGCTGAATGCTGCTAGCCATGCCAAGGGGGCCATCCAGAAAGTTCCTACCAAGGAGCAAGGAAGCTGGGCATTCTAGAAGCTTCCCATGCCTCCCATGCATGCTGCCCATACTAGGCCATTTAGCCAACATCTATAATGTTCCCTTACTAATGTATATATCAAGTAGCTTTTAGGAAAAGCTTGTACATAAGATATTTGTAGAAATGTCTAGAAGAATTAATTGTAGCCACACATTAAGGAGGTGGAAAACCTATATAAAGGCCACCCCTCCCATCTATAAAGATGATGAGAATTTTT
The DNA here is from genome assembly GCA_947683625.1 of Mallotus nudiflorus. NCBI lineage: Eukaryota > Viridiplantae > Streptophyta > Magnoliopsida > Malpighiales > Euphorbiaceae > Mallotus > Mallotus nudiflorus. Next base: position 276,001 of record CANTUR010000464.1, read on the forward strand.
TAAGAAATCTAATAAAGCCTTACATTTACTCATTCAATTGTTGCCTAATTTACATCCTAAACCTCTTGTTGCCTACTTGCTCACTCAAATTCTGACGCGTTCCAACTCTTAGGCTTACTTAGTTCTACTTCTCTCCCAAGTGTGACTAAGTGTTGTGTGTCTCAGCAAACCTCTAAGGCTAAGTACGTGACAGGTGGTATCAGAGCAACAATTTTAATCCTAGGTAACACTATTTGGAGACTCAAGCAAATGGCAAGCGAGGGAGCCAATGTTGCTGCCAATGTAGAGGAGCAACAAACTCATGGGCATGAGGATATATGCTCACAGCTCATGCGGGGCAAATCCAAGGCTTCAACTAGAGAGCTAATTGAAACTCATACGGCTAGTTTAGAAAATAGCCTAGCCAACGTTACTACAATAATTGGTGAGCTTAGTAACCAAGTGGATAATCTAATCCACAAGAATGCAGAGATCACTAAGGCTGCTAAGATCATGATTAAGGGACTTGGCCAAGCCTTTAGGGGAGAACTACGCTCCCTAACCTAAGAGTTTGCTAACCTATACAAGACTATTCAAGGCAATGTGCAAGAGCTTCGTAGGGAAATTGAAGCCATCTATCAAAGTAGTCCACCCTCGATAAGCACTTCAACCCTATATGGCTTGAAGGTGCTGAAACTAGCCATGTATAGTGGTGCACGCAATACCACTATGGTGGGAAATTTCTTATTCAGCCTAAAATAATATTTTAAGGCAATGAATGTCACAGATGACTTCTTAAGGATCAACAATGTTGCCATCTTCCTTAGGGATGCCATCCAGCTATGGTGGAGGTGGAAACACACTGAAAGGGAGAAGGAGCTTTGTGTTATTAACACTTAGGAGTTGTTCAAGGCCAAACTCTATAAACAATTTATACGCCACAATGCTAATGATGAAGTGCTAAGGAAGCTTCAATGCTTGAGGCAAATCGGTAGCATTTCAAACTACATCAAGGAGTTCACTACCTTAATGCTTGAAGCTACTGAATTGTCTAACCATTAACTCCTCTTTAACTTCAAGGATGGGCTTAAGGATTGGGCAAAAATGGAGCTTGATCATAGGAATGTCAAGACCCTCAAAGAAGCAATTATTATCACAAAGTCCATTTATGACTATGCTACCCAAGCCAAGGGAAATAGCTTAACTCTAATAAAAGTGAGGGAGACGAGGAGGCTTCTTTAGACGATGATGAAAGGCATCCTCAACATGGACACTAGGACTTTAGGCACAACGAGTACGACCACTAAAAATTCCATGGTGAAAGCTCCAAGCAAGGCAAGAGTCCACCAAGCAAGAGTATTACTATTAAGCCTTCAAAGCCATGTTTCTTTTATAATGGGCCACATTGGATGTGAGATTATCCAAACAAGTAGGCCATCAATGCCATTGTGGTAGAATTCATGAAGGCTCAGTCCCACAAGCTGCCTTAGGTTCCTTATAGCTTATGGACAATTCAGCACAAGGTGGCGAGAAACTTGCTTCGATGAACTTACTTCCTAGCATGCAACCTATGGGAGCAAAAATTTAAGGAAGACAAATGTCTATCAAGACTACAATTAAAGGAGCCACAGTGATGGAAATGCTTGACACAGGTGCTAATGATGTCTATATGGTAAAGAAATTAGCTAATGAATGAGATCAGCCTGCCAGACACCAAGACCCATGCCTATGCTGAATGTGTGGGATCCATGTTTGCCATCATGGGCAAAGCATATAAGGTGAGGATTTATATCAATGAATGGGAAGCCAAGACTGACATCCTCATTGCTTCCATTGATAAGAAGCAAATGTACTTAGGAATTGGCTTTCTACAAGCTATGAAGGCCATTTTAATTCCATATGCCAATGCCCTATACTTTGCATGAAAGGATGGGGTGATACAGTTGCCCATCAAGGTAGAGCTAAGTGAGAAATATGGGCACTTTGACATTAGACTTTTAGAAGCACAAAGTGCAAAGGCGCCAAAGGTTATACCAAAACTAACTAAAAAAAATGTGCGAGGAACCTCCCAAGCAAACCAACGACATAAATGCCCTAAAGCACCAAGCTTAAAGCACAATAAGGATGTTGTGAGCTCAAGTGAGGGAGGGTGTTATGGCCTATAAATTCTACCTTTCCCTAAGGCCTGTGATGCATGCACAAGGGTGAGAAAATTTAGCTAAGGCAAGCCAAAGAGGGTTGTTTGCCTCCAAGGCTAAGCCATGTGCCTAGGAAAATGTGGAAAGCCTTTAAAACATGCTAAAGGGTTGCTAGAGTTACTGGACTCAAGGAAAAAATGCCTAGGCCAAAGAATGAACCCAAGAGCACGTGGAAAGGCTCTAGAGACTTGCAAAAAAAATGCTAAGGCTAAATGCTACCAACCATGTCAAGGAGGCCATCCGGAAAGTTCCCACCAAAGAGCAAGGAAGCTTAGCATTTTAGAAGCTTCACATGCCTCTCATACATGCTACCCATACTAGGCCATTTGGGCAGCATCTAAAATGTTCCTTTACTAATGTACATATCAAGTAGCTTCTAGGAAAAGCTTGTACATAAGATATTTGTAGAAACATCTAGAAGAATTAATTATAGCCACACATTGAGAAGGTGGAAAACCTATATAAAGGCCACTCCTCCCACATGTAAAGATGATGAGAATTTGTTAAGAAATCTAATTATAAGCACCCAATTTAGGGATGCAATTATGCACAATTGCGATATAAGCCCTTATGATGAAATATTCAAAAAATTGAGCTTGGTTGTTGATTTTCTAGACTTTAAGGACTAAATTGCAACATTTTTTTAGGTTTTGATTGCAAATAAGTCAATTTTTCAAGGGTCTTTTGGTAATTAAAAGTTAAAAAAAAGGGTGTTTTAGGATTAGAATTTAAAATGCCGATCGGCATTATACAGTGCTGATCGGCAATAATTCTATCTTTTTGACTTTTTTGCGTATTTTTTAATTTTTTTCTATGTTTTGATTGGTTGAAAAATTCAAATTTTTATCTAATAAGGTTTTTTTAAAAAAGAAATGCATAAGATTTTTTTTTTTTGAAATCAAAACAAACGCTATATGATCTAATCAGATAGGTCTGTTCCTCCTTTGGAGGAAGTTTAGCATGTGCAGACTCTACACTTAAAAGCAGAGTCTGCATACATGCTAGGGGATTTTTTTTAAGAGGGATACAGATGAGGTTTTTTTGGGAGGCTTGGCTGGAGGACCTTTTTTCTTCTATTTTTCGAGAGGATTTTTGAGAGGCACACGAAGATACAGTGAAAAAAGAGAGACTGTGAGCATAAAACCCTAATTTTGAGACTGAAATTTCCAAAGGCAATAGTCCAGAATCAACAATATCTTAATGCTAACGGTGATAATTCAATCTGAGGGGCTCAAAAAGGGGCATTTTCACAGCATCTCTAGTGTTATTTTTCTATTTCTTTTATTACTTTTTTTTATTATTTTCTGTTTATGTTTTTTTCTTTTATTTTTGTTATTGTTTTGATTATTTGATTTCATTGCTAATTTGCTTTTTTTTTTATTTTGATGTCCGTATGTGGATTGAGGAGGAGGATACCGCCTGTGTTTAATTGAACAGAAGATCCATGGAATGATATGGATGAACATGTACTATTTTAATAATAGTTCTGAGGATTTTAATTTTTATTCTACCTTTTGGTATCTTTGTTGTTTATTTTTAATTCATGGGTGTATAATTATTTAATTTTAATTTTGTACATAGTTTGTAATAGCTCCAGTAGTGGGAATAGTTTTGCACTTTAAAATTAATTAGTAATTAGGTTCAATTGGGTAAAAATTAATTAAAATTAATGGTGGCTTTAGTTAATTAGGGTTTGTATGTAATTAAATTAGGTTTTTAGAAATCATATGTGAATGTGTGTTTGATTTGATTTTGTTATGTCTTTTATGTTTTTTTATGTTTGTTTTTAGGCCCCAAGCCCACGTTTAGGTCTAACCCACTAAATAAATAGGCTTAAAAATGGTTTAGGACTTTAAATAATTAAAATCAACTTAGGCCCATTAGGTTAATTAGATTTTAGGCCCACTTAGTTAATTAAAACTTTTTTAGACTTAGTTCAGCCCACTTAAACTTATTTCTTTTAAATTAAATAGACCTAGGCCCACATTTCATTTAAAATAAAACCAAGTTAGACCTAGGCCCACTAATATAATTTTTTCTTTAAAATTGAATAAACTTAAGCCTATATCTTAGAAAGACTAAAATAAATAGATTTAGGCTCACTAATTAATAAAATGTAGGCCCACTTTAGTCCATTTTTCACTTGTAAATAAAATGTAGATTTAGCTAACTTATTTAATAAAATTAACATAGTTTGGATTTAGGCACAACACAATCTTGAGTGCATTTTTTACTTGTAATTTTATTGACTTGTTGCCTTTTTGGGTAGATGGATGTTAATTATGGTTTAATAAAATTGCATGTAATTAGAGGATGAAATAATTATTTATAAAATTATTCTAAATGAACACAAGACTAAGAGAAGTTAGTATTCCGTATCCAGAATCTCCTGGTTATGGTGCTAATTTTCTTTTAGAGAATCAAGTACCACTAATCAAATTGTCCCAGTTATTACCCTGGGTGGCGACTCCTCATCTCCATGCCATGTCTTTGTGATAGTGGTTAGTGTGTTCTCTAAGGCCTTGAGCCTAAACAGTGTCACAGTTGCTAAAATCTTGGACGTGCGCTAAACCCCACCATCTACAATGGTGACTCCACTAGGGATAAGAGATACTGATTCTACTTGTGTTCTTTAGAACTGTTTTATCGATTATTATTTCATTCTTGCATTCATTCTTCATGTCCCTACTAAACTGATGGCATTGGTTTATGATTCCATGATTCCACTAGCTTTATAGAGTTATAGATTGGCTAACCATCACTCTTAGCCTTAACTCAGTTCAAGAGAGATTACCGGGCTCATCTGTCCAGAGTCTGTAACCCAAGTCCCTAAAGGGGGGTAATCTTCTCTCGAGTTGGTAAAGGATGCTGGGCCCCTCTAACCTTGGCCTGTAATTTAAATTCCATAATGGAGAGCATCTTGCTAAGGGAACCTTAACTTTTCACCAGACCCTAACCATATATAATGGCCTAGTTACTTCCCCTAGGATCTTCACCCGGAGTGCTTGTTTGTTTGAATTTCCATAAGGTATTTCTATTTATAAAAGCCCAGGCCTATACCTTTGAAGCTCATTTAGGCTAATAAGGATTAGGCTAGACCTTTATATTTAGAAATGCTGCTTCTGTGCTTTTTCTTTTAAGAGAGATTTGGCATGCACATCGGCTCTTAATATCCCCTATTGATATAAAGGCCAAGACCAAAAATCCTAGGAAAAGAAACTCACCATTGAACACGTGTGTGGGAGGAATAAGGTTGGAAGGCTTATGTTTGCATGTTGCTTGTTAATTGTTTCTTGATACTTGCTACTTGTTAAGTGCTTCCCTACTACTTGTTGTATAGGATGTGCATCATGCATACATACAGTCCATGCATCATACTAACACCTTGTTTTACAGCCATCATAGATTCATCTGGGTCTTCTCGTATCTGGGGACAAAGAGGTGGCAGATTGACCAGAGTTAATTTAAGTCCAGAGTCCATAGCTCAAAGCATTCTTCACAGAATGGAGAGACTAGAGGGGAGTCCAATCAATCCACTATTCCTAGAAGCTGAATTAGCTCAGATTGAACAGACTGAAATGGAACAACAATCAGAGATGTGGACCTTAGAGGACATTAAGGGAGCTTTGATGGATGACATGAGAGCTATGATGCAAGATGAACTAAAAAAGGCTTTAGCCGGACTTATGCAACTTGTTGTTGAACAACCACCTGTTGCTGTTGTTGGACAACCACCTATTCCTGTTGTTGGATAACCACCTATTGCTGTTGTTAAACAACCACCTGTTGCTGTTGTTAAACAACCACCTGCTGCTACTATTGAACAGTCACCTGTTGTAAGAGCTCCACCTGTTGCTGGAGCTCCTCTACCTACTACTAATAATGTTGGGGGGCAACCTGCTCCTAGAAATGTGCCTGCTAGTGATGTGAGAATGGAAGATATTGAAAACTACATAGTAGAAAAGGTGAAGAGAGAATCACTTGAATTGGTTCAAGACCTTGAGTCTAAGTAGATGCAAGCATTGACTCAGAAAATGTCCAAGATGGAAGAGCTGATTAGAGGATAAGGAATAGGATATTCTTTTGACTTTGATGACATGCTGCAAATGGAGGGAGATAAGCTGGCTGAAAAATTCAAAATGCCTCAACTGCAAAAATTTGATGGGAGAGGAGATCCAAGGATTTATTTGAGTTAATACACCATAACCATGAGCACTACTAAAGCACCATTGTCAGTAGTTGCTAGGCTGTTTGTGTTATCCCTAGAAGGAATGGCTGTGAATTGGTACCATGGGTTAGAAAAGTCTGTTAGGGCTGACTGGAAGGAACTATGTACTGCATTCTTGAAACAATATGATTATAACACTCGATTGGAAGTGTCAATTAGGGATTTGGAGTTAACTAAGCAAAAACTAAATGAGTCATTTTAATTTCTTAATTGGTTTCATGAATAAAGTAGGGATGTTGAAAAATAAGCTTGATGAGAAGGATCAAGTTAGAATGATAGTTCGTAATGTGTCACCTAATTTGGTTGAGAAGTTACAGATGATGAATCCCAAAACCTTTGTGGATTTGTATGATGATGGGTTACAAGTTGAGGAAATTGAGAATGAGAAAAAGAAAACTGTTAGAGGCACAGGAACTCGAAACTACCCAACTAGGGGCATACAATAATGAAGTACTTGTCAAGCTGTAGAGGTGCATGTAGTTCAACAACCCTGAAGGTTCTCCAACTTCAACCAACCACTCTCCAAAGTCCTAGAGAGGTTAATCTAAAAAGGCCTGCTCCGACCCTTAACCTTTTCCAAACCCCTGAATCCAAATATGCCTGGCTATGATCCAAATAGTTACTGCAAGTTTCATCAAGTAGCTGGTCATTCCATAGATACCTACATCCACCTAAAACATGAAATCCAAAATTTGATAAACTCTGGAAAAATCATCGACCCTGAAAAATCCAACTCCAACCTAAACACCAGAAACAACTCTTTCTCATATTACTGAAATGTTCCACCACCAGTCACTATGATGATCAACTCAAGGATTAGCGAAGAAGAAGTGTTAAGCTCCTTCAAGGATCTTAACCTTATACCCAATGAAGAACCTTTTGGACAGCCATAGAGAGAAGTAGAAGATTTACTAGGCCAACCCTCAGGCAAGTTTGATTACAGAGTATTCTACTAGAAACCACCCTCTACTGATATCCCTATTGAATCAATTGAGCCCTTAGGTTGGGGAGATGAGTTTGATGATAAACCAGTAAAAGAAGAGCCTAAAATTCTCGAGTAGTCGCTAAGAGGAGTTGAAGATCTATTGGGACAACCTTCGAGCAAGTTTGATTACAGAGTGTTCTATTCTAAACCTGCTTCTGTTAACATCCCCATTGAATCGATTGTGTTGACAAGCTGGGGTGATGAGTTTGAAGAAGATGAATTCTTAACCCCAGAACTATCCCAAGAAGGGGTTGAAGAGCTGTTAAGCCAACATACAGACAAGCTGAGGGAGTTGAAGGGGAAAGAAACATGCACAGTGGAAGTTTGGAAAAACAAGAAATGAGAACGGATTGTTGAGGCTGTGGACATCTGGTATGATTCTGATAAAGAAAAACCCATTGGAGTCGATGTATGGAGTGATACTCCAAATGTGAATCATGTTACTAGAAGCGAGAGAAATTACCGAATAGCAGAAAAGCAAAATAAAAGGGTTATGGAAAGGGAAGAAACAGAAGACATAAAAGTAAAGGAAGGATAGAAAGAGGATCTAATCCTAGAACAACTCAAGAAGGCTAAAGTGAGTCTGAGCATCTGGGAATTACTGATGCATTCAGGCAGCCATAGAAGGGCTCTGGTTAAAGTTTTATCGAACATGAGCATTGAAACGGTAGCTACCCTTGAGGCTATAGTAGTAAAAGTGATAGAAAAGAAACATGGGCTAATAACATTCTCAGATGATGACTTGCCTTTAGAGGGAAGAAATAATAACAAAGCATTATTTATCCTAGCTAAAGTAAAAGGGAAGAGAACCAACTTTGTAATAGTGGATGATGGTTCAGCTATAAATGTATGCCCGCTAAAGATCCTGCCTAATCTGGGTCTAAAAGTAGATGACTTGATGGCTTCAAACCTCATAATTAGAGCTTACGATGATAGTACCAGGAATGTGGAGGGAACATTTCAAGCTTTGGTTAAAATAGGGCCCATAGAGTCAACTGTTGAATTTACTATACTGGACATCCATGTTACCTATGCCCTATTGTTGGGAAGGTCATGGTTTCATGCCCTGGGAGGAGTACCTTCAATAGTGCACTAGAAAATTAAATTCCCTCATGAAGGAGATGTCGTGACAATAGAAGCTAGAACCAATGCAGCTGTGGCAGCTATACTTGATAAATAGAAGCAAGTGTGTGTTCCACCTAGTTTCCAAGTTGCTGGAATATTTAATGAAATGGATCCCAAGGTTGCAAAAATAATGGAAAACATGAATTATCAACCTGGACAGGGGTGAGGGAAGAATGAACAAGGAAGCCCTAAGCCCCCGAACATTAAAACCCAGGACCATACGAAGGGTTTGGGATATATTAAGGCAGGATCGACTAGTAGAAGAGCAAAGAATAAGGAGAAAGCAAAAAGAAATAGGCCCTTGGGAAGATTGGACCACCAAGTGAGAATTTCATCAAGCTAGGGGAAGGCAAGTATTATTTGGGCACCAAAGAATCTATTAATATGGCTAGAAAAGATGTCCCTGGGTTTGAGATCTTCAAAGAGCAAATTATGGAAAGCCTAGTGGCCAGCAACAAAAAGGAAGTCATGAAGCAAGTAACTAAAAGGATGGGTGATGATGTTGAAGAGCTGCTGTGTCTACGACCTGAGGAGGAACCACCCCAGGAGTTAGCTACTGTCATTAATAATAGTTTCATTGATTTTTTTATAAAGAAACTGATGTAATAACATCCGGTCTTTATGTGGATGAAGATGTTATTTTTTGTATAGTCAATGATATGAATGCTGGTTTTACTTACTTATGTGATGTGCATCCTGATAGTTCTGTGCATTATAATTTTGATTAATCATGCATGTTTGACATTAATTCAATTCAATTTGATTCATTTAACATGGGCATAAATGATAATCCAAAGAACATTTCTATATCACATGATGTAACTCCTGAAGAGAGAAAAAATTTTGAGAGAATATTAACAAAAAGAAAGGTAGTATTCACTTGGACTTATGAAGACATGCCAGGTTTGGATAGGGAAATAGCAGAGCATCACATTCTAACTCATCCAGAAACCAAGCTAGTTAAACAGAAATTGCACAGATTAAGACCAAAATGGACAGAAAAGATAAAGGAGGAAATTGCCAAGCAAATATAGGCTAACTTCCTAGAAGTAGTAGACTACCCTCAATGGCTAGCAAACATAGCACCTGTTCCTAAGAAGGATGGCAAAGTATGAATGTGTGTAGATTTTAGGGATTTGAATAAAGCCTGTCAAAAAGATGACTTCCCGTTACCTCATATTGATGTAATAGTGGAGTGCACTGTAGCAAGTGCAATGTATTCTTTTATGGATGGATTTTTTTGGTATAACCAGATCATGATGGCAGTCATGGATAAGATTAAGACAGCTTTCATCATAGAATAGGGGACCTATTGTTACAAGGTGATGACTTTCGGACTGAATAATGCAGGTGTAACTTACCAAAGAGCTGCTACTACACTATTCCATGATATGATGCATAAGGAGGTTGAAGTGTATGTGGATGACATGATGATTAAATCAGAGACAAGAGGAGAACACTTTGAAGCCTTAGACAAGTTCTTAGCCCGAATTGAGAGGTACAACCTGAGACTCAACCCGAAGAAGTGCATTTTTGGGGTTACTTCAGGGAAGTTGTTAGGGCATATAGTGAGTAGTTGAGGAATTAAAGTGGATCCGGATAAAGTGAAAGCCATCCAGGAAATGCCAGCACCAAAGACGAAGAAAGAAGTAAGAGGATTCCTTGATAGATTGCAGTATATTAGTAGGCTTATCGTAAAACTCACTAACATTTATGATCCTATCTTTAAGCTCTTAAGGAAAGATCAGCCGATTAAGTGGAATGATGATTGTCAGAAAGCTTTCAATAAGATTAAGGAGTATCTTATTAATCCACCTGTTCTGAAACCACCTAGATAGGGTAAGCCATTGGTTTTGTACTTGGCTTTAGAAGAGGATGCAATGGGGGCAATGTTAGCACAAAAAGGGTCAGATGGAATGGAGCATACAATGTACTACTTGAGCAAGAAGTTTCTGCCGTATGTGGAAAATATGATTTAGTAGAAAAAACATGTTTGATCATGATTTAGGCTACGAGGAAATTGAGGCATTATTTTTAATCTTACAAGGTTCAAGCTGTTTCAAGAATAAACCCTCAAGGTATCTGTTTCAAGCATTGGCTTTAACTGGAAAAATGTCTCGATGGTTGGTACTCTTAACTAAATTTGATATAGAGTACATTACTACAAAGGTAATCAAGGGAAGAGCAGTAGCAAAATTCCTAGCTCAGAATGTGATCAAAGGTGAAGAACAGTGGAATTTGGAGTTTCTAGATGAGAACTTAGTAGTTGTAGAGCACCGGGAGTGGAAACTTTACTTTAATGGAGCTGTAAACAACAAAGGCACTGGATTGAGAGTGATTCTTGTTACACCAGAATGAGAAATCATACCAATGGCAAAGAAACTGGATTTCAAGGTCATAAACAATATGGCCTAGTATGAAGCATGTATCTGTGGGATTGAGGCGGCTGTGGCAGCTGGAGCGAAAGGTTTGTTGGTTTATGGAGATTCAATGTTAGTGATCAATCAGGCTAATAAAGAATGGGAGGTAAAAGAGGAAAAGCTAAAGCCTTATATCTGCTATGTGAAAGCCTCAATGAAGAATTTCATCAAATGTCTCTTTATCCATCTATCTAAAGACGACAATCAGATGGCGGATGCACTTACAACACTTTCTTCAATATGGGATGGTGCAACTGGGTTGGCTATAAAACCTTTAGTGATCATGAAGTCTAAAGCACCTTGTTATAGGGGTAAGCAGATTATGAATGTTCAAATGGGGCCTAAAGAAAAGCCTTAGTTTTATAATGTCCAGAGGTTCATTGAAAAGGGAATTTATCCAGATGAAGCAATCTCAAAAGAAAGATATGCTCTTTATGTTCTTGCACTTAACTATGCAAGTTATGATGGGGTATTATACAAAAGAATGTTGAATGGGATGCAGATCAGGTGTCTCAAAAAGGATGAAGCTAAAGAGGTGATGCAAGAGATTCATGCAGGGGCTTGCGATTCTCATCTAAATGGGATGATTCTAGCTAAGAAGATACTCAAACAAGGGTATTACTAGATGACTATAGAAAAGGATTATATCAGGACAGTAAGACAATGCCATCAATGTCAAATCCACGGGAATCTTAGTCACATGCCTCTAATAGTGCTGAATAGTTTATCATCCCCTTGGCCCTTTGCAGCATAGGGAATTGATATCATAGGAGAAATAAGACTGGCAACATCAAATGGGCATAAATACATAGTGTTGGCAATCAATTACTTTTCGAGATGGGTAGAGGCAGAATCTTTCAACACTCTAAAAGCAAAACAGATGGCACGATTCATCGAGAAGAGCCTTATTTGCAGATATGGGGTCCCACATCATGTTGTGACAGATAACGGGGTTCAATTTCAAGCAGAAACAATAGAGTTATTACAAAAGTATGGGATTGAGCACCATAAATCTTTACCTTATTTCCCTCAAGCTAATGGAGCAATGGAAGCGGCTAACAAAAATGTCACGAAAATCCTTTCTAAGATGGTTAAAACCTACAAGGATTGGTCTGAATATCTTCCTTTTGCCTTATAGGGATATAGGACTACAGCTCAAACTACCACAGGCCAAACATCATTCTCATTGGTATATGGTTATGAAGCAGTTTTGCCCATAGAAACTAAGATTAAGTCCTTGAGAGTAGTCATGGAAGCTAAAGTAACTAAGAATGAATGGGCACAGAAAAGATATCATCATCTAGTATCTCTATATGAGAAAAGGATGGATGCTTTATTTCACACTTAGATATATCAGAGAAAGATAGCAAGGGCATTCAATAAGAAGGTTAAGCCTGGGAAGATCAAAGCTGGAGATATGGTGCTGAAATAGCCTAGAGCCATGGTGTTCGATCCAAGAGGTAAATTTAAACCGAATTGGGAAGGACCGTACTTGGTCAAATCGGTCTTACCTAAAGGAGCTGCTAAGATATCAGATCTTGAAGGGATTGAGTTTATAGAACCTTTCAATCTGGATCGCCTCAAAAAGTACTACTTGTAAAAAATATGAATAAAAGTAGAATAAAGAAAATAAAGTCTGTTGGCTAGAAAACCTAAAAAGGCTAGTCATGCAAAAGTTAAGACATTCTCGCTATTCAGAAAATCTACAAAGGGCTGACAAGCAAAAGTTAGGGAAATAAATAAAAATAATGGTCCCACTGATTAGAAAACCTGTAAAGGGCTAGTTAGGCAAAAATTAGGGAAATAAAATGTAAGCAAAAAATATTTAGTTAGAAAATTTGTGAGGACTAGCTAATAATAGGAGTTATGTCATGTGGTGTATTAAATGGACTCATTTTGGCCCTAATTAATGAATGAAATTGAAATTGAAGTTTTATTAAACTTTGCATATCCTTCTTTATTAAAAAGTATAAGTACTTGAAGGGATAACAAAACATAAGAAAGCTTAAAACTAGCTTTATGAGACCATTCTATCTAGTGATGTCTTTGTTTCTTCCTTTGTGACCCATCATATAAAGCTTGAGTTTTCTTGTACCACCAAATCCTGGTGGTTTTGTCTTTTGGATAACAACCCAAGTTTTGTAATCATTATCAGTAGTAACATCAGCATCCAAGTGTATGTTCTGTTCAAGGGCTCTACGAGGCCACAAGCTCCTAATCTTATCCAAAGAATCTTGTCTTAAAGGAAAGCCTTCAAAGTCAATCAGAACAGTAATGATGAACTGAGGGCGACTATATTTATGACAAAGGCGTAAAAGGGTAAAAAAGGTAGAGAAGTGCAGCCTGGGAATAGGAACACAGTGCTCATACAGCTCAATATTCATGAACTTCAATCTCCACTAAGGGCAAACCCATGTAATCTCAGCATCTAAAGTCTTCTTCAACCAGTCAACCCATTGGTCCATAGAACATTTTTCCTTCATTCTCAAAGGACGAGATTGTAGCTGACGAGATTGTAGCTAATAAGATTGATAAGTCAAAGGATTAAAGGGTACATTAAGCAAGCTCAGTTTCTCCTATAACCAAATCTTAAAAAAATGATATAAGAATAATAAAATAAAAGCCCGCTAAGTTGAAAAACCGAAAGGGCGGTTAGGTAAAAAAAATCCATTAAGGTGCAAACACTATTTCAGTTCTATCTAATAGTGTTTGAGACAGTACAGGAATAAAAATAGCAATACAATAGAGAGTAGTCAGACACAGGCACGCAAAAAGTCAGGAATACAAAAACTCTAAATCACTCATCTCGTGCTCTGGTATCAGGCCATGGGTTCCATCCTTTAGTAGGGTCATCAGGATGATTAGTGTCTAGAGATCTAGCAGAAGAAGTCCCAACACTATGCGGATCAAAGCCCAAGTCTGCAAGCTACCGATGAAGCATCTCATTCTCCCGCTCTAGACCACTGGAATAGCTCTGTATACACAGAAAACAATATATCATATGCATTACATGCATAACATGCATAAATTTGTATTTTCTCAGTGAGGGCGCTTACCCGCCAACTGTCTATAACCTGCATCGTAAATAATCTCTGAGACGAGGCAAGTCCATATAAATACTCTGTCTGTGTCCGAGCAATCTGTGTTATAAAATTTTATTAATATTAATGTCAAGTGTACAGATTTATACAAGAAATAAAGTAAACAGACTCACATGAGAAGCATCTAGGTGATAAAAGCTAGGAAGCTAAGCATCACCAAACTGCATCTGCTGCTCGACTGGAGCCTAAACAGTAGGAGCCTAGTAGAACATAAACTTGTTTGGAAGAGAGACATCACCAGGCATAGCACCGATAAAGGCCCCATCGCAACTAGACCCAATGTGCTGAGCATGATGACCAAGACTAGGTATAGGCTCAGGGATCTCAATATCTGGAGCAATCTCAGTCTCTAGAGCAATCTCAGTCTCTGGAGCAATCTTAGTCTCCTTATCGGCATCAACAGGAGAACAAACCTCTTCAAACTGTAAAGAGAAGGAGTGAGTCATAGGTTCTAGAAACAGAAGCTAAAATAATGAAAAATTACCTCATCATCGTCAATAGGAACATGTTCCAAGAGGTTCTCATGGATAAACTGCTGATAATGTCAAGAAAGCTTAAGAAAATATGAGGCAGCATATCCCTGTAGTGCATCTCTCAGCTCTGAACCTGTAAGATGCGAGCTACAGAACATAGAGGAGGGGACATCAAACGGAATGCAATGTCGAGAAGGGCCAGCAGACCAGTGATACACTCACTCCCCTAGATACCATATCAGACAGCTATAACTAGAGAGCAGGATCCTCACAAGCTCCAAGTGGGCTGCAGTTGCCATGAAATCATATCGCTGGATGTCTTTAGCACCCTCCAACTAATCAAAGTTTATCTGCAATTTATGTAAATTAAGTTTAATCTCTATTAAACTGTAACATACTAATGATTTTATTTTCATTTTCCTTACCAGGTGCCACTCGACAGTGTTCAACTGATCACGGTACATCTGCAAAGTGTTCCTATTGCTAGCAAGGTGAGAAGAATACCATCTCATCATTAGAGGAAAGGTCCTATCAGAAATGATAGTGTTAAAGCCTTAAATCAGCCCGATCTCCATGCTCCATATCTGGAAAAAAAAAAGAACATATCAGAAAAAGCAAAAAAGAGCAAAACTATAGAGATCAAATGAAGGAGAACATACATGCAAGACGTGCCAAAAGCCACACATCGTGATGGCACCTCTACAGATAGTGTCCAGTCTGTAATAAATATAAGCGGGTGTAGTAGATCCCCAATCTAATATGGCAACTCGATCCAAGTCACGTAGAGGACCCAACAGAGCGATACTAACCTCATGATCGGTCTCACAAAAGAGGGTCGTGCCTAATAATATCAAGAGGAAAAAACTCGCCTTATGAATAATCTGATGAGGAGTCAAAGTAGGAAGGCATCTAAATCCCTCAACTAATGATGAAAGAAGAATGTTCTTCTGATTCTTCCATGCTGGGGCAAACCCGATCAAGTCGCGCATGTACTGACTCCATGCATGCTCTGGAAGACTGCAATAGCTAATGTTAAATGGAACTGGGGATCCTCCAAAGACAATCTTGGTGATAGTAGAGAAGCTCATAAGTGAAATGGTCAGCTCACCCACACGAGAATGAAAAGTGTAGTAGTATCCATCCGTCGCTCTATCAAAGCAAATAAAGAATAATGGTCAGATCAGCCTTGAATAGTCAGAAGTGCAGTGATGAAATGCCTAAATCTAGAAGCCCAAATCAGATGTGTCACCTGCTCCGGCAGTCCATGAAATAATTCTCAGCTAGATTGAAACAGCCCGTGAACTTAATCAAACGCTATTTCAATTTCAAAAAGAAAATAATAATTAATTAATTAAGAGATTAATTAATTAATCAAAGAATTTAAATTGAAGGATTTGATTAGTTAATTAATTAAGTAATTAATTAATTGCCTAAAAATAAAAAATAATAATAAAAAAATATTTTAATCGGCAATGTAGATTGCCGACTGGCAATCTAGAATGCTGATCAGCATTCCAGATTGTCGATCGGCAATCTACTATGCTGATCGGCATTAACCTGATCGATCAGAAGTCTGGAATTCTGACAGAATTCCAGACATCCGATCTTCCATTTTGACAACCCGAGAGTCAAATTTCATATTTTCAGAGTTAATTTCAATTTATCATGCATTTTCATATTAAATTTTAACTAATACACATGTCAATGTCAATTTCTACTCTACAACTAACTCTAATTACTGATTATATAGATAATATTTTTGCAGAAATAAACAGAAGCAAGAAAAGTTACCTCATTACCCACATCTCTGCACTTGTGGGTATGTAAATGAGTCAAGGGAAAGATAGTTGAGTCTTCTCAAAGTTCTAGATTATTTTGATGAAAATAAAGAGGCAAGATTCTCTGACATTCTGAAGTCCCAGCTCCCTCATGTTGTCTGCATGATGAGGAGGCCATAGGATCGAACGGATTGCAAATCAGACAATAAATAATGAAGAAATCAAAAAAAGAAAAATCAAGATCAATAGGGGAAAAAAAGAAAAAAAGAAGAAAAGAATAGGAAGAGAAGTGAAGTGATTGATAAAAGAGAAAGAATATATAAAATGGAGAATATCCATTTTAATCCTTTAAATTTACTTACTTTTTATTTATCTTTCTTTCTTGCAATTTAGTCCATTATTGCATTCAGATTAGGAATACATTCCTAATTGAATCATGACATTCATCAAATTAATAATTCATTGAATTATTAAGACCGCATAACCAATCTATAATCTTGAATCTTCTGTCAAATATAGAATATAGAATAAGATTATAGAACTCATTTTTTTGCATTTTACATGCATGATTTCAATCAAAGGTTTCATATACTGCACAGTAGCTATGATATGAATTTCAAATCAATATGTTATGTGCTGCACAATATTCATAACCTTCATTGTGTTATGTACTGCATAGCAGTTATGACATAAACTTTCAAATTCCTCATTGCTAGACGTTCCATAGGAACTATAGCAAGTTTTCAATTCAATTACACTAGACGTCCCATAGGGAATATAGTGTGCATCGTTAGACGTCCCACACAGAATATAACGATACTTCAATTCAAGACTATAGGACTGAGTGTAGTCGATCTTGTATGACTGAGTGCAATGTGTCCTCAATTGATTATACGACCGAGTATAATTAGTATCATAAGACCGAGTGTGATGCCTTTTTTTAAATTAGACTATACGACCGAGTGTAGTTGGCATTGTACGATCGAGTGCAGTGTATCTTCAATCGATTATATGATCGAGTATAATCAACATCATACGACCAGGTGTGATGTTCCTTTTTAAAACAGACTATACGACCGAGTATAGTCGACCTTGTACGACCGAGTGCAATGTGTCCTCAATCGATTATACGACCGAGTATAATCGGCATTATACGACTAAGTATGATGTAATTCTTTTAATTCAATCACACTAGACTTCCCATAGGGAATATAGTGTACATCATTAGATGTCACATAGGGAATATAATGAAATTCATTATTGCTGGATGTTCCACAGGAACTATAGCAAGTTTTCAACTTATCATCACTAAACGTCCCATAGGGAATATAGCAAAACACATTTGCATAAAGTCCACTAGACGTTCCATGGGAAATATAGTGTGACTTATCAACTACTACACCTTGCTCAACAATTTAAGCATCAATCTATCACTTAGGATACAATCGAGTGTCCTAATTTCTTCCTTTCGAAATTATGTGCTTCTTTTGCTTTGCCACAATTTGTCAAGCAAATAGCGATAAAAGGGGGCAACTGTAAGCACCCAATTTCGAGATGCAATTGTGTACAATTGCGACGTAAACCCCTATGATGAAATATTCAAAATATTGAGCTTGGTTGTTGATTTTCTGGACTTTAAGGACTAAATTGCAACATTTTTTTAGGGTTTGATTGCAAATAAGTCAATTTTTTAGGGGTCTTTTGGTAATTAAAAGTTAAAAAAGGGTGTTTTAGGATCGGCATTGGTGTAATGCCGATCAGCATTGTGTAATGCTGGTCGGTATTACACAATGCTGATCGGCATTATACAATGCCAATCGGCATTGCACAATGCTGATATGCAATAATTCTATTTTTTTGAATTTTCATGTATTTTTTCAATTTTTTTCAGTATTTTGATTAGTTAAAAAATTCAAATTTGTATCTAATAAGGTTTCTTTTAAAAAAGAAACGCATAAGATTTTTTTTTAAAATCAAAACAAACGCTATCTGATCTGATCATATTGGTTCGTTCCTCCTTTGGAGGAAGTTCAGTACACGCAGACTCTGCATTTAAAAGCAGAGTCTGCATGCGTGCTAGGGGATTTTTTTTAGGTGGGACACATATGAGGTTTTTTTAGGAGGCTTGGCTGGAGGACCTTTTTTCTTTTGGTTTTCGAGAGGATTTTTGAGAGGCACACGAAGACATAGCGAAAAAAGAGAGACTGTGAGCATAAAACCCTAATTTTTGAGACTGAAATTTCCAAAGGCAATAGTCCAGAATCAACAATATCTTAATTTTAACGATGATAATTCAATATGAGGGGCTCAAAAAGGGGCATTTGCATAACATCTCCAGTGTTATTTTTCTATTTCTTTTATTACTCTTTTTTATTATTTTTCGTTTATGTTTTTTTTCTTTTATTTTTGTTGTTGTTTTGATTATTTGATTTCATTGCTAATTTGCTTTTTTTTTTGTTTTGATGTCCGTATGTGGATTAAGGAGGAGGATACCGCCTGTGTTTAATTGAACAGAAGATCCATGGAATGCCATGGATGAACCTATATTGTTTTAATAATAGTTCTGAGGATTTTAATTTTTATTCTGTATTTTGGTATCTGTGTAGTTTATTTTTAATTCATGGGTGTATAATTATTTAATTTTAATTTTGTATGTAGTTTGTAATAGCCCCAGTAGTGGGAATAGTGAAAGATTTAAATATTTGCACTTTAAAATTAATTAGTAATTAGGTTCAATTGGGTAAAAATTAATCAAAGTTAATGGTGGCTTTAGTTAATTGGAGTTTGTATGTAATTAAATTAGGTTTTTAGAAATCATATGTGAATGTGTGTTTGATTTGATTTTGTTATGTTTTTTATGTTTTTTTATGTCTTTTTGGTTTTTTTATGTTTATTTTTGGGCCCCAAACCCATGTTTAGGTCTAACCCACTAAATAAATAGGCTTAAAAATGGTTTAGGATTTTAAATAATTAAAATCAACTTGGGCCCATTAGGTTAGTTAGATTTTAGGCCCACTTAATTAATTAAAACTTGTTTCGACTTAGTTCAGCCCACTTAAACTTATTTCTTTTAAATTAAATAGACCTAGGCCCACATTTCACTTAAAAAAAACTAAGTTAGACTTAGGCCCACTAATGTAATTTTTTCTTTAAAATTGAATAGACTTAAGCCCATATCTTAGAAAGACTAAAATAAAAAGATTTAGACTCACTAATTAATAAAATGTAGGCCCACTTTAGTCCATTTTTCACTTGTAAATAAAATATAGATTTAGCTAACTTATTTAATAAAATTAACATAGTTTAGATTTAGGGACAACATGATCTTGAGTGCATTTTTTACTTGTAATTTTATTGACTTGTTGCCTTTTTGGGTAGATGGATGTTAATTAGGGTTTAATAAAATTGCATGAAATTAGAGGATGAAATAATTATTTATAAAATTATTTTAAATGAACACGAGACTAAAAGAAGTTAGTATTCTGTATCTAGAATCTCCTAGTTATGGTGCTAATTTTCTTTTAGAGAATTGAGTACCACCAATTAAATTATTCCAGTTATTACCCTGGGCGGCAACTTCTCATCTCCACACCATGTCTTTGTGACAGTGGTTAGTGTGTTCTCTAAGGCTCTGAGCCTAAACAGTATCGCGGTTGCTAAAATCTTGGACGTGCGCTAAATCCCACCGTATACACTAATAAAGCCTCACATTTACTCTCATTCAATTGTTGCCTAATATACATCCCAAACCTCTTGTTGGCTACTTGCTTACTTGAATTCCATTGTGTTTCAACTCTTAAGCTTACTTAATTCTATTTCTCTCGTAAGTGTGACTAAGTGTTGCACGTCATAACAAACCTTTAATGCTA
Source organism: Mallotus nudiflorus (assembly GCA_947683625.1). Taxonomy (NCBI): domain Eukaryota; kingdom Viridiplantae; phylum Streptophyta; class Magnoliopsida; order Malpighiales; family Euphorbiaceae; genus Mallotus; species Mallotus nudiflorus. Next base: position 296,157 of record CANTUR010000464.1, read on the forward strand.
AACACATGACATAGGGCTCTATTGTAATACTGTGCAGACTTCCCTATAGCCTGTTTCAAATTCTTCGGTTCGGACTAGCATTAATAATGGTGTTAAAGCACACAGTGACCCGTCTTTCTTTAATCGCTACGTGCACAAATTGCTAATTATTCTCAATAATCTTTATCTTTATATTAAGCCTTTAAATGCCTCTTGAAAGCCCACAACTGAATAGGAAAATTATTGGCTACAATAACATTGGCTCCAAAAGCACAACTAAAGTAGGCTTGTTTGCCTATACAATCATCTTGAAAAGCACATTTGAATTGGGGAGATGTCACTTCTTAGCAATTTCAGTACATGATCGATAAACCCATAAAAAAGGATTCATTCATTGTAACCAACAATGGTTTCGTCATCCTTATCATCACTAGAGTTCGTTTCCTTAGATATAAAGGTTTCATCATCATCATTGATTTTCGAGGTGCATGTTTCATCATTCTAAGCTCTATCATAAATATTGAATAGAGCTCCCTCTACATCCATCACACTAGTATCTAGTAAATAGTTACAAGGGCTGGTGGAAGAAAAAAAAACCCAAGCATGATTCAATAATAAATCATAAGTATGCCTAGCAACCTAATCTATAACCTTGTTAGCACTACATTTAACAAAATGAAATCTATAGTTTTGGCAATATCTTCCCCTTTTATTAGTGGATCACATTGCATTATATATCCTTGATTATCGCCTTCCATCACGGTTCAGAATGTCAAAGCAAGTCCTCGTAGCATGGAAAACTACACTGATATTTGAATAAGCACTTGTATTCCACCTTTTGTATTTTTTCACATCTAAAAGAAATTGCGAGTATAAAGGCTTTCTAAATCTATCTCAACTGCAATATGAGCAAACTTTCCTTTAATCATCGATGTTGTATTGTAGACAATATGTTAACAACATATAATGTTTGATTTTCCCCACCAAAAAAAAAAATAAAAGTTGCTTACCCTCACTAATAAAAAACAACAATGCTTCCTATTATTCATCTATAAGTAATTCATGAACCCAATAAATAGAACATAGGTGGAAAAAATTTGCTCCCCTTATGGGTTTACCCAAATCAAAATTTCCAAAACAATCAAAGTTTGCTTGACTATTGGATACTAGGAACATCAAATACAATAAATAAACAAATAAACTAGAAAAATATAAACATAATGGTGCATTAAAATTAAAAAGAAGGTCAAGGGTGTCGTAGCTTTTCTCGATTAATATAAGAACCATGTATATGTTTCTTCAGCTGAATTTTGGGTGACTATTGAAACTGAACTGACCCAATCTGTATGATTGACCTCTCAATTTCACCTGCGATTGCATTATTGATGTTTAACCACAACCACTTTTATTTTTGGTTATAGCCTTCCTCATAGTTCTAGAGAGAATCGCCAGGACCAAGTCTCTTCCAGTTGCAGGAGATCTTTGAGACTCCTCCACTAGTGCTGGAGTTGTCTTCCATTCCATCTGCCACTTTTCTTGAATTGCAGAAGAGACTTGATTTGATCAATTATTTTCCTTTACTTTTGATACTTTACATTTCTATTTTTAACCACAGAGAGTTTCATGATAATTTCCTACCCAATCGTCAGCCTACCAAAGCTATTATTCTAAACCATAAACTGAACAAATCATATAAAATTCACTGTATTAGTCATCAAACAATGTATTTGCATGAACAGAAGAATCTGCAGGAGGGCTTACTCGATATTTTACAGCCTATCTTGTCCCATTTGAAAAATAATAATAATAAAGGATATAGAAACAGAAACTGGAAGGTGTGAGTATCACCCACTTGAAGAGTGTGATTCTTTGCCCCCCAAGTGTCTGAATAATTGCTTCTAGAAGTTTAATTTCATTATCTCGATTGGATATTTCTTCTTGCTTTGCACGCAGCTCTTCCATGTGTAGTTCAAATAACTCTGTGGCACGATAACACAATATATGAATAAAATTATCCACCACAAACTCAGTTACAGGTCCATTTTCTTGGTTCTTAAAGAAGAGAGAAACAACCCAGTAACAAAAGCACAATGAATATTCAAAATGCAAAATGGAACTGCATTGCACATTGGCTCACATCTTCATGCATACTTCCTACACATCCTCAACGAATGATGGCACCATTATAAAAATTGGAACTGATATCTAGACTTCCTAATTGGATTGAAATGAGAGCTGAACCATTCATATCAAATTGTAGTTGTTTTCCAATTTCAACCTAGTTTCCAGCTGTTAACAGAAGCTTGAAAGAATTAAAGATGAATATCTATATACATAGCCTAAATCTGTTGCTAGTTTTAAAAGCTGTTCAATATTGCAGATTATGGAATGTTTATAATTACACTACTTGGCTTTGCTTTGATTCCACAATGTAGGAATCTTGATGGAAGCTTCTTCCTACTTTTAGCATTTCTCTTGAAAAATAAATAAATAAAGCTTGGTCTTTCAGGGTTTCATACCAGTGACACAACTATTGTTGATTACTCCTTTATTACTCAAGTTATCCAAGTTAAAGTGTTGAATAATATTGTAACTAGAAAATGGTGACTTTCAAATGCACACATACAGGAGATTGCCACAGTTATTTCCCCCTCTTATTTGTCTAATGAGTTAAGGATAAAATACACAGATGCAATGGTCATACACTTGTGGTATCTTAAGTTCTCTGGTAATTTCTTGTTGACATAATTTAGCAGCCTTTTGTGCTGCCTCAGCCTATCTCTTTTCTACACGGGCGCGAGCAACAGCAGAAATGGCAGCATCAAGTTCTCTCTCCAACGTCTCTACCCTTTGTTCAAGAACCTAGAACAAAATAACCTATATTATTTCACTGATTTTCAAGATACCTTGACAGACCTTACAGAAGTTGTACGCACAATAAAGAAAGGATAGTACATAACTAAAAAGGTAATATTCAACGGCATGCAGCAAATACATAGAAGCAGTCAATGAAATTTATAAGAGTATTATCTCATAATAAAAATTGTATCCTAACAGTCCACCTACTATTGCTTGAAATCCTAGCTAATTAACTGATTATTTTGGAGTTCATTTATACAGAAAAAATCAATTAGAAGCATAAAACTGTAAGAATTTTAATGGTCTGTGAATTTTTGTTTTCATATTACTTCAACTAAGATGAGTCTTGTGTGGAGCAATTGTTGATAATAAAATTTTGATGTCATTACAAGTATATGCACCCAACTTGTTTATATCATTATTAAACTCCAATTAAGAACCCCTTAGACAACTGACTAAAGCAAAATGGATTCCTATTTAAGGTCTGTTAGAAATAGCATGCAAATGAGAATGTTGTGCTAACAATTTCCAAGATAAAATTTCCAAATCCAACGTAGTCATTCATCAGATACCATAAACTATAAATAACAAATACTAAATGCAAAATGAAGGTAGTAATTTTTTTCTAGGAGCTGTGTCGACAATTTAGGAACCTTACTAAATCAGCATAAAGTTCAAGCAACACATAACTAATGATATCATGCCCATGCATAACTAATATTGACTTAATAGCATATAAGGGTTCCATACTGCATTGTATTCAGAGATGTGTGTCCATTTACGTGCATTTGTGAAAAGAACATGTCTGAATGTGTCTCAAATGTGATGGAGAACATACAGCCTAGCTCAAAATATAGCCGTATACCATCTGCTTCATTAACATGCTATAGCAGACTTCAGGCGGGCCACTAACCGTAAATTTTAAAAAATCCCGAACACAAATTAAATAAAAAGTAGAATATTACATTAAAGCTGCCAAAGGAACTTTGTTTGGTAAAATCATGGGATACAAATTTCAGAAGTCATATAGTCTATATTACAAAAGTCAGAAGTCAACAAAAAATAGATATTCTTTTACTTTATTATGCCATTATGTCAGATAGTCTATATGAATCAGCTACACACACAAAATAGAACCAACATTAACATCCAGCTGACAATAACTGATAAAAAATGCAAGAAGGTAAACCAAATATAAGCTTAGTAGCGTAAGCCAAAAGGAAAGTATCTTTATTAAAGGCCTATTTATTATGAAAAATTCAAATAGTTGCGTAATTTTGTAATTTTATCCCAACTTTTTAACTTTAGCAAAAATGTCTAAATTTCATCCATTGTTGACAATTTTAGTACAAATAAGCATTTGATCGAAATCAAATAAAACATGCTGACATAGCATCTATAAAATGTCATATTTACCCTTGATATTGTAAAATCAATATAGCTCTATTGGTGTAAAAAATTCGAACTTTTACAACTTTTGGTAATTATATCCAATTTTTAATTTCAAAAGAAATAGTTCAGTTTAAAATCATTCGATCAAAATTAAATAAAAAATTTTGACGTGATAATTAAAAAATTAAATTTTCATGTGGTAAATTTTTAAATTTATGATACACTATTATTTTAATAAAATATTTAAAATTAAATACACGTGTGTATAGTAAAATATGAAAAATTTTCTTTGAAAGTTAAAATTTGATATTTTTTAACTACTTTCAAATAAATAACTATAAAATACTTATAAAATTTAAATTATCTAGAGTAATAATTATTTATATTAGAAATGTATTTAATTTTTAAAATTATTATAAGTTATAATCTTTTATGCTCCAGACTCATACCATAATGTTTTATCATATCTCTCTCAGCTTTATTGCACTAAATGAGATAAATGTGCAAGTATAACAATTGGTGAAGGAGGTGAGCACAAAATCTTCCCCAAAAACCAAATGCAAATCATGAATATAAACCAATCCAAGTGAAAAGAACATAGAGCTACAGTTAGCTCTATCGATCAACATATGAAATTGTGATTAACAAAAATCTGATATTGACCAACATCATAGCATCATTAAAAACTCAACAATATATTCCAACACTCAACGTAAGAAAGCCAGACTTCCCTCTAGGGGTGTGCATTTTTCGACCGAACCAAGTAGACTGTCCAAGCCAAATTGAAATTGTGCCACCAGTTTGGTCTGCCAAAATTCAAAGAAGGTGGTTCGAGTCAAGAGTGGTTTAATTTTGGATTTCAGAAGGTCGAATTGGGATGGATATCCAATTATCTGACCCGGACGAATTTCTAAAATCTTAAACACTAAACGGCATTGTTTTGAATATTAAGGTTAATATATATAAACCCCTTATTACACTAACCCTAAATCACTTCTTCTGTCCTTTTCCCCTCTCTCACTATCGTCGCCCCTCCAGAGACTTCTGCTCTCCTTCTCGCTTTTTCTTCTCTGTTCTTATAGTAAACCCTAAACAAACCTAATTTCTCCAATTTGTTTTCAAGCCTAATTTTTTTTTTGTTTCGTCTCTTCTCTCCCTCCTTATTCTGAGTCTCAGCCTCTCAAAGGCTCCCATGCCAAACAGGTTTAAAGCTTTAGTCTCATCTTTTATATTTTTCATAGATTTGTTTAGATCTCCATTGTTTATGATCTTGAGTGATATAAATCTTATTTGATTGTTGATTTTATTTTGATTTTATTAAAGGCAGTGTGAAATTTTTCTTTTTTTAGCACTTTTAGCTTCAATTTGTGTATGAATCTCTTTTCTGATGTGAGATTTTAAGGTGGAAGCTAGTAAGCCACTCCTTTAACACTTGATAAAGATAAAATCAACATGCAAAGTGTCCAAACCCTTTGCTTGTGATCTAGTAAGTGGTAAAAACCTTTTTTTTTTTATAGATTGGTCTATTTTTTTATAGATCAACCATCGATGTTCATATTGAACCGATCAATGTATAAATTTTATTTTTATTTAAAATGTATTACTATTTATATTTTTTCTATTTCATATTTTTATCATGGTAAACTCTATTATTTATTTGATTTTCATTTGTATAAATAATACATGTTTTGTAGATTTTATAGATTTTTCATTTCAATTAATTTTTCATTTGTTTTGATTACTCCTTTTGTATTTTATTTTTATACATTTTTTTGTTGTATAAATAATATCTTTTTTACTATAGTTTTTTATATTTATCTTTGAGATTTTATATTTTTAACAGATTTTTTTTATTTCATAGATGATAAATCTATTTTAAAAAAATGATTTACAAAATAAAGTAATATATTTTTTTATTATTACTCTCTGTTTGGTTTTATATGCTTATATTGTTTCTATTTTGTTGTTCATTTATTGATCATGCATGACCTTTTTGAAGTGTAGATCTCAAATCGAGATCTAAGGTGGAAGTTGTTGCCTGTTAATATAAACTTTTGAAGGTGGAAGTTATTAGTGATTTTTCTGTCACTCAAGTTTGGTTAAAATAACAATCTTTGTAAAGGTATTGTTATTGATTTTGTTTGGTTGTTTAAAATATTTTATTTTATTTTTTATTAATCTATTGTCTATTGAATGGGAACTTTACTAATGATCTATGGTTTTTTTTTGTTGGTAGATGGACACTGCTGCTAATTCTGGCAGTGGTAGTGGTAACCCTATCCCTACTACCATTGCCACTGCTATTGACCTACCTCAGTAGCCAACGATGGAAGCAGATAAGCAGTCTAAAGCTCTTATGAAAAAAAGAAAGGAGACTGAGCCCTGTTCTAAGGCATGGGTGCACTTTGAAAAAATCAAGGATGAGACGGGCAAATTTGTGGAAGCTAAGTGTCTCTATTGCCCTAAAAAAATTTTGCTAATTCCAAAAATCATGGCACTTTTCTATGAGAAATCACATGTTATCTTGTAAAAAAAATCCTCACCCAAAAGAAAATAGGCAGCAACTTTTAACTTTTTAACCTTCTTCTAATTTGTCTGATAACGTTGGTGTGCTTGGTACTTGGAAATTTGATCAGAATGATATTTGGAATGCACTCACTAAATTGATAATTATTGATGAGTTACCATTTAAGTTTATGGAAGGTGATGGTTTTAAAAGGTTTATGGCAGTTGCATGTCCTAAATTTAAAATTCCATCTAAATATACAATCAGTAGTGATTGTTATACTCATTTTGTTAATAAGAGGTTTAAACTAAAACTATTTTTTAAAGAACATTGTCAAAAAGTGAGCCTCACAACTGACTCTTAGACTAGCATTCAGAAAATAAACTATATGTGCATAACTGCACACTTAATTAATGATGATTGGAAACTTCATAAGAAAATTATATCTTTTCTCCCGATCACATTACATAAGGGGAAGTACATTGCTAAGACAATTGAGTCATGTTTATTAAAGTGGGGGCTAAAAAATATTTTTTCAATTACACTTGACAATGCTTCTACAAATGACACTACTGTGAGTTGTTTGAAAAAGAAACTTTTTATTTAGGGGACAAGTTCAGTGAGATGCAAATATGTGCACAAGAGATGTATTGCATATATTTTGAACCTTGTAGTTAGCGAGGGGCTTAAGGAGTCCAACATTTTTATAAAAAGGGTAAAAGAGGCAGTTAGATGGATTAGAAATTCACCATCTAATTTGAATAAATTCAAAGAATTTTCAAAGTCAATTGGCAATGAATATAAGATTGGTTTATGTCTATATGTGCCAATGACATAGTGGAAGCCTAAGAAATTGGATAAATACTGTTCGACATTGAATCGTGCACGATTATTGTCTAACAATCTTCTATAACCTATTGATTTGTGCACAAATACCAGGAAATAAGCATCCAAGAATTCATTGATTCACATGAATATCAAATTTGGGGAAAATAATAATCTGATTTATCAATTCAACAAAAATTGTCTCACATAGCCCTAAGGCTTACATATATGTAAGGTGGCACAAACCTACCAACTCTAACCTTATTTTTAATTAGGAAATAAAATAAAGACAATTCTAATTAAGGAAGGAAATTAAATCCCTAACAATATAGAAAAATCAAATTCTAATCAATACTAAATTAAAATAATAATAATAATAATATTGAAAACGTAGTACTAATAGTAGTAGTAGTAGTAGTAGTAGTAGTAATAAGAATAATAATATTGAAAATGTATATATTTTATCCGTCGTTCTGTAGACCCATTCCAACAACTCCAAGACTTGCCCTGCATCATTCCCTCTAGTGTAAAGAAAATTTGCCATCGAATTTTGCCCAAATATCGTGAAAGTATTTTGCTCATAAATGTATAGAACATCATAAATTCCTTATCAATTTGTAATTCCTTCAAAATTAAAATTAAAGGAATATGAGAATAAAGAATTTTCTCAATGCCAATGAAGTCAACATACTCAATTTGCTCTAACATATTATATTCATGATCATAATGTTCCTCCACCTTAATCCCTAAATCATTGGAAGTCAGATAAGAATCCCTCTCAATAAAGAAAATTTTTGTATTGCCACTTTTTAATAATTCAATACGTTCCTCATCACCCTCATCCTCTTTATCAAATATTGGCTCATCTCCAATAATTGGATCTTCATCCCCATCATCATCAGTATAAAAAAAAAAGGGCTCTTCATAATACTCTTCTTTTTCCTCTTCATCACTAACCTCCCCATCAAAATTACCCATAAAATTATTGTTATTTCATAGGGCTGGATTGTTTCTATTCTGATTGGCCAAAAGTGCATCCATCCTTTCAATCATTTATTTCATCATCTACCCTATTTGCCCATCGTCTGCCCAAGCTGTCCTATTACTTGCTCAACATGCTCAAACTGCTACTTAGCCTGTTGATCAGCCTCCCGCTCGCAAACCTCATCCAGGTGTGTTATTGTCTTCTTCATGCCATTTTTTATAAAACATTAGGAACATTTATTGACTTTGATACCAACTTATGTAGTAGAAGCTTTAAGAGAGAATTGAATTCGTTGATTCTAAGAATACCCAAAAATAATAAACCAAAGCCCTGTTGATTCAAAGAATACTAGAGGAATTGGAAAAATTACGTCTATAATTTATTTTAATTAATCAAGAAAAACTATCTCAAAACAACTCAAAGAGGAAAATAAATAGTGCCTGTAGAAAAAAAAAACCCTAAAACCAAAAAGGAAAAGACAACAAACTCTAAAAAAAAGAAACATAAACTTTAATATTAAATTTAAGGGCCTAAACAAAAAAATTTGGGCCTGAAGATGGATTGCTACAAAGAATAGTGCAGCACCCATTATAGCCCTCTAAGTCAGCTTCGATTTGATATATTATAGGCCCCATAGGTCAATCGGTGTCACCACGAATGTCCATTTAAAGCCCAAGTGTGCACTCCCACTCTATCAAATCCATTCATAAATTTCAATGCTGCCTCATTGTAGACAGCGGGGTTTAGTGCATGTCCAAGATTTTAGTAACCGCGACACTATTTAGCCTCGGGGCCTTAGAGAACACACTAACCACTGTCGCAAAGACATGGCGTGGAGATGAGGAGTCACCACCTAAGGTAATAAATGGGACAAATTGAAAAGGTGGTATTCGATTCCCTAAAAGAAAGCTAGCACCATAACCAGGAGTTCTCTTAGTCTCGTGTTCATTTAGAATAATTTTATAAATGATTATTTCATCCTCTAATTACATGCAATTTTATTAAACCTTATTTGACATCCATCTAACCCTAGGCATCTAGTCAATAAAATTACACATAAAAAAATGCACTCAAGATCGCATTATCCCTAAGTCTAAACTATGTTAATTTTATTAAAAAATTAGTTAAATTTACATTTTATTTACAAGTGAGAAAGAGACTAAAAGTGGGCCTACATTTTTAATTAGTGAGCCTAGATCTACTTATTTTAGTTTGTCTAAGGAATGAGCTTAAGTCTATTCAATTTTAAAGGAAAGTTAAATTAATAGGCCTAAGTCCAATTTGGTTTTATTTTAAGTGAAATATGAGCATAGGTCTATTTATTTTAAAAGAAATGAATTTAAGTGGGCTGAGCTAAGTCTAAATAAGTTTTAATTAGTTAAGTGGGCCCAAAATCTAATTAACCTAATGGGCCTAAATTAATTTTAATTATTTAAAACCCTAAATCATTTTTAAGCCTCTTTATTAAGTGGGTTAGACCTAAACGTGGGCTTAGGGCCCAAGAGGATAAAAACATTAAAAAATAAGCCCAAAATAAATAAAACACAAAAAATGGATCAAACAAATATTATAGTGATTTCTAGAAACCCTAAATTTATTATATGAAAACCCTAATTTAAGCTACTGCCACCATTAATTTTAATTGATTTTTACCCAATTGAACTTAATTACTAATTGATTTTAAATGCAGCCGCTATTGGGGCTATTACAAACTACGTACAAAAATTAAAATTAAACAATTATACACCCATGAATTAAAATAACTACACAGAACACATAAAGGCAAAATGAAAATTAAGACCCTAACATCTACTGGAAAACAGTACAGATTATTCCATGGCATTCCATGGATCTTATATTCATTTGAGCACAAGCAGTATCCTCATCAATCCACAATCGAACATCAAAATAAAAAAACATAAAAAATTAGATTAGTGAAATTTAATACTCAAATCAATAATAAAAATAAAATAAAAATCATTAAGGAAAGAAAAGAATAAAAAAACACTGTGATTATGCTATGCAAATGCCTTTTTTAGCCCCTCAGACTAGGATTTTTACCATTGAAGTTGAATTGTTGTTGATTCTGGACTAGGATTTGATTGCATTCAAAGCCACTAACAGTATCCAAAATTAGGGTTTTAAAAGACATGTGAGGTTTTCTTCATGTCTAAATTTTTAGGGTTTCTGGGTTTTTTTCAGTCTCTGCATGTGAGTTTCTCTCCATCTCTCTGTGAGTCTAAAAAAATCCTCCTCTATGCACACAGAATCTTTGCTTTTTAAAGCAGAGTCTGCATGTACTGACTTCCTCCTGTAGAGGAACAGAATCATCTCCTCAAAATAGACTGATAAGAATTTGATTTTTGAATGTTATTTACATTTTTTGAATGAGTCAAAATCCTTTTCAGATAAAAATAATAATAAAATTCAATTTTTAACTAATCAAAACACTGAAAAAATTGATAAAAAATAAGAAAAAATACATGAAAAATCAAAAAATAGGACTTTTACGTGTCGGCATTATGCAATGCCAATCGGCATTAAATGCCGACCCCTTTTTTAACTTTTATTACCAAAAGACCCCTGAAAAATTAACTTCTTTGTAATCAAATCCTAAAAAAATGTTGCAATTTAGTCCTTAAAGTCCAGAAAATCGACAACCGAGTTTAATTTTTAAATGAATTTCATCATAGGGGCTTACATCGTAATTGTGCATAATTGCATCCCGAAATTGGGTGCTTACAGTTGCCCCCCTTTGTTGCTTGACAAATTACGGCAAAGCAATAGAAGCACACAATTTCAAATGAAAGAAATTAGGACACTTAATTGTATCCTAAATGATAGATTGATGCTCAAATTGCTGTGCAAGGTGTAATGTTTGACAAGTCTCACTATATTTCCTATTGAACGTCTAGTGGACCTTGTGCAAATGAGTTTTGCTATATTCCCTGTGGGACGTTTAGTGATGATAAATTGAAAACTTGCTATAGTTCCTATGGAACGTCTAGCAATAATGAATTTTGTTATATTCCCTGTGGGACATCTAACGATGCACACTATATTCCCTGTGGGACATCTAGTGATATACACTATATTCCCTATGGGATGTCTAGTGAAGTTGAATTGAAAATCTGCTATAGTTCCTATGGAATGTCTAGCATTGATGAATTTCATTATATTCCTTATAGGACATCTAACAATGCACACTATATTCCCTATGGGACATCTAATGATGATGAGATTTTGTTATATTCCCTATGGGATGTCTAACGATGTACACTATATTCCCTGTAGAACGTCTAGCACTAAAACAAGAAATTAAGGGAGATCCTGTGTATGATGGGGATAAAATAGTTGAGGAATTGCTTTTAGATAAAGACGTAAGGACTGCCCTTATCATTAGGCATTCTTGCGTAAGCCCTAAGGCAAGTTTAGAGGAGGATTAGTTAAGGAGTAATATCTTTTATTCTACTTGTACTATCAAAGACAAGGTATGTCACTTTGCCATTGATGGAGGGAGTTGTGAGAATATAGTATTTGTAGAAGCTATACAAAAACTAGACATATCGACTAAAGTCATCTTAAACCCTATAAACTAGCTTGGTTAAATAAGGGTGAGGAAGTTGTAGTGTCTAAGAGAGCCTTGGTGTCATTCTGAATTGGAAAGAAATATAAAGATATTGTATAGTGTGATGTGGTGGCTATGGATGCCTTTCATTTATTATTGGGAAGGTCATGGAAGTATGACAGGGACATGACGTATAATAGGTAAACCAATCCTTATAGATTCATCTTTGATAGGGTTAAAATTATGTTGCTACCTAAACAGCAAGTAGATATACCAAAACCAGCCAATAGAACTAGTACTCTATTGTCTTTAGCTTAATTTGGTAAGGAGCTATAAGAGTCAGATATAGGGTATATACTGTTAAGAAAGGAGATGGATGAGCCTGTTATAGTCCCCGAAGTTATGGTTCCCTTAGTTACTGAATTTGATGACTTATTTCTTGATGAACTTCCTGATAGTTTGCCCCTACTCCATTACATTCAGCATCATATTGACTTAGTACCTAAAGCGGAATTGCCAAACAGACCACATTACATGATGAGTCCCAGTGGGCATAAGAAATTGCATCGACAGGTGGAGGAGCTAATTGTTAAAGGTCATGTTAGGGAGACCTTAAGCCCTTGTGTTGTTTCTGTGCTTTTAATGCCTAAGAAAGATGGGTCATGGCACATATGTGTGAATAGCCGAGCAATCAATAAAATCACCATTAGGTATAAATTTTCTATTCCACATCTGGATTATTTACTTGATCAGATTAGTGGTGCAACTATTTTTACTAAACTTGATTTAAAGAGTGGATATTATCAAATATGTGTTCAGCTAGAGGATGACTGGAAAATAACATTTATAACTAAGGAAGGGTTGTATGAATGGCTTGTGATGCCTTTCAGATTGTCAAATGCCCCTGATACCTTTATGCATGTTATGAATCAATTGTTAAGGTCTTTCATTGGTAGGTTTATTGTGGTCTACTTTGATGATATCCTAATTTATAGTGCTAACCATGATAAGTATTTACAATATGTTCGGGAGGTTTTTAGTGTATTGCGCAGGGAACAGTTCTATGCTGCCTTAAAAAAATGTGTCTTTATGTCCCCTAAGGTACTATTTTTAGGGTATGTGATTTCTGCAGCAGGTTTAGAAGTGGATGAAGCTAAAGTGGCAACAGTAAGAGAATGGCCCAAACTAACTACTTCAACAAAAGTCAGGAGTTTTCATGGTTTGGTCTCATTTTATTGGCATTTCATTGTAAATTTTAGCACCATAATGACTCCTATTACAGATTGTATGAAGGGCAGTCAGTTTGAGTGAACAGATGTAGCAGAGGTAGCCTTTAATGTCATCAAGGAATGCCTTACAATAGCCCTAATCTTGTTGTTGCCAAATTTTTCATAAGCTTTTGAGCTCTATACCAATGCCTCTAAGGTTAGGATTAGTGCTGTCTTGAGTCAAAATAATTGCCCTATGGCATTTTATAGTGAGAAGTTATCTGGTTCCTAACTCAATTATAGTACATATGACATTGAGTTTTATACAGTAGTGTAAGCAGTACGACATTGGCGACATTACCTGTTTCACAAAAAATTTAACTTGTATACTGACCATGATTCTTTGAAGCATTTACACCAATAGGAAAATGTTTCACCCCACCATTCTAGGTGGGTTGTCTATCTTGAATGTTTCACTTTTGTGGTGAAGCATAAATCTGGATTACAAATAGAGTAGCTGATGCTTTAAGCTAACGAAATAATTTTTTGGTGATTATGCGAGTTGAGGTACACTGCTTTGATTCCTTTAAGGATTTACTTGCTACTGATCCTTACTTTTTTGTAGTATTATGAGATGTATAGGTTGGGAAGAGGATAGAATTTATGTTGCATAAATGGTTCTTATTTTGGGGAACTCAATTGTGCATTCCAGATTGTAGCCTACGCCTACAGATTATTAAAGAGTTACATGGTGAGGGACATGTTGGTAGAGACAGAATGTTGCAACTGATTCAGGCTTCATATTTCTAGCCTTCAGTTCATAAGGAGATTGATAAATACGTTCAGAGATGCAGAATTTGCCAGGTTTCAAAGGGAACAGCCATAAATGTGGGATTGTACATGCCTCTCCCAGTTCCTTCTCAACCATAGACTGACATTAGTATAGAATTTATATTGGAATTTCCATGTACTTAGCGAGGTAATGATTCCATCTTTGTTGTTGTTGGTAGATTTGCTAAGATGGTTCATTTTATTCTTTGCAAGAAGACTACAGACATAGTAATTGTGGCACAACTACTCTTTCGGGATGTGTATCATTTGCACGGGTTGCCTATGTCCATTTTCTATGATAGAGATACTCATTTTCTCAATCATTTTTGGCACAGTTTGTGGAAGATGATTAATACGCAACTAAATTTTAGCAGTGCCTATCACCCTTAAATAGATGGGCAAACTGAAGTGGTAAATAGGTCCTTTGGCAATTTACTGCATTGTCTAATCAGAGATCATGTGAAGGGTTGGGATTAAAAATTATGTCAAGCAAAATTCGCCCATAACCACGCTGTTAATCGCAGCATAGGGTTTAGTCCTTTCCATATTGTTTACTCCATTCAACCAAGGGGTCCTCTTGACTTGATGCCCCTGCCTAGCAAGACAAGGGTCCAAAGGAAAGTAACATATTTTTTTCAGGTTTGTAAACTTTACACAAGACAGTCTTTGATAATCTGTCTACTGCCAATTCTCAATATAAGCAACTTACAGACTAGAAACTCCGACCTTTGGAGTTTAAGGTAGGTGATTTTGTGTGGACAGTTTTGATAAAAGATCACTTTCCTAGTAAGGGAATACAACAACTTATCTACCAGGAAGATTGGTCCAGTTAAGGTATTAGAGAAGATCAATTCCAATGCTCACCGTCTAAAGCTTCCTATCCATGTCTACACTATAGATGTGTTTAATGTTAAGCATTTAATTCCCTTCTCTAGTGATTCTTCTGATGATGATGTTGTGATTAATTCAAGGCTGAATTTTCTATCACCTGGGGGAATGATGTAGATGAGGCAGCATTAAACTTTATGGATGGATTTGATAGAGTGGGCGTACGCACTTGGGCTTCAAATAGACGTTCATTATGACATCGATTGACCCACAGGGCCCATAATATATCAAATCGAAGTTGACTTAAAGGACTATAATGTGTGCTACACCCTTCGCCTATAGCAATCCATCTTCGAGTCCAAATTCCTTTGTTTAGTCCCTTAAACTATACATTAAAGTTTATGCTTCTATTTTTTGGAGTTTTTTGTCTTTTCCTTTTTTTTTTTTTAGGGTTTTTTCCTTAGGCATTATTTACCTTTTTGAGTTGTTTTAAGATAGTTTTTTATTAATTAAAATAAATTACAGACGTAATTCTTCCAATTCCTCTAGTATTCTTTGAATCAACAGGGTTTTGGTTTATTATTTTCGAGTATTCTTTGAATCAATAAATTCATTTTTTTTCTAAATGCTTCCACTACATCACCAACCCAAGGTTCTTTAAGTCCAAAATTCCCTAAGGATTCTTGTTACATAAATGGGTCAACATTAGTAGATTAATTAGGTGCAATTCTATCAATTCTTGCAACAACTTATCATTAGCAAATAGCCCTTCCAAGTCAAATACATGTTCCATTGATTTACAGCCCTTCACCTCAATCTTTGTCAAGTTTTTGAAGGAACTGAGCTCATCTGTGGCTATCGCTGTCGAGGAAAATCTACACTCCTCCACCACCTTAATTTAATTTCAATTATAAGATAGATAGAATTCAATTATTGTCAACACATAAAGAAGAATAAGTTAATTAATAATAATATGCCAATGGAAATTAATTAATAAAAATAAATTGTCACCCATTTTGTTAGCAGACTTGTTATGGTGGTGTTAAGGCTTCCCTCCCATTGTTGTCTATGATAGAAATTGTTTAATCCTTGAAGCTTTGGTATGGTTAAAGGTCCATCATAGAAAGTGATCATTCGAGAGCATTCACCGACAATTACTTGTTCTAAAGATGGAAAATTGAAGACGAGATTAATTGCTGAGGAAAAGCAAGTGAGAGTAGGTAACCAATGCAATGTCAAAGATTTCAGTTTTTTGAAATCAATTTCCTCTGTAGCATCATCCTTTACCACTATTTCTATCATATCATTGCAACTCTGTACTGTCATTTCTGTGAGATTGACAATAGTTCTGGCTACAGAGGCAATTACCAAGTTTGTCATTCCATTACAACCATTCACATAGAGAGATGATAAATTTTGGAAAGACGATGAGGATGGCGCTATGTTTATCAAACTTCCACACCATCTTATTTATAGAGTCTGACGAGAATGAAGATTGAGTGTCGACTATTGGTTCCATTTCCATGAATGCTTCAAATTGTGAAGAGAATATAACTTCAAGTGTTTGATGTGTACAAGTTGCTCCTTTGATTCCTGTGAGAACAGCACTTGTACAGAACCTACGCCTACAATAAACGTGTCTAGTCTGTGAAATATTTTGAGAAAATGGAGGCATTTGTGATTGAAGGACATGAGTGTAACAACTTTAAGTTTGGAAAGCCTATCAATTGGAAATCCTCTTCTCTCCATCATCATCAAATCCTTCCAACCAAATGCGACTTTCTCCAACCTATTTTAGTGATATATTTTTGTTTCAACTATATAATTATAATAAAATGATATGAATTGTTCAACATTAAATTGTTAATTAACAAAATATTTAAAAAATGCTACACTTTTTTTTTTTAAAAAAAAAAGAAGAAAAGTCTATGTAATTGTATTACCAATGTTTTCTTAATTTGTATAAATGTCAAATTATGCTTATAATTAATTTTGACAGGATAATTTTATTTTTTTCCATTTTAATAAATATATAAAAATATATCCAAAAATGATTTATATAATATAAATGGAAGCAATTATTGGGAATTTTTTTTAGACAATTAATGGGAAATTTTAAACTATATTAATTAAAATGTAATTCTAATTTAATTGAAAGTATGTTTTTCATTTTAATTAGGTTAACTTCTATTTTATCTCTCACAAAAACTAAATTAATTAAAATTTTCGGAGTAATTTTGTTAAGAATATAAGTTTTTCTATTTTAACTTGGTCTACTTATATTTTATCTAATATGAATCAAATTAGATAACATAATTTTATAAGTCTTATTACAATAAATTTAATAAGTAAATAATTATAATTAAAATTAATAAATTTTATTAAAATAGAAAAGTATATAATTTGTTTTAAAAGTATATATCATATAATTTGTTTGAAAGTATATTTTAATAACAAAAGTAGTATAATTGTCATTTTTAGATTTTTTTTATAAATTTTGACAAAAAAAAATTTAAAATTAAATTAATTAATATTCATAATTTAATTATTAGTTGAACTTAAAAAATGATATCAAATTAATTTTTGTCTAAATAAAAGTATTAATATTAAAAATATTGAAAAAATAAAGTGCAATAATTTAAATAAAAAATATAAATTTTATTATTTTTAAAATTTTTTATTAATAGATAACTAATGATTTTTCATTATTTTATAATTAATTATGAGCATAATATTCTTTTATATAAAATCAATTCGAGAGTTGAGAAAAATTAATTATAAGAAATATATAAGTAATATCATAAAATTATTTAAATAAAATATTTATAAAAATTTTAATAAACTATAACTATATTAAATTAAGATCAAATTTTTATACACTGTTATTGTTTTTAAAACTTTTATTTAATAATAATAATAATAATATAGTATTATTTAATGTTATTATTGTTATTAGTGAAGCTACATGTTCCATCATTGATGCCAGCTAGATGGTCAAATTTGATGTTTTCACTATATAAATTTTTCTTGGTTTTTAAGATATGCATAGCAGTGAATTGCGTGTACAAATTTACTTTTCATGAAGTTTGCTTTTCTGGCTAATTTAATTGAAAGTGTAAATCCTATTTTAATTATATTAATTTTTATTTTATTTCTAATAAAATTAAATGAATTAAATTTTTAGTGATAGTTTTGTTTAAAATATATATTTTTCTATTTTAATTAGGTATACTTATATTTTATCTAATATAAATCAAATTAGATAATATAATTTTATAAGTCTTATTATATTAAATTTAATAAGTAAATAATTAAAATCAAAATTAATAAATTTTATGAAAATAGGAAAATATATAATTTATTTTAAAAAAATATTTTTATAAATTAAAAATTATTGAATAACAAATAGAGCATATAAGTTGTTTGAAAGTATATTTTATGTAAGAAAAGTAGTATAATTATAGTTTTTAGATTGTCACGACCCGAACCCGAGGGCACGTGACCGGCACTAGGGAATGGATAGGCATAAGGCCCCCGAAACCCGTAGTAAACCTAAAGGAAAAGAAAATAAAGTCATTCATATTTTAAACTTTAATTAACAACAGAACATATTATCAACTGCTTAATAAAAATATGTTTCAACATCGCATATTATAAATTGAATTCAAATCTTATACATAAGCGTAGTTTACACAAATAAATTACACAATCAAGTTTAAACCATACAAATCCTTAGAACATATACTACTGCAGCAACCTAGATTAACACATAGTACAACTTACAATGACCTACATAAAATAGCCGGTGAAGAAGAAACCCGGCGTGGAGGTAGTCTGAGGTCGAAATCTCAAGCTCCTGAAAAAAAAATAAATTGAGGGGAATCAGACCTCACTGAGTAAGTCAATAAAAAGAGTTGTACGGTTTGAAAACCTTTTTGAAAACTATATATGTTTATAGTGAAAATAATTTATAATATATATATTTATAGCCTTTAAAAATCTCGGTAGAACCCTAAACCCAAAATCTAAATGGCCAACCGAGCCCACTTATTCCAGCTAGACTACCGATCCCCGAGAGCAAAGGCATCAACCGAGGCACCAAGCCATAGTCATTCACTTATTCCAAATATATGGCACTGGCGGTCCCCGAGAGCAGAGGCATCAACCGAGGCACCCATCCCAGTCCATTTTAACCTTACAAATCACTGGCGGTCCCCGAGAGCGTAGGCTTCCACCGAGGCACCCCGTCCTAGTTTAACATTCACCAAACATATATATTACGGATCCATCTCTCATCTTTACCATGTGCACATAGTCCTGGTGAAGCCCACTAGGTAGCCCATTCTACCAAAATTTCTCAAATCGATTTTAAACAATAAAATGCATTTAAATCTTAAATAATAGCATTAAATTAAATAAACCATATAATCAATATTAAAATAGGAGCGCACGCATTTGTTAATTAAAACACACGCACAGATCATTCTATCGACTTACAGGATGAATGTGAAGGCTGACGACCACACGTCTGCCTCGGTCTCACGGCTTCTGCTCCGAAATGATCTAAAAGGAAATAATAATAATCGACTTTTAAAACATGACTAAGGAATCGAAACCAACAATTAACAAAATAATAAAATTCCAGACTGACTCAAGGAAAACCAGACGAGACTCGACAGACAGGATTTAACCTAACTAACGGTAGAAATTTTACGAGTATCACGTTTTACGAGAAAATCTACCGAAATTTCGGCAGAGTCTCCTCTGTAAATCGGATATCTCTCTACCAAAAGTAGAGCCAGACCTGCATAGAAAAGGCACTTCTAATAACCACAAACACCCACACTCGAGTCGGGTTCTCAAAACTACAATTTTCCCCGACCGGGATCACAACTCAAACAAATATCAAAAATTAATAATATTTATTTCTCAAAATACACACACACACGCATATATATATATATATATATATATATATATTACATACACACATTCTAAAAATAAATAGCATATTTAAAATCTTAATTATTCAAATTAAACAATTAAATTTGTATTCCATCACCAACAATATAATTATAATTATTACCCAAATTAAACCTTTGTAATGTATTATATATATATATATATATATATATATTATATATATATATATATATATATAGTATATATATATAATTTGAAATTCAATATTCAAAAATTTACTCTACTTAAGTGATTATATCAATTAATTTATAAAAATTGTCTAAACCCTTTAAATATTAATAAAACTAATTAAAATATATATATATATATATATAGTATATATATATATATATATATATATATATATATATATATATATATATATTATCATATTTAGGGTAAAATTACATTTTTACCCCCCTAAAATACACAATTTACATAATGTGCTTTTAATACTAGAATAATTCCTTAAAATTCTTTAATCATGCCAAAAATTTATTTTTCTCAAAATAAATCTTCCTACTATAATTAAAACATTTAATCAACCAACAAATTTTCTCCCAAAAATATTATTTAACCAAAAATCAAATTTGGGCATAAACTCAATATATTTATAAAAATAGTATAAAAATCTCAAAAATTATAATTTGAGTTCTAAAATTATAATATTCACTAATAACCTCATTTATCAAATTTTCATAATTTATAACCATAATTTCAAACATTAGCAAAATATTACTAACATTTACAAAAATTCTACCAAAATTACAATAATTCCTAAAAATTTCAATAAAATTTGTTTCACTCAAATAATTAATAACAATCACCCTAGTTATGAATTATACTCAAATTACTATCAAATAAAGCCAATTAAATACTAAATAATTTTCTGGAAATTAACTAAATTACCAAAAATTCCAAAGAAAATCAAAACTAACTTCAATACATACTAACCAACACTAACTAACCTAGGATTTACCAAGATCAAGAAAGAAAATGAAGGAATCGGGTGAGCATGACTTACTGTCAAGCTGGAAGGGCAAA
Source organism: Mallotus nudiflorus (assembly GCA_947683625.1). Lineage (NCBI taxonomy): Eukaryota > Viridiplantae > Streptophyta > Magnoliopsida > Malpighiales > Euphorbiaceae > Mallotus > Mallotus nudiflorus. Next base: position 317,144 of record CANTUR010000464.1, read on the forward strand.
GCATCATTTGAAGGCCTTGAGGACGTAATTCTCAAATTAGTTCTCGCCTATAGCAACTCGCCCAAATACATCTCAAAGAAGAAAGAAAATTGCCAGGGCCAAATTGATAGTTATTGGCATGCTTCCTTTCACTGGCAGGCTTTATTGTGTATGAATTTGTTGGGGATTTTCTATGATTTTGGCTGTGTTCAAGGAGTAGGATAGTGATGGTTGATGAGCCCTTGGTCTGAGCTGCCTCTTCTTTTCCAGTGTGGGAATGCCATTTTTTTTTTTGGACTTAGAACTAAAAGGATGAAATAGATTTGGGTTTGGGCCGACACATATGGGCCATGTGGTTTCAAGCTAAATCCATAGTTTCATATTCATGCATTCAGAGCAGCCCAATCCATTTGTTTAGAATGGAGAAATTAAAATCATACCCAAGAACAATGAAGTTACTCAAAAATATAAAATAATTTTGGAGTTTTTTTTTTTAAATAATTATATAGGGTATTACATAGATACTTTTATAAAATTTAACAAAAAATATTAAAATTAAATTAATTAATACTTATCATTTAAAAATTAGTTGAACTTAAAAAAATTATATTAAATTAATTTTTGAGTTGAATTGGATTGTAATATTTAAATTGTTATGTAAAGAAAATATAATTTTTAATATATTTAAATTTTTTATTAAAAATAACTAATAATTTAAAGAAAATAGAACTTTTAATACATTTAAATTTTTTATTAAAAAATAACTAATAATTTTTTATTATCTTATGATTAATTCTGACCATAATATTTTATTGTGAAACATGTGGTTTTTTTACTAGTACATATAAATGTACGAAAGGAAAAGACATGCAAAATTATGAAAAGGTCTGCATTTTTTATTATATAAAAATTGAAGAATTTAGTTATTTACTAATAAATTTAAAATTAAATTAATTAAAATTTAATTTTAATTTGATTGAAAGTCTATTTACTATTTTAATTAGGTTGATTTCTATTTTATCTCTAATAAAAATTAAATTAACTTAAATAAAATTCTAATTTAATTGAAAGTATATATCCTTTTTTTTTTAACTTCTATCTTATATGTAACAAAAATTCTAATTTAATTAAAAGTAATTTTCTATCATAATTAGGTTAATTAACTTCTATTTTATATCTAATAAAAATTAATTTAATTAAAATATAATTCTAGTATAATTAAAAGTATATTTCTTATTTTAATTTTGTTAATTTCTAATTTATCTCTATCAAAAATAAATTAATTAGACTTTTAGTAGTTATGTTGTTTAAAAATATTTTTTTCTATTTGATGCAGCACAAGCTTAACAAAAGAAATTGAATCGTTGATTTAAAGAATACCCAAAATCAATAGTCCAAAACTCTAGTGATTCAAAGAATTCAGAGGAATTTGAAGAATTATGTATGTAATTTATTTTTAATTAATCAAAAACTATCCAAAACAATTAAAAGAGACAAATAAATAGTGCTTAGGGAAAAAACCCTAAAACCAAAAAAGGAAAAGACAAAAAACTCCAAAAAAGGAACATAAACTTTAAATTAAAATTTGAAGGTCTGAACAAAAAAATTTGGGCCCGAAAGTAGAGTGCTACAGACAAAGTTATAGCACTTATTATAGCTCTCCTGAGTCAGCTTCGATTTGATATATTATGGGCCCATAGGTCAACCGATACCGCCACGAATGTCCATTTGAAGCCCAAGTACGCAAGCTCACTCTATCAAATTCATCCATAAACTTCAATATTGTCTCATCCACATCACTATTTTAATTTTGTCAAATATAAAATCAAATTAGATGACAAAGTTTTATAAGTATTAGATAACACAATTTTATAAGTCTCATTATATTAAATTTAATAAGTAAATTATTAAAATAAAAATTATTAAATTTTATGAAAATAGGAAAAGTATATAATTTGTTTTAAAAGTAGATAATTTTATAAATTAAAAATTAATAAATAAAATATACTATTTTATCCTTAAAGAATGACTAATAAGTGCTAACTGCTGCAAATGACAAGGATGAATAAATATTTTTTCAAATGATAAGGATGAAATAGTATAATAGATCAAAATATAGATAGCAAATAACAATTCTCCCTAATAATAATAATAATATATTTAATTGTTTAATTACTATATATCACGAGTTTAATAATTTTTTTGTTTACGTGTAAAACACGTGATTGTTTACTAGTTTCTTAAAATAGGTCAATATAAAAAAAATTTTAAAAAAATTTTAATATTACTTTTAAAAAATAATATTTTATAATATTTAGAATAAATTTTTGTGTAACAACCTATTAAAAAAATGAGTAATTTTTATTAATTTAAAATCAAATTTACCTTAAAAAAATAATTTACAAAATTGTTTTATAGATTCCTAGTTATTAAAATTCCGCTGGATTTAGTTCAAATTGGTTTAAAATCTATGCAAGTGTAGGGAATTTAATTTAGCACCCGGAAAAAACAGACTAAGACTGACCTGATTTTGATCTTCTCCTTCATCGAACATGGAAAACAATGGTTGCATCTTCAGTTTTGGGCAGTCATGAATGCTAATCTTTGTCAATGATGGACATTTCACATTACCACATTCTGAATAGAAATTCAAAAACTTTGGCAAATCTTCAAGAGCTACAGATTTTAACTCAGAGAATACAATGTTATTATCTGATTCTTCTGCTACTTCAATTAGCCCTTCCATCATCTTACAACTCTTTACTTCTAGCATTTAAGGATTCGAAAGACACAACTCTATAAACTGAGTAAATGCATACTTCAAGCTGCCACAGTTTTCTAATTTCACCAATACAAGTTTCTTCAAGTACAAAATTCCATGAGGATTCTTTTTACATAAATGGGTCAACAATGGTAGATTAATTAGGTGCAATTCTCTCAATTTCTGCAGCAACCCATCATCAGCAGACAGCCCTTCCAAGTCAAATACTTGTTCCACTGATTTACAGCCCTTCACCTTAATATTTGTCAAGTTTTTAAAGGAACTGAGCTCATCTGTGGCTATAGTTGTCCTGATAAATCCACACTCCACCACCTTAATTTAATTTCAATTATAAGATAGATAGAATTCAATTATTGTTGACACATAAAGAAGAATATGTTAATTAATAATAATATGCCAATGGAAATTAATTAATAAAAATAAATTCTCAGTCGTTCTTTCAATAGACTTATTATGGTGGTGTTAAGGCTCCCCTCTCATTCTGTATTATATTGTATTCCCCGAATCTTTGGTGCGGATAAAGGTCCATTATAGAAAGTGATCATACAAGAGCATCCAGTGACAATCACTTGTTCCAAAGACAGGAAATGGAAGACCTGATTAATTGCTGAGGAAAAGCAAGTGAGGCTATATAAATTAGCCAATGTCAAAGATTTCAATTTTTTGAAATCAATAATAATCTCTTCCTCTAAAGCATCATCCTTTGCCAATATTTCTATCATATTCTTGCAACCATATACTTTCATTTCTATGAGATTTACTATAGTTTTGGTTGTGAGACAGTTACCAAGTAACTCCAAGTGTTTGACGTATACTTGTTGCTTCTCTCCAATTCCTTCCTGTGAGAACAGCACTTGTATAGAACCACGCTTCACGACGAGCTTCTCTATGCTACCTTTAAGACTTGTAAGAAAAATGGAGGCATTTGTGATGTAAGGAGATGAGGTCAACAACTTTAAGTTTGGAAAGCTTCGCAACTGGAAATCCTCCTCTCTCCATCATCATCAAATCCTTCCAACCAAATGCGACTTTCTCCAACCTGTTTTTCACTTGTTAAGAAGTGATAGATTTTTGTTTCAACTATATAATTATAATAAAATGTTATGAATTGTTCAACATTAAATTGTTAATTTAAAAAATACTACACTTTTAAAAGAAAGAAAAGAAAAAAGAAAAGTCTATGTAATTGTATTACCAAAGCTTTCTTCATTTGTATAAATGTCAAATTATGCTCATAATTTTGACAAGATAATTTTATTTTTTCCATTTTAATAAATATATAAAAAAATACAACTATTTAAAGGTAATGAACTGATTTTTTAATAACTTTTTCTTCTACTTTTACACATTAAAAATTATTTTTATGTGTTACTAGTTCATTAATAATCAAAACTTAACATGACATGATGTGAATTTGATATCACACCTAAAATTTTTAATTTTAAATATAATAAAAAATTTTATATTATAATTTATTTTTTAATAAATTTAATCATAGTGTTATATTATCCAATTTAATATCCATTTTCTTTTAAGTTAATAGTTTTTTGGTCTGTTACTTTACGTGGTTGATTTTAACTATTTAATTCTTTTCTTTTAAAAGTTCATTCAATCAAAAAAACAAATAAATTATGTATTTTTTAATCGTTGTCTCCTTCAATTCATATTAATAATAGAAGAATGGTATGTGGAGTAGAGGAAAAATTCAGATCTTAATTAATGGGTGTTTGTGATCGGCTAATAAGGATAACCTCAGCCATGAGATTATGCTATTTATCTCAATTTTTTTTGTTGCTGATCTCCAGTGTTTATTTGATTGTTTTTTCACCATTTCAACAAAACTATGGTAACCTTATTTTTGCTATGTATGGGAAAAGTGTAAAGAATATAAAAATTCATTACTATCAAATATTAAAATACCGGAGGAAGAATTTCTTGAAGAACAAAAAGTAAATATATAAAATAAATATGAGATGAAGTTTTGTTTCTAGAAAAAAAAAAATTAATGGTGGTGCATTTGACTTATTGTCGGCAAAATTCTAGCTATGAGATTCAGCAAAATGTTAATCATAAAGACAATTACACTTGGAAAGTGTCATGTACGTAGCTTCTTTTTCTTTTCTTTTTTTTTCTCTCATGCTACTAGTCATATATAAGTTCAGTTTCTATTGAAAAATTATTTAATTTTCATTGAACATCATATGATTTATTGATGGAAGTTGTTCTTTCAAGCCTGATAATGTTGCTTCACTTGACACTTCATTTCAAATATTTTTCTAATGTAGATTAAGCTCGTCTAAATTAGGATTCCTTGGACTAACCCTAAAAGGGATTAAAAATGCAATCTATGGATTCTTTGCTTGTAGCAAGAAGAACTTGAGATATTCATGTTTCAAGTTTAGAAGGAAGCAACACAAATATAATCCTTACAAGTTCATGGAAAAGAATTCTATGTTCAATCAAGTTCAAGTTATATTGAAGCTAGTTCTGTGGATTCTTACTTCAAAGGAGAGGCTTTGAACAAAGGCGTTTGTATTTGACCCTAGAGGATTTATAAATTTATCAACTTTAGAAGATGGCTATGATTCAAGAGCGAATCATCTTCAAGAGGGAGGGAATAATATGAATCCTAAAAGTGATTAAAAGTGCAAGTGTAAAGCTAAAATGAAGAATTTAAGCTAATTAGTTTAATTTTCTATTTTGAAATTAATCAGCTTGATATGGACGAATTTTGAGTTATTTTGCCTATTTTAGAGTCAATAAAGAAGAAAACTTTTTCCTTCACGGGTTAGGTTGTTATATGCCTATAGGAAATCTTCTTAATTAAGAATTTCCCTATATAGGCATCTTCGAGAATAAGGAAGAAAATATTTTACTTCGAGGGTTAAGTTGTTTAGATGCCTATATAAGGGCTAAACATATTTTGGACGAATTTATGATGTATTTTGATAATTTTAATCAATTAAGTGAGGTTTTCCCTTAACTTTATTCTTTGAAACTTTACAAGTTTATTTGAATTATTTCACATCTACCTTTTATTGCAATTATTAGATTATACTTAGAATTATGTGATTATTCATCTTTTAATAGCTAAGTATCTTGCTTCATTTAATAAGTAAGGTGTTTAACTCCATCAACACAATCTATCATTGATGATTCTTGAACTAATATTCAAAATTGGATGCGCGTTCTATCTCTGTTATAGGTAGGGTTTGTATCAATTGTTGTAATAACCCGAATATTTTAAATTATTTATATAAAAATATTGAGGTTTTTAAGAATACAAATTATCTTTCGTTTATATTGTTATAATTGATATATTAAATTATTATATTTAAGAACTAAATTTAAAATTCCATTGGAAACTATTAATATTATTATTTTCATATTATTTTATCCTTATGCACATAGCTTATTATTTTAAATTGTCTAAATAATTATTTGTAGCACTACTATTATTGACTATTATAATGGTAGTTTTATTTTTATTTAGAGGTATATTAATAACATTACTATATTCTTAAATTATCTACTATACATATATATATATATATACACACACACATGGATGTATCCTATCTAAACTACTTTATATATATATATATGAAAATTTTTTATGCAAATATATATATATATATATGTGTGTGTGTGTGTGTGTGTGTGTGTGTGGCTTAGGATTTTTGGGAGACAAAATTTCAGTCAACCCATCTTCCTTTCCTTTTCTTTCTTTCTTTCTTTCTTTCTTTCTTCTTCTGTCACACCACTTCCTCTGTCCTGTCTTCGTGAACTTGATCCAGCAGCCACCTGCCCCTTCTCCATCTGTTTCTTCTTCCTTTGGAGTCATCTCTACAAGCGCGCATGAAGAAGGCAGCAGTAGCAACAGCTGTGTGAGGCAGCAACACAAACAGAAAATAGCAGCAGCTGTTGCGTGAGGCAGCACCACGAATAGAAAGCAGTAGTAGCAGCTACGTGAGGCAGCAAAATGAGCAGAGAAAGCAGCAGCAGCAGGTCCAGCATCGTGCAGAAGCAGCAACAGGCCAGCAGGGCAGATCGGCAGCAAGAGCAGCAGCCTCCATTCCTCCTGTAGTGACAACCAGCATAACCACTGCCCCAACCTGCTGTCACCTGGAAATTCTACAGCTCAGGCTTGCAGTGGCAGCCCTCCCCTACTCTGTTTTGAGCTTGAAGTAAGTTAGTCAATTAGTAGTTAGTTAGCTTGATGCTCTTGGATTAGTTTTAGTTGTTTTGGTTATTGATATTGGTTAGTTTTAGGTTGTTTTGGGATTTTTGTTAATTATGAGTTAATTACTTAATTTTGCAGAAATTATTTTAATTGTTTGGGGTGATTTTTGGTTGATTAATGCTAGCTTATTAATTGGTCTAAGTTATTGAAGTAAATTTTGGTTAAGAGTGTATAAGAATTTAGTTAGATTAATTAAATTAATTTTTATGGAATTTTAGTATATTTATTTAAGTATTTTAAGTGTTATGTATATTTTATTAATGTGATTAATTAACTACTTTTGGTTGATTATTGGAGTTAATTAGTGTTAGTATTATGTTAGTAATTTTATTAGTTATAAAATAATTTTTGTTAATTTATCTAATTTTTTTTAGAAAATTATTATATTATGTAAATTTTGATATAATAGGTAAACGGTGTGTTTTTGTTGATATTATAATTAAATACTATGTTTTAATTATTTTTGAGACAAAATGTGGTATTAAAATAATTTTTTTATAAATTATTTATTATTTTAGTTAATTAATACTATCTATTTTTGAAAATTTATTCAAAATTAAATTATTTATTGTTTTGTGGTTTGAATGAGTTTTTAATTGATATTATAGTATATTTAATCTAGATGGGCAATTATAATTGAATTTGACTATATTATGTTGAATATTTGGAAAGTTGGATTGTATTAATATTACATTATTATTTGAAATTTTATTTAAATTATGGTGGAAAATAATTTTATTTAGTGCTTTAAAAATTAAATAAATTATAATATGATGTATTATTATTTTATTATTATTTTGGTGATTTACTAAATTAATATTTAGTCTCTGCTATTTGTATTTTTTTTTTTGAACCTCGGTTGGGAATTGTGTAGTTTAGGGTCCCAACCCGAGGTGTTATGTCACTGTAAATTTTGAAGTGTGTTTATTTCCAGGATTAACTCTATTTTGGTAGAGGGATGTCGTTTTAAAGAGAAAACTCTGCCGAATTTTTGATAGATTTTTCGTAAAACGTGACACCGGGTCAATCCTAAAATTTTTATTCTAAGTTCGAATCGAGTCTTCCTTAGAAACTCTAGAAGTTAGGTTTCTATTTTCTAATTGTCATCTCCTTTTCTGTCTTTTAGCTGCCACTCTAGTCACGTCTACCAGTCGAGGTCGAACACAACATGGCAAAGGAGTATTTTTATCTTGTAAGTTAATATTTGATATGAGTGTCGGATTTTTAATTTAAATTATATTAAATTCTTATAAATTTAATTTTATGAGATTCTAGTCAGCATTATTCATATGATCTTGCATGATTTAATTTATAGTTGTTTTATTATATTTTATTTATTTATCTATTTTATTTATTGTAATTTTCATTGTTTTATTTATTTAAATAAACCACAGTAGAATGGACTACCTGATGGGTTTCATCAGGACCGTGTGTGCACCGGTAAAATATGTGATTATTTAATTATATTACTGGGGTCGAAGGTCTGGTGATGCTTTGCTCTCGGACACCGCCAGTATAATTTTAATTTATATTTATTAAATCACTAGGGCCGATGGTCTGGTGATGCTTTGCTCTCAGACACCGCCAGTGATATTGGATTAAGAGATATGACTGTAGCTGTGTATCCTGGTGATGCCTTGCTCTCGGGATCCGGCAATCTTGGATATAAGTGAGTCATACAACTGTTAAAAATTTATAAATTGGGGTTCTACCAAATTCTTATACTAAAATGATCTTAAAATATATTCCAATATTTATTTCTTCTCTTTTAAAAGAAAAAAAAAAGGATTTATTATATGTATACCAAATGGTTAAAATAAAATTATATTATATTATATTTCCATAAAATTTATTTTAATGAGATTTTCAAATCACATTCATTTCTTTATTAACTTGCTCAGTGAGGTCTGACTCCTCTTAATTTAATTTTTCAGGAGTTTGGGAGTTTACTGTTAGGCCTACTTCTTTTCGCCGTGTAACTTCATCACTAGCTATTCTACGTAGGTCTATTTAGTTATGTTGTATTTATTTTCATGTACCGTAGTAGAGAAAATTGTATAACTGCATATTTTATTTAAGGTTTCATGTATTCATAACTTATGTACTGAGATACTATTTGTATAATCGATGTTTACTTATTTTATTCCATGCACTGATATTATGGTTTGAATTATATTAAGAAAAATCAGTTTGATAATATGCATTGAGATTTTATTATTTATTGTAAGGTTTCAAAGTTAAAATTCCGCGATTCTTCTTTAAAGGCTTACTATGGGTTTCGGTGGCTTTATACTTTCCTATTCCCTAGTGCTGGTCACGTGCCCCTGGGTTCGGGTCGTGACAAAGTTGGTATCAGAGCTTTGGCTCATTTGTCATGCTTTTGATTGTCAATGTCTATCTTTTTCAGATAATACTGCAGTACTTGGGTTGTTGAATGTCGTTTGTTGATCTCTTATCTTTTAGTTTCAGCATCCGAATCTGTATTCTTGTCTTGTTTTGAATCTTGGTTTTCTTGTCTTTTCAGAATGAGGCATGCTCGGAATGCCCCTGCTGTAGATGTAGAACCTGATGATAGTGAGCAGTCATTTCAAGATGAGATTCTCCCTCCTGCCCCTCAACGTAGAGGTAGGGGTAGAGGTAGAGGTAGGGATAGAGCTAGAGCAGCAGCTCAGAGGCAGGATCAGCCTCCAGTAGAGCCTCAGATTCCAGTAGAGGATCCTACAGTCTTTGCAGCTGGCATGGCAGGTATTAACCAGGGCTTGGCAACTCTTAATCAAGTGATGCCCATTGTGCAGTGGATGCTTCAGCTACAGACTCAGGGGATGTCAGATGCTGATGCAGCCTTATTATACTCCAAAGTGGGTGAGTTCACTTTGATGGTATTGGAGATGCATTGGATTTCATTAGTACCATCGAGTCCAGGACTAGATCTGGGTATTCTGATTACCAGAGGATTATGATTGTGGAGCTATCAGTCTCAGCAACAGCTCAGGATTAGTTTATGCAGTCCATTCAGCCTTTCATGACGACGATGACATGGTTGGGATTTAAAGAGCAGTTCATGAGATTCTTATGTCCTTCATCTATACGAGAGAACTACATATGGCAGCTACTTAACATTGATAGGAGAGATTGATAAGTGGAGGACTATACTTGGGAGTTCTACAGATTGATGAGGCATGCTAAGGACGTGAGGCAGGACGTCGCCAGGGCAGTAGAGCTGTATGTGATGCGATTAAGCCCAGCCTATACTGGTATTCAACCAGAGGGTTGTAGTCTCGAGAGTATGGTAGAGGAGGCGAGACAACTGGAGCGTAGACACATCCGGCACGGCACCATACCTAACCCTTATGATAGTGGCCCTTTTAGACCAGTCCAGAGGGTACAGTAGCCAGTATTTTAGATAGGTAGCTCGAGTTCTCAATCAGCAGGCCCTTCTCAACAGAGCAGACAGTTTAAGGCACATTAGACTGGTAGGCACCGCCTTGCTCAGGATCGCAGGAGCAATAGGGCCGCTAAATTTAGTGGTAACGCCAGCAATTGTAGTGGGCAGAGCTCTAGGCGTGGCAGTTCTGGGTCTGGAGCTAGTGCGTGTGCCATTTGCATTCGAGTGCATCAGGATCCTTGTCATTTGATGCCAAGAGCATGTTTTAGATGTGGTCAGTTTGGACATTTTGCTAGAGCTTTTCCGAACTATGGATTCCAGACATCTTTTGCTTAGTGATCTTCACCTACTATTGTTCAGCCATTGTAGCAGGTGCCTCAACAGTATCAGGCACCCATGTACTCTCAGCAGCAGTCGATGCAGTATGCGAGTCAGCAGGGCCGAGGTAGTGGATAGACTCAGCCATTCACTTCACAACAGCCAGGACGTGGTCAAGCTAGGGTCTTCACTTTGACTCCTCAGGATGCGCAGGCATCCAACGCTTTGGCAGCAGGTATTATTCCAATCTGTTGCTCTAAGGCTAGAGTATTATTTGATCTACGTGCTACATGTTTATTTGCATCTCCTTTGTTTGCTTCGAAAGTGGCTTGTCTTCCTTCCAAGATGAGTTATCCTCTGTTTTTTTTGACTCTGCTTAGTGATGTGTTGGAGACAAAAATTTTCTTTCCATCTTGTCTCGTGTTAGTGGAGGGTAGAGAATTCTTGGTAGACTTGGTCCTTTTGGATGTGATCAAGTTTGATGTGATTCTTGGAATGGATTGGTTGTCCCAGTTTTATGCTTCTATGGATTGTCGAGTAACGGAAGTAATTTTTAGAATTCCTAGTGATGAGGAATTCAGATTCAAAGGTACTGAGAGTTCTATGTACCATATTTTTATTTTTGCTATTACAGCTAGGAAGATGCTCAGTAGAGGATGTCAGGGCTATCTAGTTGTAGTTTAAGATGTTCAAGCAGAAATGGGATCAGTGGAGAGGGTACCGGTAGTACGTGAATTTACAGATGTTTTTCCAGAGGAATTACCTGGATTACTACCGGATAGAGAGATAGAATTCTGTATTTATGTGATCCCCAGTACAGATCCTATTTCTATGCCACCTTATAGGATGGCACTTGCGGAGCTGAAGGAGTTAAAAGAGCAATTGTAGGAATTATTAGATAAGGGGTTCATTTGACCTAGTACATCTCCTTGGGGTGCTTCGATTCTCTTTGTAAAGAAGAAGGATGGTAGTCTTCGACTTTGTATTGACTACAAACAACTGAATAAGGTTACCATCAAGAATACGTATCCACTCCCCAGGATTAATGATTTGTTCGATCAGTTATAAGGAGCTCGACATTTCTTTAAGATTGACTTGAGATCTGAGTATCATCAGTTGAGGATTAGAAGGGAGGATGTATCCAAGTCAGCATTTCGGACTCGATATGGCCACTATGAGTTCTTAGTGATGTCCTTTGGGTTAACTAATGCCCCAGCAGCCTTTATGGACCTGATGAACAGGGTGTTTAGGCCATACTTGGACTGATTTATGATTGTGTTTATTGATGATACTTTGGTCTATTCAAAGAATAGGGCGGAGCATGCGATGCATCTGAGATTGGTGCTGTAGACTTTGAGAGAGCACCAGTTGTATGCTAAATTTTTGAAATGTGAGTTCTGGTTAGACCAAGTGGCATTCTTAGGCCATATGGTGTCTAAAGATGGCATTCAGGTGGATCCCAAGAAGATAGAAGCGATTACTGAAGGGCCAAGACCTACAACGGTTACTAAAGTGAGAAGTTTTTTGGGTTTAACAGGCGATTACAGGAGATTTATGAAGGATTTCTCTAAGATTGCCGCTCCTTTGATTAGACTAACCTAGAAGAATTTTAGATTTGTGTGGACTGATAGATGTGAGGAGCATTTCCAGTTGCTTAAGGATTTATTGACTTCAGCTCCAATACTGACATTACCTTCTGGTAAGGATGGATACACGGTGTATTGTGATGCTTCCAGTGTAGGTTTAGGATGTGTGCTAATGCAGAATGGTAGAGTGGTTGCTTATGCTTCAAGGCAGTTGAAGAAGCACGAGCAGAATTACCCCACTCACGATCTAGAGATGGTTGTAGTTGTATTTGCACTGAAGATCTGGAGGCATTATCTGTATTATGTCACTTGTGAAATCTACATCGACCACAAGAGCTTAAAGTATATCTTCGAGCAGTGGGATTTGAACTTAAGGCAAAGAAGATGGATGGAACTTTTAAAAGGCTATGATTGTTCGATTCTTTACCATCCAGGCAAGGTGAATGTAGTAGCTGATACGTTGAGTAAAAAATCAGCAGGTATTCTTGCCCATATTAGTACTGAGAGGAGACCAATTATTTAGGAGTTGCATGAGCTGATTGATCAGGGTTTGCAGTGGAAAGTGACTAAGAAGTGCCTTTTTGCTCAGTTTAGAGTACGATCTGTGTACTTGGATAGAGTTAAAGCAGCTCAAAGAAGGGACCCACAGTTATAGAGAATTATATTTGATGTGCAACAAGGTCAATCCAGAGAGTTTATGATTGACAGTGAGGGAGTTCTATGCTTAGGTACTCGGTTGTGTATACCAGATGTTGATGATCTGAGGAAAGAGATCCTAGAAGAGGCACATTTTTCTGCTTACAGTATTCATCCAGGTTCTACCAAGATGTACCATAATTTGAAGGATACATACTGGTGGAATAGAATGAAGAAGGATGTTGCAGAATTTGTATCCAAGTGTTTCACATGTCAGCACGTGAAATTAGAGCATCAGAAGCCCTCAAGATTGTTACAGCCCATGCCTATCCTAGAGTGAAAGTGGGATATGATTGCTATAGATTTTGTGACTGGTTTGCCTTAGAAGACATGTGGGTTTGATGCTATTTAGGTGATCATTGATAGGTTAACTAAGTCAGCCCACTTTCTGCCAGTTAAGAAGACATACTCCACTGATAGGTTAGCACAGTTGTATGTCAACAGAATTGTTTGTCTTCATGGAGTTCCAGTGAGTATAATATTTGATAGAGGAACCACTTTTATATTAATTTTCTGGCAAGAGTTGCACAAGGCATTAGGTACCATACTTGACTTCAGCACAGCATTCCATCCTCAGACTGATGGTCAATCTAAGAGGACCATTCAAACTTTAGAGGATATGCTCTGGATGTGCATGATGGACTTTAGAGGTCAATGGGATAATCATTTGCCATTGATTGAATTCGCATATAACAACAGTTATCATGCAAGTATTGAGATGGCTCCATATGAAGCGATGTACAGTAGAAAGTGCAAATCACCTTTATGTTGGGAAATTGGTGAGAGATAACTCACAGGTCCAGAGTTGGTGCAGATTACTTTTGAAAAAGTTCCTATCATTCAGCAGAGGTTGAGGACAGGCAGAAGAGTTATACTGATCCCAAAAGGAAGGATGTTTCCTTTTTAGTTGGAGACATGGTGTTTCTGAAGGTATCTCTAATGAAAGGAGTTATGAGGTTCGATAAGAAGGGTAAGTTAGCTCCGAGATACATTGGACCTTTCGAGATATGGTCACGAGTTGGGGAAGTGGCCTATAGACTAGTGTTGCCACCTGAGCTATCTCGAATCCACCCAGTGTTCCATGTGTCTATGTTAAGGAAGTATAGTCCTGATCCTTCTCACGTACTCCAGCCTTAAGCAGTGGAGCTAAGTGAAGATCTGTCTTATGAGGAGTATCCAATAGCGATTATGGATCTCCAGCTTCACCAGCTTCGCTCTCGAGAGATTCCGATGGTGAAAGTGCTTTGGAGTAGCCACACAGCAGAAGACTATACGTGGGAGGCAAAATCTGAGATGCAGGCCATCTATCCTTATCTTTTTCATCCTTAGACTTTGTAATCCTTAACTTCTTTTTGAAATTTGAGGGCGAATTTCTATAAGGGGGGAAGACTGTAATAACTTAAATATTTTAAATTATTTATATAAATATTATGGTTTTTAAGAATACAAATTATCTTTCTTTTATATTGTTATAATTGATATATTAAATTATTATATTTAAGAACTGAATTTAAAATTCCATTGGAAACTATTAATATTATTATTTTCATATTATTTTATCCTTAAGCACATAACTTATTATTTTAAATTGTCTAAATAATTATTTGTAGCACTACTATTATTGACTATTATAATGGTAGTTTTATTTTTATTTAGAGGTATAATACTAACATTACTATAAACATAAATTATCTACTATACATATATATATATACACACATGGATGTATCCTATCTAAACTATTATATATATATATATATATCCTTCTTTCTTTCTTCTTCTATCACACCACTTCCTTTGCCCTGTCTTCGTGCACCTGATCTAGTAGCCACCCACCCCTTCTCCATCTGTTTCTTCTTCCTTTGGAGTCATCTCTGCAATGCGCATAAAGAAGGCAGTAGCAGTAGCAGCTGCATGAGGCAGCAACACGAACAGAAAATAGCAACAGCAGCTGTATGAGGCAGCACCATAAACAGAAGGCTAGCAGCAGCAGCTGCGTGAGGCAGCAAAATGAGCAGAGGAAGCAGCAGCAATAGGTCCAACATCATGCAGAAGAAGCAGCAGCAATAGGTCCAGCATCATGCAGAAGAAGCAGCAGCAGGCAAGCAGGGCAGATCGACAGCAAGAGCAACAGCCTCCATTCCTCCTACAATGACAACCAGCATAACCACTGCCCCAACCTGCTATCACCTGGAAATACTGCAGCTCAGGCTTGCAGTGGCAGCCCTCCCCTGCTCTGTTTTGAGCTTGAAGTAAGTTAGTCAGTTAGTATTTAGTTAGCTTTAGGTTAGATTTAGTTATTTGTTAATTGATTTGTTAAGTTTTAGGTTGTTTTGGGATTTTTGTTAATTATGAGTTAATTACTTAATTTTGCAGAAATTATTTTAATTATTTACGGTGATTTTTGGTTGATTAATGTATGCTTATTAATTGGTCTAAGTTATTGAAGTAAATTTTGGTTAACAGTGTGTAAGAATTTAGTTAGATTAATTAAATTAATTTTTATGGAATTTTAGTATATTTATTTAAGTATTTTAAGTGTTATATATATTTTATTAATGTGATTAATTAACTACTTTTGGTTGATTATTGGAGTTAATTAGTTTTAGTATATTATGTTAGTAATTTTAGTAGTTATAAAATAATTTTTGTTAATTTATCTAATTTTTTTTTTAGAAAATTATTATATTATGTAAATTTTGATATAATAGGTAAATGGTATGTTTTTGTTGATATTATAATTAAATACTATGTTTTAATTATTTTTGAGACAAAATGTGGTATTAAAATAATTTTTTTATAAATTATTTATTATTTTAGTTAATTAATACTATCTATTTTTGAAAATTTATTCAAAATTAAATTATTTATTGTTTTGTGGTTTGAATGAGTTTTTAATTGATATTATAGTATATTTAATCTAGATGGGCAATTATAATTGAATTTGACTATATTATGTTGAATATTTGGAAAGTTGGATTGTTATTAATATTACATTATTATTTGAAATTTTATTTAAATTATGGTGGAAAATAATTTTATTTAGTGCTTTAAAAATTAAATAAATTATAATATGATGTATTATTATTTTTTATTATTTTTGGTGATTTACTAAATTAATATTTAGTCTTTGCTATTTGTATTTTTTTTTTGAACCTCGGTTGGGAATTGTATAGTTTGGGGTCCCAACCCAAGGTGTTATGTCACTGTGAATTTTGAAGTGTGTTTATTTTCAGGATTGACTCTATTTCGGTAAAGGGATATCCGTTTTACAGAGAAAACTCTGCCGAATTTTTGATAGATTTTTCGTAAAACGTGACACCAGGTCAATCCTAAAATTTTTATTCTGAGTTCGAATCGAGTCTTCCTTAGAAACTCTAGAAGTTAGGTTTCTATTTTCTGATTGTCATCTCCTTTTCTGTCTGTTAGCTACCTCTCTAGTCGCATCTTCCAGTCGAGGTCAGACACGACGTGGCAAAAGAGTATCTTTATCTTGTAAGTTAATATTTGATTTGAGTGTCGGATTTTTAATTTAAATTATATTAAATTCTTATGAATTTAATTTTATGAGATTTTAGTCAGCATTATTAATATGATCTTGCATGATTTAATTTATAGTTATTTTATTGTATTTTATTTATTTATCTATTTTATTTATTGTAATTTTCATTGTTTTATTTATTTTCTTTTATTTTTAAATAAACCACAGTAGAACGGACTACCTGATGGGTTTCATCATGACCGTGTGTGCACCAGTAAAATATGTGATTATTTAATTATATTACTAGGGCCGAAGGTCTGGTAATGCTTTGCTCTCGGACACCGCCATTATAATTATAATTTATATTTATTAAATTACTAGAGCCGATGGTCTGATGATACTTTGCTCTCAGACACCGCCAGTGATATTAGATTAAGAGATATGACTACGGCTGTGTATCCTGGTGATGCCTTACTCTCAGGATCCGGCAGTCTTAGATATAAGTGAGTCATATGACTGTTAAAAATTTATAAATTGGGTTCTACCAAATTTTTATACAAAAATGATTTTAAAATATATTCAAATATTTATTTCTTCTCTTTTAAAAGAAAAAAAAAAGGATTTATTATATGTATACCAAATGGTTAAAATAAAATTATATTATATTATATTTCCATAAAATTTATTTTAATGAGGTTTTCAAATCACATTCATTTCTTTATTAACTTGCTCAATGAGGTCTGACTCTCCTCAATTTAATTTTTCAGGAGTTTGGGAGTTTACTGTTAGGCATACTTCTCTTCGCCGTGTAGCTTCGTCACCGGCTATTCTACGTAGGTCTATTTAGTTATGTTGTATTTACTTTCGTGTACCGCAGTAGAAAAAATTGTATAACTACATATTTTATTTGAGGTTTCATGTATTCATAACTTATATATTGAAATACTATTTGTATAATCGATGTTTACTTATTTTATTTCATGCACTTATATTATGGTTTAAATTATATTGAGAAAAATCAATTTGATAATGTGTATTGAGATTTTATTATTTATTGTAAGGTTTCAAAGTTAAAATTCTGCGATTCTTTTTTAAAGGCTTACTATGGATTTCGGTGGTTTTATACTTTCTCATTCCCTAATGCCGGTCACGTACCCCTAGATTCGGATCATGACAAAGTTGTATTCAATTTTTAAATTTATGGGGCTTGTGTTTGCAAGAGGGAAAAGCCATAATAGAGAAAGTCTTTATTTAAATTTTTAGATAAAATGCAAATGTAAAAAATTAAGATAATGTAAATAGCAGAAAAAAAAAACTGAAATTAGGTATTCAGTTAACAAATTTAAATTATAAATTGTCTTATTTATATTTATCAATGGTTATGATTAAATAAAAAGTAATGTAATGATTATTAGCTCCATTTGTATACATACAAATATATGTACTGAAGGACTCATAAAAATATATCCAAAAATGATTTATAGTATATAAATGGATGTAATTAATGTGAAATCTTAAACTTAGAAAATGTTCACTAGCTATATGCTATTATGGAAATATGAATTATAAATTCTTAAATTTGAAAAAATCTATTGTATATTATTTTTAAGCTCAAAAAGTGATAAATTATAGATTTTAAAATTTTTTATAAAAGGGTAGAAATTTCACTTTCACTTTTACGAATAAAAATCCTTTTAAATGACAAATATACCTTCAAAAATATTTAACATTTTTAAATTTATACTTTGAATATGGAAATCAAATCTTACAATAAATCGAAATATGGAAATAAAAAATTCATAAAAAATTATACTTCAAATATGGAAATAAAAAATTCAAAAAAAATTTATGGAGGCAAAAACTAAAAATATTTTATAATAATAATAATAAATTAAATATTATCATTAGAAAAAGTTTATTTACATTAACATTAGTTTTTTATTTTTAAATTAATTTCTAAAAAATATTTCACATTTCAAAAAGATAAATTATAAATTTAAAAAATTAAAACAGAATAAAAAAAAGAGAAGGACATGGCACTTGCCCCGTTGATATTATAATTGATAAGATGGTATTCTCAAAAAAAAAAAAAAAAAAAAAAAAGATGGTATTTTCGAAAGAAGTTGGGGAGGCGGCGGGGAGGTTTTTGTGAAGTACTTCAAGTTAGATTTTTTTTTTTTAATGAAAATTGTTTATGCAAATATATATATATATATATATATTTGTAAAAAATAATGTACAAATTTTTTTTTTATAGATTCCTAGTTATTAAGGGGTGTATTCAATTAATATTTTTAAATACTTTGATAAATTTTAAAAATTTTGAGATATTCTATCTTAATTTTTAAAAACACTTAAAAAGTTAGAGTTTATTTAATAATAATTTTTATAAACTTTAAAAAATCTATAAAAGTTAAGGGGCATTTAATTAAAATCTTTAAATAGTTAATAATAGTCAATTTATATTTAAAAAGTCATGAATTTTTATTAACTTTGAATTTTATGGGCTTTTAATGACTTTTTGCAGCTTGATATAAATTAGAAAATCTAAAAAAATTTCTATCACCATGCTTGAAGACTTTAAATAACTTATTGTTATTTCAATTTATTTTCACTTTTTTATATGTTTTTTATTTTTTGTTTATCATGTTTATATATATATATATATATATATATATATATATATATATATATATATATATATATATATATATATATATATATTAGGTAAATATTTTTTGATTAATTGTGGATTTCCAAATCAACTTCAATTTTTAGCTCATTTTCAAGGTGTTCGTTCTTGCCTTCAAGATTTTACTATTAAGATTGTCATTCTGAAACAACTCTTTGATTTTTTTATTTGAAATTAATAAAAATAAATATCTCGATTATTTTTTAAAAAGATTAATTAAAAACATCTACTTTGAATAATTATTTTAAAAATTTTATTTTTATTATATGAAATAAATTAATTTATTAGATTAAAATATATATATTAAAATCAACAAAAGTTGATAAAAGTCATAAAAACTCTTTCAAAATAAAATCTATAAAAGTCATTAATAAATTAATAAATTCTATAAAAATCTTACAAAATAAAATCTATAAAAGTTATTAAACGCTATAAAAGTCAAAAAAGTTTATAAACTCTACTAAAATCATTCATTTTAGAAAGTTTATAAATGTTTTAAAAATCCTAATTGAATACAACACTTCTGTTGGATTTAGTTAAAATTGGTTTAAAATATGTGCAAGTGTAGGGAATTTAATTTAGTATAGGAAAAAACAGAGTGAGACTGACCTAGTTTTGATCTTCTCCTTCGTTGAACATAGAAAAGAATGGTTGCATCTTCAGTTTTGGACAGTCATAAATGCTAATCTCTGTCAATGATGGAAATACAATGTTATTATTTGATCCTGATGCTGCTTCGATTAACACTTCCATCATCTTACAACTCTTTACTTCTAGCGTTACAAGATTTGAAAGACACAATGCCATGGACTAAGTAAATGCATACTTCAAGCCGCCACAGTTTTCTAATTTCACCAACACAAGGTTCTTCAAGTCCAAAATTCCCTGAGGATTTTTGTTACATAAATGGGTCAACATTGGTAGATTAATTTGGTGCAATTCTCTCAATTCCTACAACCGCCCATCATCAGCAAACAGCCCTTCCAAGTGAAATCCTTGTTCCATTGATTCACAGCCTTTCACCTCAATCTTTGTCCAGTTTTTTGAAGGAACTGAGCTCATCTGTGGCTATAGCTGTCGAGAAAAATCCACGCTTCTCCACCACCTTAATTTAATTTCAATTATAAGAATAAATTAATGGAAAAATTGCATAAATAGTGTTTGAAATTTTCAATTTTTTCTATTTTGATGTATTATTATTATTATTATTATTATTATTTTGCAATTAAATGTCTATACTTCCAATAATGAATACATTTTAGTATTTTTGGCCCATTTAGTGTTTGCTGAATGCTGATTAGGATTATGCGGGCTTTATTTTTATTCATTAGATGAGCCATGTCATTTGCCACATCTACCAATATTTTATTTTGACAAAATTATATCCTCATCTCGTTCAAGATATAAGTTAGGAATTAGGGTTTCACAACAAAAAATAAATAAATAAATGAACAAAGAAAAGAAAGAAGACCTCTTTTGAGAGCAGTAATGAGTTGTCTTCTTTATTTCTTCCACTATGTTTGAATTTCATGGGATTAGAAACCATTAAACAATCAATCAGTAATATTTTCTTTTTAATTCTTTACTTACATTAGTTGCACATTATTAAATGAATAGTGTTTGCCAGTAAATTTCACTTTTTGTTTTCTTTCACAACTAATTAGCAAGAGAGTCATTACTTTTTTTTTTATCTAAAATCTGTTCTATGTTTTAAATGTGTTTTGACCACAGAGTTGTGAAAAAGAATAATAGACAGAGGCATAAGAGGAGGGTAAGGGTCTGACAAAATGGAGATGCTGCATTTAGGAAGGTATAATAGGCTGAATAAAGCAATGGCGGTGACAATAGGCCTTGTATAAAAGAAGGAAATTTAGTCTTTTTATTTCTTTGTATACCTTGGCTGATGACATGGCAACAAACTTAAAAGTATGTGGAGCCTATTAAGTCCTAATAAACATCTAGTCAGCACAAAATTGACTTGAAACACTAAATTGTTATCTATTTATAAAGTTTAAACATTTTGTTGAAAAAAATAGAAAAAAATTAAAAATTTGAGACACTATTTTTATAATATTTCCTAAAGTAATTAATTGATGAGAATATACCAATAAAAATTAATTAATAAAAATCAATTCTCACCCATTTTGTCAGTAGAGACTTCTTATAGTGGCGTTAAGGCTTCCCTGCCATTGTTGTCCATAACGATAAGTCTGTAATCCCCGAAGCATTGGTGTGGTTAAAGGTCCATCATAGAAAGTGATCATTCGAGAGCATCCTTCGACAATTATTCGTTCTAAAGATGGAAAATTGAAGACCTGATTAATTGCTAAGGAAAAGCAAGTGAGATTAGGTAACCAATGCAATGTTAAAGATTTCAACTTTTTTAAATCAATTTCTTCTGCAGCGTCATCCTTTGCCACTATTTCTGTCATCTTGAAGCAACTATGTACTGTCATTTGTGTGAGATTTACCATAGTTTTGGCTGTTGAGGCAGTTACCAAGTTTTTCAATCTACCACAGTCACTCACATAGAGAGATGATAAATTTTGGAAAGACGATGAGGATGGCGCTATGTTTATCAAACTGTGACAAGATTGTGCTTGTAGAGTTTGAAGAGAATGAAGAAGAAGTGGATTGAGTGGGGAGTGTTGGTTCCATTTCCATATATGCTTCAAATTGTGAAGAGAATATAACTCCAAGTGTTTGACGTGTACCTCTCCGACTCCTAATTCCTCTGAGAATAGCACTTGTATAGAACCTTTGTTTACAACAAGCGTGTCTAATCTGTGAAGTCTTTTAAGAAAATGGTGGGCTTCGTCATCTAACGACATGAGCGTAACAACTTTAAGTTTGGAAAACTTCTTAAATGGAAATCCTTCCCCTCTCTCCGTCATCATCAAATCATTTCCCTCCAATGTCACTTCCTCCAACCTCTCTTTCACCTGCACAACAGAACAGATGAGTAAATATATTTTTATTTCAACTATACAATTTCAATAAAAACAAACTTAAAAAATATTGTAAATAAACTGCTAAATTATTTTTTTAATGAAATAATTTTAAATGTTAGTTCTTTTCTCATTATTTGAAAATAAATTTTTATTTTTCCAAAAAAAAAACGTAGTGAGAAATTAAAAAATAAAAAAAAAACTTTCAACCACAAAGACCAATTTTTAATTTTTAATAAAATCAATTTTCTCATTGTTTGATGAATAAACTTTTTATTTTTCTAAAAAACTGGAAAAAAAATGAATAAGCTTTTGTACCTTATCAACCACAAACATGGGTTGTCCACTCGAAATGTTGTGTTCGCTAGCAAATTTTATTACTCTGTGACAGCCATACACGTCGGCACATTTCAAGTTTGGCAATTCTACATGCATCCTTCGATAGAAGCTGGTAAGCTTTTTTAAATTTATGAATTGAACAGAAAGTAGCTGAGGAAATTCAAAAGGAAAAATGGATTGTTCAGCACATTCTGCCTCTGCAATAATCTCCAGCACCCCACACTTTGCTATTTCAATCTTTTCGAGTCTTGAAAGATTTCTAGCTATTGAGGATGGAAATATATATTTAAGATCCTCACACTCTAAAACATGAAGTGATTGTAACTTTTCAAAAGTAAAAACCTCTTGTAAATTCTTACTCCATATACTGAATAGTTTTGAGCAATTTGAAATTGTTAATGATTTTAATTTGCTGAAAAAATCATCATCTCCGAATTGACTGTGCCATATATATTTCAAGCTACTCATGCCATTAACATCCAGGACCTCTAAATTTGGAAATGCAACCTGCAATGTCAATTTCACCTTATCTATATAACCCACGAACAAAGTTAACAAAAAGAAAAAACATCAAAAAACTTATGATGATTAAGCAAGAAAAATAATATAATATGTACAACTAAAGATTCAAAATTAATGTTGTTATTAGTTTGGTTAATTTTAAAGAGATGCATTAGTTGCAATTGTTAGTCATTTTAATTTTATCATTTGCTTATAAATTTACATCAGCCTCTTTCTTCCCAACATACACCAACATTAGTTTCTCATCATCATCATAGTTAATAGTCCATTTACATCATGTTTGCCATTAAATTTCTATTTTTTTCTTATTAATGCTAAAATAAAAATTAATTTGGTTAGAATTTATGTTAATAGAGATTAATTTTTAATAGAATTTATGTTAATAGAGATTAATTTTTAATGATTTTATAAATTTTTATTATATTTTTTGTTACAGTGATTCACTTAAAAACATTAGAATTTTTGTAGCTTTGTGCTGGATGTATTTAAGGTAAGGATATGTTATTGATGAGATAAAAAAAAATAATGACTTGTTCAGATAATATAATATGAGAAAAGAATGAATGAAAAAGAAAATAATAAAATAAAAAGTCAGATTTAAAAAGAACATTTATTTATAACAGTAAAATTAAGATTGTTTAGGTGTGTAAATTATCTGAGTCGAGTTGAGTTAAGTTTTGATTAGTTTGAATTTTATTTGTTTACAATCGAGTCAAGTCTAAATCAAAATAATGATTCACAAGTTTAAACAAAATTAAATAATTTTTTTAAAAATTACAAATTATAAATAAAAAATTTTTATTAAAAATTTAAAATAAATTATTTACTAAATAAGTTATAATATATTTTATAAAAAGTCATGATTTTTTTCTATCAATATATTCTCTTGAAAACAATTTTTTTGTTTGTTAGAATAAATTTTTAGTTTTAATGATATTTTAATCTATTGATTACATTTTTTATTTTTAGCTTGAAATTTATTTGAAATATTTGATTGCTATTTTTATTAGTTTATATTTACGTCCCTTTTTTCACAATCATTACGTCCATAAGACAAGTCTTTTTTCATAATTATTCTCTTTGCTAAAATCAACTTTTAATGGTATTTCATTCTATTAATTCTATTTGGCATTCAATTAACTTGAAATTCATTATTTTTATTTGAAATATTTAATTTTTTAATTTCTATTTAAGTTTACATTATAAGAATTGATTTGTGATGAAATTCATTTGTTTATTTTATATTTTTTTTATAGTGATTTGAAATTTATGTGTATATATATATATATATATATACCAAAAGATTTTTCTAGACTTGCTTATGTAATTTAATTTCTTGGTTAGTTTGTCACATAAATGACCAATTCTATACGAAACTTATTAAATTTTTTTTACATTGTTCATTTTTTAAAATTATTTTGAGTTTTTTAATAATAATTTATTTACAATAAAATGAAGACAAAAACAATATAAAACCATATAAATTAAAATGGATATTAGTTAATTATGAAATAATAAGATAATAAGTGACCAATTAATTATAAATTAAATCAATATAAAATAATCTATAAAATTGAATGGACATTAGTTAAAATGTCTTTAAAAAAATGGTTGCATAATAGTAACTAAGTAATTACATGATGTTATATTGAATGCCTAATCTATTATAATGGTGATGAATTTTTCAAAATGTTTTTATTATATAATCAATTAGTAAACTTCAAGTTTTAAATATAATTTTATTTTCATATTTTTCTGTAAACTTAGATGTTTATTTCATTTTTAGTCTTTTAATTGTAATTTTCCTGTAATATATTTTGCTTATTTATTTAAATTTATCACATGTATATATATATAAGCTAATAACATATAAAAAATAATGTATATGAATAGGGATATAATCGAGTCAATTCGACTCACGAGCTACTCAAGATCGACTTGAAAAAATTTTAAATTGACCCAATAAAAATTAAATCAAGTTCGAGTTCAAGTTACTCAAATAGCATATTGAGTTGAGCTTGGCCTCAATACTTTCTAATAAACTTGCGAACTTAATCAAGTTTGTATATGTATTTACTATTTTATCCTTTTATTTTAATATAATGACAAAAATATTTTATCAAATTGAGTCGGATTCAACTCATGCCGAGTTTGTTAATTTCTGAAATTTTGTTAAGCAATTTGTTGAAAGATTTTAGTTTGTAATTTGAAATTATTAATAATTTTAATTTGCTGAAAGAATCATCATTTCCGAATTAATTTTGCCATATATATTTCAAGCTACTTATTGACATAGAAACTCATAACCTCTAAATTTGGAATTGCAATGTGCAATGTCAATTCCATCTCATATATATAATCTACCAACAAACTTAACATTAAAAAAAGAAAAAGAAAAAGAAAAAGTAAGTTGCATCAAGAAACTTAATTAGCAACAAAAATATGATATGGAAATTATAAGATAGCTAAAGATTCAAATTTGTTTTCCTTAGCATGAGATACAATTATTAGTTATTGATTTTAATTCTATAATTTCTCTTTTTAGCATTAGATACAATTCTTACTTAATAGTTTATCGTTAAAATAATTTCAGTTTTTACTAAATTTACATCAGATTTGCCATTGAATTTCTATTTTTTGTCATTGTGAAAAAGAACAAAAAGTGAGATAATTTAAAAGAACACATAATCATAACCATAACGAATCGAGCCAATCTGAGTTTCTATTAGTTCATACTTGATTCTTTTATAATTGAGCCAAGTTTGATTTTATCTCGCTATATCAAGTTTAAATGAGGCTAAATTAATAAAATATATATATATAAACTATAAATCAAATCATTAATTTAAAAATTAAAATAAATTATTTACTAAAATAAGTTATAATATAATTATAAAAGTCATGATTGTAATCTAATAATATTTTTTAAAATATTTTTCATATTTAGTATAATAAAAATTTATATATACTACATTTCTAACATTAAAATATTAATACATCAAAATTATGAGTTAACTCATGAGCTCTTGTTCAAAATTATTAAGGAGTTTGACAAGTCAAGTTTTGCGTAGTTTAAACTCAATCCATTTATTAAACAAGTTTCTATGTATATGTTTGAATTAATTTATATTGAATCGAGTTTCAAGTAATTAGCTAATAATTTGGCTAATTATAGTCCTAAGATTTTTTATGAAAATCTCTAGTAATTAATATTTTGTGTTAATTATTTTAACCTACTTAAGGTTGGATTTAATATACTAACTAGCATGTCCAACCTACTCTTTATTTAGCCTCAACTCTTTATTGTAAAGAGTTATGGTAAAAATTAGGACTGCAACCCACTTTCTATATAAAAAGCTAATTAATGCATTTTTATTTTTCATACATATTCTTTTTTTTTTCTATTAGCTTATTTTATTATCTAAATTTTTTTTCTCTTTCCTCTCATAATATTCAAAAATTAATATTAAATACTTTTAGGATAAAATAAAATGAAGAGTGAAATATAAAAAGTATATTGAATTTAAATAAAATTGTTTACTCTTTATATTGTAAAATTCCTTATGATGCTCTATATTATCTAAAATATACTCTTTATTTTAAAGAGTACTATTAGAAATACTCCAATTCTTCTTTTGTCAATTTTAAAATATATTATGAATTTTCAGTTTTATTACCTTAAACTGCTATTTCTCTAACCGTTTAGTTTACAATCCGGGTCAAACTAGTAATAAAAATTTATTTTCTCTAATTTTTTAATATAATATTAAATCAATCTAATTTTTTTTATCAAATCATGATAACTTTTAAAATTTTTTTAGCTTAAGTATTTGTAATATTAAAAACAATAATGTTTTAAAAAAATAAATTTTATACGATTCATTTTTTAAAATATTTTTTTCACTACTTTTCACATAATTTTTGAAATTGCATATAAAAGTAATAATCTTATTTTAAAATACATATAATATAGAGTTTAATTTAGGTAATATAAAAATAAAATTATAGTATTGGTATCTAAACTTTGAAAATACATTATTATTCAATCATATAAAAATAAAATCGTATTTAAAAATAAAAATATTCATTATTATTTGAAAATACATTGAGTTTAAAAAAAAAACACATATCCCAATCGAATTAAAAATTTATTTTGAATTAGTTTAATATATTTATCAAAGATTCAGGAACCAAATACAATTTTTATTATTAATTTCAGTTTGACCAAATTAATTGTAACAATCAAACTTGCAGTAGTTTAATAGGCCAAATCTCAAAAAGATAGTAATAAAATTAATGTTAATATTTTTTTATTGTTTTGTGTTTATTTGAGATTTTTCTTTTTTTTTCAGATCATCTTTGGTCTCTTCTATATAAAAAGAGTAAAAGGTAATATGCAACTCATAGGATTTCAATGTGTAGCTCGTGACTTTTTTGTTAATTAATTAATTAATAAGCAACTTAGGGAGGCTAAATTAATTAATTAATCCTAATATTTTTTATTAACCATATGATTTCAATGTGTAATATATAAATAACTAAATAATGCGTATGAGAGATGGAAAAAGAGAAAATAAATAAAATACCATATGATTGAAAAGAGAGTTCTCTGTGTCGACTTCTATATCAGCAGCACCAACTCCATTATTATTAGGGACTGCGAAGCTTATCAAATCATTGCAGCTGCTTATACTCAATTCTTTAAGAGATTGAAATTCAATTGAATACCCACTGCAGAATCTCTTCAACTTTGAAAGATCTTTTAGCTTTAAATAATCCAATTTAGGGAAGACTATGAGCTTCCTTTCTTCTTCTTCAATTTCTTCTTCCTCCACAGATTCAGTCTCTTCTGTTAGTATTATCTCTTCCATTGACTTACACCTGTCTACCCGAAGGGTTTTGAGGTGAGAAAGACTGTTGATCAATGAAACTCCAAATAAATGTTTCAAATTGTTGCAATATTCCACCGTCAAGGTTGTTATGTTTGAAAGCTGATGTTGATGGTGATGATCCAATTCCCATATCATTGTGCAGTTAATTTCAAATAATAGCAGATGCTTCAACTTTGGGAAAGAAACCTGCACTTGCATTATTATTGCATTTAAAAATAATATAAAACCTTTCTGTTTCACTTCACTTTCCTAATTCAATCAATTAAAAATGAATTACATTCAAACACATTATCAGTTGTATCTAATTTATTCAAAAATTATGCTAAAAAAAGTAACATAAATTAATTAATAAATAAAGGAACAGAAAATAAAATAAAATAAAATATACCTTTGTTGTTGTGTTGAATAGTGATAATGAAGCATCCTTAGATATTGCTGGATCAGCTGTGGATTGTTTCTTTCCCTTCCAAAAGCTTTTTAGATTTGGTAAACGACGTAGTTCCAATGAGACCAACTGACTGAACTCAACCATTTCATTATTGTCTTCACCAACAAAAATATATTCCATTTCTCCACAATCTTCCACTTCCAAAACTCGAAGCTGCGAAAGGCATCTGGCAGCCTCAATTGACAACAAATTCGTTAAGCTATCACATTCACTGACTTTCAAAGTTGTTAATCTGCTAAAAGACCCTGCTGCAACTTCACCATCACATATCGTCTTCAGGCTCTTTAATCTCCTCAGGCTTAAGGCCTCGAGATTGGGAAAAGCTCCAGCACACTTGATGATCTGTTGAATCACTTCATCATTTTCGACAACCAGATGCTTCAAGTGTGGAAATCCTTCCCTATCATCCATCTCATACAACCCATTCCCAATCCCACTTAAATTTAGATATTCAGCCTCTTTCAACATAGCCCTCATTCCATGCCCCAAAACAATAATGCTTCCATTACTCACCTTAAACAATAGTGCTTTCGAGAATTTATCACTTTCATTCCCTAAGTACCCTATTCTTTCTCCAATGTGTATCCAGTACTTTCTCGGCAGCTTGGACAACATGAATTTCTGCAATACCACAGGATTTGGAACCTCTAATTCCAAAGTCGTTAGGTGACGCAACTTTTCCAGCTCACCAAGGGATGCATTCTTTTGCTTATTATTGATCCCTTCCCACTGAGCGAAGCTCTTTCTCGTATACAATTCTTCAAGATTTATCAGTTTGGATAACACATTTGCTGGAATAACTTTCAGTTTGGAACAATTGCTCAAATCCAACAACTTCAGTCGACCCAATTGCTCAATTTCTCTAGGCAACTCAACAATGTAGGAGTCCGCAAAACTAAGCACTTCTAATTGCTTCAGCTCTCCAATGATAGCTATGCCGTCGTCCAATTGGCATCGATGCAGACACAAGGTATGAATGTTTGCCAGCAAACCAAGTGTTGAAGGCAAAGACGCAAAATGCATCCCGGTCAAATCTACCACTTTGAGCTTTCTCATTCCCTCAAAAAATAAATCAGAGATTTGTAAAGAAAAATCTTCAGTAAGAAGTAGCAGCATCTCCGCTTTAGGGTATTCCAATTTTCCAGGAAGCTCTTTGATATCACAATAAGGAAGACAAATTCTGGTGCAATCCTCCTTCGGCCATTCCCATACTTCAAA
Source organism: Mallotus nudiflorus (assembly GCA_947683625.1). Classification (NCBI taxonomy): domain Eukaryota; kingdom Viridiplantae; phylum Streptophyta; class Magnoliopsida; order Malpighiales; family Euphorbiaceae; genus Mallotus; species Mallotus nudiflorus. Next base: position 346,673 of record CANTUR010000464.1, read on the forward strand.
ACCACTTGTACCAACAAAAGCCTGCTCTATTCTGGATGCAATTGAGATAGCCGTATCTCGAACAACATCGTGCATTTTCACAAAACCGTCCATGTCACCATCAATCAACAAACACTCTGCTTTGAGCTCACGGATCAATCTATCTACTCTGTTTCTTGCATCCTTCACGACTGTGATGTGCTTAAATAGACCCAAACCAATACTATATTCAAGCAAGTACTGGATCCGAATATTAGACTGGCCAAACATACCGCAAAGCAAGAAAAATTTTCTTAGTTCATCATCACGCAAGTTATTGTAGCTGTACTCCAAAACCTTGAGCACTTTTATGTATATTTCTTCACTGTCCAACACGGATAGCTGTCTGAATTTATCTACCCAGTCACTTGGCTCCTTATTTCGCAAATCAGAGGCAACTATGTTTATCAAAAGAGGCAATCCTGAACATTTTTTAGCAACCTTAGTTGCTATAGGAGGCAGCTTGGAATATTCACCAACAGCCACAGTCATTTCAAACAAGCTCCATGCCTCTTCATCTGACAGAACTTCAATGGGAAATGCCTTTTTTGCTCTCATCGCACAGCAGACAGCTTGTTTCCTTGAGGTTAGCAATATCTTGCAACCCTTGCAATCATCCCCAAATGGAATTCCCACTTCCTCTAACTTGAGTTGGTTCCAGACATCATCAAGAATGATAAGAATATTCATTTCCTTCTTTAACCTCTCACTTAGTTTATATGCTCGCAAGAGCAGTCCCTTCTCATTAAGATCTAGGCCAAGGACTTCGGCAATCTCCTCTTGTATTCTTGTAATCTCTGGGGATTGAGTGACAGCAACAAAAACCGCAACGTCAAATAACTTGTCAGTTTGGGCTCGCCGGTGGACTTCCTTTGCCAGTGTGGTTTTACCCACACCGCCCATCCCGTACACCCCAATCATGTTAAGCTCAGGATCTTTTAGCGCATCCATCACATCCTTCAGCATGGATACTCTGGATTGCAAATCCTCACGACTATAGACAGATGGAACAGTGATCTGCTTTGGAGCAGGACGGTATGAAATGGGTTCTGCAGGTTCTTTTTCATTTCGAATTGCTGAAACTTTCTTATAAGCTTTCCTGCTGAGCTTGTAGCGCGTCATTAAATTAGGACAGAATCCAATGAAACATCTCATCTTCATCGCCTCATCTTTGCTAGTGATAAGTTCATGGGCTTCTTCAATAGCTGTGTCTACACTGGTCAGCCATTTGGTAACGTACGGATGGATCTCATCCCCTTTCCTTTCAGCGTCGTGAACAGATATCTGCAACCTTGACCTTTTTTCCTTCAACTCCTCAACCTGCTTATGGAGTTTCTGAACGTTGCTGTCGCAGGTGAAAGGGTAACAGATGTGACGTTTGGCAGAAACAATGATATGCTTGATAGGATCTTTAATGAGCTCGGTGAAAATGGGAAGAATGACCTCCAGAACCATTTTTTTTTTTTTTTGTGGAAGAGTTAAAAAGCAAACAAAGTACGAAATCAACAACAGAAATGAAAATTACAGAAAGTTGAACTGAGCTAACAGGACAACAAAAATGGAGAGAAATTTGTTGGACAAAAGAGGCAAAGAAAAGTGAGTGAAGCTTATATTGACAGAAAGAAAAAAGAAAGTCGTTAGTAGTGAATAATTTAAAGGATATAGAGTTGGTTGATCTGTTACGCATCTTCATGGTATATTAAATTTATTGAATATTTTAGATTTAAAACGTTAGGTCAATAGGACCGAAAGCTGTGTGAAAGGGGCAGAAGAGAGACCTGGCACGCATCTTCTTAGCGTTCTATATGTATATATACTATTCAATATGAATGTTGCTTTTTTTTTTTTTTAATTGGAGGTTAATTATAGCAGAAATTATATTCATAATATTATCTTATAATCTTGATAGTCTGAATCATTATATTACAAATGGAGTACAATATGAATGGTGTTACTGTTTCTAAAAGAATAAAAAAAATTTAGATTTATATATTTGTCTTTTCATTTTGTTTATCTGATCGTCTGACGCATATTAATGGGAATTTTTTTAATAAATGCATTGTTGGTCTACGCCATAAATGAAACGTTACTTGTACATTTTATAAACACCAGTAACTGAGAAGATGCCCTCGGAATATGGGTTTTGATTCTCTAAGCGAATTAAAATATATATATATATCAAGAAACAATATCATTACATGGGTGATTCGCTTCCAGAGCCATATATGCCTCTTAAGAGTAGTGGTAGTAGGAAATTATTTCATATTAAGAGAAACACTTTGATTAAAAACTCATATATGTATAAACTCAACTACAACTCTCAACATAATTAAATATAATTATTACTGTAGTATTTAGAGTACAAAATAAAATTCAAGTGAGTGATTTATACAATAGGGCCGGAGTGGAAGAAATCTAGTAGATAAATCTACTGCTGAGGTTTGAAGAAGAGGACTCTCCTATAAAAACATCAACTGAGGAGAGTCAGACCTCACTGAGTGAATTATTATAATATATATACACGTATAATTAAATGTCAAATGCAAACACTCAAAAGTATATATAATAAATATATGTACACAACCAAATACACACAGATGTAAAGAAAAAGATTTTATAATAATACTGAAAATCATCAGTTTTGAAGGATCAAATAGAATCCTATGTTTTTGCAACCTCAAATATCAATAGAACTCGCTCTATCCATACAGGCCCACTTAAATTCCAAATAATTCACTTAGTCCAACTGGACAGTAGACTGACCCCGAGATATTAAGTCGACCAAGCTCTAACAGTTTGACTGTCAGTGTGATTGGTCCTGAGATACTTGATCAACCGAGCTCCAGCAATCATATCATCAATCACATTGCATCTCAATCAAATCAATCATATTATTTTCAATCAAATCATAATACCATAAATGATTCTTATTCAACCCTAAATCTATTACACCGGTACGTATTCGGTCCTAGTGCTGCCCACTAGGAAGCACGTTCTATCGATATCCTTCATTAAAAATAAAACATACATACAAAAAAATAAATAATGCATAATGACATTTAAAATAAACAAATAAACCATATACATACCAGAAGTATACCTAAAATAAACTAAATATATTTCAGGTATATATAGGTAAAATAAATTCAATTAAATCATATAATATACTCAAAATCAATCAATAAGATATTTAAACATAATTTAAAAGTAAATCACAAAGAAAACATGTATTTATTTTAAAATATACCAAAAGTATACTAAAAATATACCTACTATATACTTAAACATTCAATAAAGTAATTATGCAAAATTTACATTTAAAACATAGAATTCTAAAACATGCAACCTAAGAATGTATATATATATATATATATCATAATAACTCATAGGGATGCGTTCCTCGAGACTAGTCTGATGGGCCTAGTCCGCTAGGTCTCGATCTCGGCGCAACTAAACAATAAAAATGAATATAAATCAAAACTTGTATCTAACTTAGACTTCTAGAGACTCGATCTAGAATTACTAAATACAAACAAACACGAAAATAAGAATTAGACCTGATATCACGTTTTACGAGAATTCTACCGAAAATTCGACAAAACCTCCTCTGTGAAATGGATATCTCTCTATTAAAAAATAGAGATGATCTTATAAGAAAAGTACACTTCGAAATACAAAATTATTACATAATTCCCGCATAACTGTGAAGCTATTGCATGTTGGTTCTTTTGCATAGCTTGTTCAATTTCGATTTTAGAGTAAACGTTAGTATTAGGTTATTTCTGGGTGAACTATGTGTTGTTGCATGCCTCAAAAATTTGCCATCCAAGCTTCTCAACAACCAATATAAGCAAGATTAGAAAGATAAAATAGATTTACTAGAAAGAAAAAAAATGGGAAATTCTAATTTTATAAATTAATTTTGTTTATAAAGATTCAACAAATAATAACATTAGTAGAGAATTGTAATTGTAAAACTGAAATACTGAAAGAAAAAAGGTGCCAACAATCACCTCCGAATGATCAAAGAGCAAAAATCTCTATGGTCAAATGGCAAAATCACTTTATCTTTGGAGTCCAAATGAACAAATTACTAATAATTCTTCACACTAAATATTTCGCATGGCCCTTCTCAAGGAACAAAAAAAATATGCGAAATGGGGAAAAAAAAAATGAAAGCATAACAGATGTGGTGATGATTGGTTGGTTGGTTTGGTTTTGTTATTTATGCTCTGCAAACACAGAAAAAGATTATGAGAACTGAGAATATTATTTGGAATTATGTCACAAACAATAAAACACTGATCAAGGAAGCAACCACTATTGTCACTTGGAAGCAATTTTTTCTTATATGAAAAAAAAACAAGAAAAAAACTAAATATTACAAAGTGAAAGTGAATGATAAATTATTTATTTTTAAATAATTTTATTTTATTAATAAAATTTAGATTCATCAAACAATGCTATTAAAAAATTATATTTAAAAATAAAAATATTTGAACTAGTATTTGCTGTGTATATTTTTAATTAATAAGTAAAAAAACATTTTTTTAAAATAAATGATGCATAATAAACGTTATAGAAAGTAATTAGCTTGACTATTCAATTGTTTGTTTTTATTTTTAAATTTTTTTTTGTAGTTAATAAGTTTATTGTTATCTTAATGATTAATTTTAATGCTATTGTTTTTGGTGATTAATTGTGAATTATTTTTAAAATAATTTATTAATTAAATTGATATATTTTAGTATTAATTGAATAATATATGTTTAAAAATTTATATTCAAATAATAAATAATTTGATTAATTATTAAATTTTACATATTTTATAGTTAAACGTAATAGATTTTAAAAAAATTAGCTAAAATTAAAATTTTTTGATGAAATTATAAAGTGCATCCATAGTATAAGATAGCGAATATCATATGAGATTAAAAAATTTTAAATAAAAATTTTAATATTGAGTAAAAGTTAAAAAAAATTAAAGATTGTTAGAGATTAAGATGTAAAATTTACAATTCATTTTGGAAGTAATAGAAGATAGAAAACAAATGAAATGCTAATGAAATGTGGTAAAAGGTGTGAACAACCGGTTGAAAAGATTAAGAGTTCAACCCTCCACTCTATCTTCTCCTTTATAATATTGAAAATTAAACATTTCATTTATGCCAACAAAAAAATGAAATGCTGAAGATATGGAAAATAAAAAAAAGCAAAAAGAATAAAAGTTGGATATAATAAGAAGATAAATACAAATTTAATTTCTGTAGTTTTATCTTTTGAAAAAACTAGTCATGTAATTTTTTTGGCATTTAGATACTCTGTATTTCATTTTTAAAAAAAATTTTAGTACCATTTTAATAAATATTGTTTAAAATGTATATTTTAATATAAAAATAATATGTATCTTCAATGTTAAAATGATATACCAAGCAATATATTATTCAACTAATTATGATAAACTTACAAAAAAATTAGATATTGATAAACTCACAAAAAAATTAGATATTTTTTTAATTTAAATATGAATAAAAAGAAATAATTTTTAAAATAAATTTATAATATTTTTAAAAATAATCAATCACTTAGATATAATTTATAAAATAAATTTATCATTGAAATTTAATATTATATTTATATTTTCTTATAAAATAATGATAATATTAGTTAAGAAGGTATAAAATAAAAATAAATGTAAAATAAAAATACTTAAATACAAAAAAATACAAGACTGATTTTGCCCAAAGTTACTTATCCTGTAATAATTATCTCAAAAAGCAAAAGAGAGCAAAGGAAATTAATTCACGTTAGCATTGCAAGCCTACAAAAGATTAGCAATTAAGTGAGATAAAATTAGCAAAAAAGCCATTTCTCCAATGAAGTCCCACCGCCTGCCCACCTAGGCATGGGTTGGAACCGTTCGCAAGGCAAGACACAAAGGGGGAGGGATTAAAAAAAAAAAAAAGGTCCCATCACCTTTTATTATGGGTTTCATTTCAATCTTCAGAGTCTTGCTCTATTAAAAAAATTATTAACTACTTGAATTGGACAATAACACTTAAATTAGTAAAATTTTTCATTGACAATTAAAATAATAAAATTTTGAATTTACATTGTATATAAATGGAAAGCAAATATAGTTATAATTATATTCTCCTTTTGAACATCAAAACTTCCTATTAGTTTTAGATTTAATGTATCTAAGAAACATTATGAGGCTCACTACAACAAAATGTGGAATTAGAAGCATTTTATTTTTGCAATGCAATAAAATCATCTCTAAAAGATTGCATTTCTAGACATTTTATCAAAATCGTCTCTAAAAGCATCCACAAATTCCTTCCACCTCCAAAAAAATCCATGATATACCAGCATTGTTTCTAAAAGTAGTCATGATGTTTTATTAACGTTGCTAAATTATATACTTTTATGACATTTTTATAAAACGTCTCTAAAATTAAGTTTTCATCTCTAAAATATGTGGAATTAGAGACAATTTATTTTGTAATGCAACAAAAATATCTCTAAAAGATTTTTTTTTTTGAGACGTTTTTTTCAAAATCATCTTTGAAAATTCTTACAATTTCCCAAATCATCTTTGAAAATTCTTACAATTTTCCAATTTTCCAATTACAATTCCAATTATTATGAATAAGTCACTGAATAATATGTTTTTGTGACCTTTATACAAAAATTGCGTCTAAAAATAAACATATAAGATATTTTTATATAATTAAGAATAAAAATTTAAAAATTATTATTTTTTATAATTCACAAAAATTACTTCCTAAAGAATTATTATCTTACTAAAATTTTATATTTATAATATTTTAAATTAAAATGAAAATTATTTATTTATTTAGACATGTTTTATTAAATTAATATTATTTTTCAATATTAATTTTTAGTCATTTTTGCAAATTTAAAAATATTTAAAAGTATTATCATTTATTAAAATTTATAAAAATTATCTTACAAAAATCTATTATTTTTACTCTTATTTTATATTTTTAATATTTTACGTAAATACGTAAATATTTATTTATTTATTCTAAGACATTTATGTCCACTATCCAGCCCTAGCTACCTTTTTTAACTCTTTTTTTATTCTCTTCTTCATTTTTTTCCTTTCTTTTTAGCCTACAGCTAGATTCCATTTTATAGAAACTCAAATTTCATAGAACGTATTGCTTGCCATGATTATTTATGTAAAGAATTCAAAAAACTTCTTGTAGTACATGACTAAAGAAATAACTATATATATACAAAAGAAACTGAAGTAGCTTGCTAGAAGATATATGGCCTATGTAAAGATTTAGTTCATGACTTGCAAAACTATCTAGCAATAATGCAAATATGACTAACATGTATTTCTCTTACCTGAACGTTACCTAGTTTGCTCAAAATAATGATTGATTGATAAAATAAAGTTTTTGTTTTTGTTTTTGTTTGTGTAATATGACCTACAAAAGTGTAATCTTTTCTAATTTAGATGTCTTTTCTTTGATTTTGGATTAAATTATTTTAGATTGACATGAAGTTGTTTAACTCTATAATTAATAAATAAAATTAAAAATACTTATTGTAAACTTTGCTGAATGTATTGGTTGAATTGAATAATGCAACATGAATCTACAATGCTATAGTTAAAGTACATTGGAGAGAGTTTGAGTTACAATACAGTACTGCTATGTAATTGTGAGATGATGTTTAGCATTTATACGGATATGGTTTAACACTCCCCCCTCCACACACACACAAAACTAATGAGTGTGAGTTTGAGAGAAGCCGTATGTAGATAGCAGGGTTTAGTATGCATCTAAGATTTTAACAACAATAACACTGTTTGGACTCAAAGCTATAGATAACAAACTACTATATCACAAAGACAGAGCATTGAGATGAGGAGTCGCCACTCAAAATAATAACTCGAACAATTGATGAGTGGTGGTAACTCGATTCGCTAAAAGAAAGTTAGCACTATAACCAGGAGACTCTGGATACGAAATACTAACTTCTTTCAATCTTGTGTTCATTTATAATTACTTTATTAATTACTAAATTATTCTCTATTTGAATGAAATTTCATATAAATCCTAATTTTGCATTCATCTAACTCTAAGGTAACTAGTTATGAAAGAGCACATAAATAATGCATTCATATAGATCGCAATGTCCTTAAATTAGTCTAGTCTATATTAATTTTATTTAAGGTGAGCTAAGTCTACATATTTTTACAAAGTGAAATGGAAAACTAAAAGTGGGCCTACATTTTAATTTTTCAATGAGCCTAGGTCCATTTGTTTTAATTCTAAAGAAAAGTAGGCCTAATTCTATTTGATTTTATGGACAATGAGTTGAATGAATTTAGTGAGCATAATTTTAATTAATTTTAAATTAAATGAAGTGATTTTAAATCTATTTATTTTAAAAATGCTAAATTAATTGGCTGAACTAATTCTAAGTTAATTTTAATTAAACTAAAATAAGCCTAAGCTAAATTAACTTAAATGGGCTTAAATTGATTTTAAAGTTAACTAGCCGTAAATCCAATTTTAAAAGCCTATTAATTGATGAATTAGAGCCTAACGTGGGATTGAAGCCAAAAACAAATAAAAAACATAAAAATAAGCCCAAATAATAAAACAAAACAAATAATAATCAAACATATATATTGTGATTTCTAACCCTAATTTTAATTATATGCATCCTAATTAACTAAAGCCACCACTGATTTCAATTAATGTTTTTTTACCAAATTGATCATAATTTACTAATTGATTTTAAATGCAGAAAATTAAATGGCTTTACTATATTCCCACTATTGGGGCTATTATAGCTCCTCTGTACAAATTAAATTATATATAAACCCAATAAATGGAAAGAAAACACAAAACTAAAAAACACAGAATAACAAAAATAAATGAAAACCCTAAAATCTATATGAATCTAACACAAGATTTTAATCCATAGCATTTCATAGATCTTCTAGGTTCATATGACTACTCTACGATTTAGCTCACTCCCACCATCAAAATCAAAACAAATAAAAAAAAATGATTAATATACAACTCAAAAGAAATAAAATTGAAAATAAAATAAAAATTAAAAAATAAAAGAGAAGAAGAAGAGATGGATGGTGTGTATGGATGTAGTGTTGATTTACTCCTTAAGAGTCTGATTGATTCACTGTTTGAATATGTTATATAGACTTGATTTTTGTTTTCTCGGGCCTATTGCATTCTTTTTGAGAACTAATGAGCGTGAAAGAAAGATTTTTTTGTATTTTTGGTCTCTCTACCAGAAAGCTATAAAAACTCTCCCTGTGTAAAAAAGCTCTTTTTTTTCCCCAAGAAATCCCCCTAACCTCCATTATGTTAAATATCTATCCATTTTTATAAACCAAACGCTAACCTTATGTGATTATCAAATCACATGAGATAATGATTTTTTTAAAATTTATTTATAAAACAACTTGATAAATCTTAATTTTTCAAGATGATCTTCTTCTTCTTCTTCTTTTTTTAAAATTATTTATTTTTATCTAATCAAAAACTAGGAAAAATATTTTCAAAATTCAAAAATTTGGATTGAAATTAGTTGAAGCTATACAATTTAGATCAGAATTGTAGATTTTCGATTGAAAATATGGAATTTCGATCAGAAATCTATAATTTCGGTTGGAATATTCTTTTAAACGTCATTTCATAATTAAAAGTTAAAAAAAAATTACTAATCAGAATTGCATATTTTCGATCAAAATTATGTAATATCGATAATCTTTTTTTTAACTTTTAAATTAACATACCTATTTGTAATAAATTTTTATGATTGGAGTCATCTGTTGCATCCATACTTGACTATCTCGAAATTGGGTGCTTACATCGTAGTTTAGAGTTAATTGTTAGGAAGTTTTAAACACTTAGCGATTTGGTGAAAATGTCAGCAATCTGATCTTTGCTGGAGAGATATTGAACTTGAATGTTGCCTTGAGTGAATTGTTCTCTCACAAAGTGGTAGTCAAGTTCAATGTGTTTTGTTCGAGCATGAAAGATGGGGTTGGAAGTCATGTAAATAAAACCAAGGTTGATGCATCAAAGAGTGGACGGTGTGATAGAAGAGAGACAAAATTCAAACAATAAATATTGGATCTAGTTGAGTTTAGTTATAGTGTTTGCTAAGGCTTTGTACTCACTCTCTATTAATGAACAGGCAATGGTGGGTTGCTTTTTAGTACACCAAGAGATAAGTTGGTGCCATGGTAAATTACAAATCCAGTGGTAGAGCGCCTGTCATCTGGGCACCTACCCTAGTCATTATCCAAGAAACATTATAAAGTCTTATTTAGTTTACTAGAGAAAAAGAGGGATTATTATGATATGTGCATGAGATAGTGGAAGAGTCTTTTCAAGGCTTGCCAATGGATATTAGTTGAATTATAAAAAAATTGATAAAGTTGTTTTATAAAGAAGGCAATATCCAATCGTTTGAGTGTGGCATATTAGAGACCATCCACTAATTATAATGATGGATCAGAATGAGTTGTACTTGACAATTTGCTTAGTGGTGTCATGGTAGCTATAGGTGTGAGACACCTTTTAGAATCTTGGAGATCATATTTATGGAGAAGATCACCTATATCGTTAGTCTGATTAATAGTCATGTTGGAGTTATTGCATTTGACCTGATTACCTAAGAATAGTCTAGATTATCGATGTCTTTAATGGGGAAATCAGTCTTGAGCTTGAAAAGGGTGTCATTGATGAGTTGTGATGATGTACCTATTAATAGGATGTCATTAATATACACTAGCATGAGTAGAATGATAGAGTCTTTATAGAGGGTGAATATGGAGTGATCAACTTTAGAGTTGACAAAGCTAAGGTACAAAATAAATCATTGCAGTTGATAAAACTAGGCCCTAGGTGGTTGACATAGGCCATATAATGATTTTTGCAAGAGACACACATAGTCCGAATGTTCATCCACAAACCCTAGAGGTTAAGTCATGTAGACTGGTTCGTCAAGGAATCTATACAAGAATGCATTGGATACATCAATCTGATGGAGGTGCTAATTATATATGGATGCTAAATATCAAATGGGCGGATTCTTAGTGCTTTAACAATTTGGCTGAAAATATTAGTGAAGTCAATTTTACTCTGCTAATGATACCTTTTTGCTACTAGGTGGGCTTTGAATCAAGATATAGAGTTATCAGGATTTCATTTAATGTAATATAACCATTTATTACTAATGATGTTTTGGTTATATGGGCGAGGGACGAGAGTCCATGTTTTGGTAAGGATGAGGGCATAAATTCTTATTACATAGCTTGTCTCTAGTGTTTGTGTTTAGAAGCTTTTATAAAAGTGGAAGGTTCATGTAATATCCCGTGTTTTTTTAAAAAAAAAATATTTTTACACTGTACCGGGATATACAGTGTCAATAATTTTTGTATATATATATTATGATATTTTTATGAGTTGATATGTATTTTAAACCTATTTTAATTATTGTCTATTATTTTCAGTATTTTACGTAAAATTTTCCCGGGACTTGCATTTTCGGGGAAATTTTCACGTAAACAATTTATTATTAATTATTTTAGATGTATTTACGGACTTGCATGAACTCATACATATTTTTAAATTATTAAATAAAGCCTGTGTGTGTATATTTATTTAATTAGGGTTTATTATTACCCTAATATTTTATTAAGTATTTAATTGTTTTAATTGTTATTTAATTAATTTTATTTGGTATAAATTATTAAAATATTAATATTTTTATGTGTGTGGTGTATATTTGATGTGTGTAATTTAATATTATTTTAATATATAGTATAAAGTATATATATATACATATATTTGTCAAAATTACACAAGAATTGGAAAATTACATTTTAGCTCCCGAGTCTCCTTCTTCTTCTCCGACCGTTCCTTCACCGTCCGGGCATCTGTCACGCCGTTCCTTCACCGTGGGTGTGCCGTCCGGTGTGCCACCATCTTCCCCGACCAGTTTCGCCGCCTAAGGAGGCCGTTTCCGGCGTCGGGAGAACGATTTTGGCCGGAGAAGCCGAAAATCAACCCACCGTCGATCACGCCGATTCCGGCCACCGTTTTCGACACCGCCGGTCTCTTTCTTCTCCTTGAGGTCCGGTGAGTGTGATTCTAGCTTTGGTTTGAGCTAAAATGGTCTAGAATTGCTTAGTTTTCGATTTGTCAATTTCGGCCTATTAGGGTTTTCGATTTTTTTGAGCTTCGAATCGGATGATTCATGGAAACTTCCTTCACAAATGTTGTTCCTAGTAGCTTAATCTACCTGTATGAATTTTTGTAGAATTTTTGGAGGTTGTTTGGATTTTTGGGTATTTTTGAATATTTTAATATTATTTTCTAATTTTCGGAAATTAATTATTTAAATTATGAAATTGGAGTTTATGGTTAAATTAGGTGTTGAAATGAATTATAGGAATTTATTTGGAATTTTTATGAATTTCTAAGTATTTATTTTGAATTATTGAAGTTTATGGAATTTTGGAAAAATTAGGTTAATTGTGTTTTTATTTGAATTTAATTGGTTAATTGAGTTTAAATATTGATATTATTGATAAATATGTTGAGAAAATTAATTTTGGATAATTGTATAATTTTTGGTGAATTTTTGAAGTAATTTAAGTATATTTATATATATAGGGGTATTTTGGTAATTTTACCCTAAATTGTCTAAAAATGTAATTTAATTGGTTTTAATATTTATTTAAGGTATAAAAATGATTTCTACAAAATATTTGGTATTTTTAACTAATTAAAACTATTTTTCGTAAATTATTTTCAATTATATATATAATATACGGTTTTTCTAATAAAATGAGTTTTAATCGGTTTTTATAGTGTTTCAAGGTTAATTATGTAATTTTTACCTATAAAATGTATTTCTGTGATTTAAGGATATTTTCGGTATATCTGGAATTATTCTGTGTTTGTGGACCCCGGTCGGTGGACTGTAGTTTGGAGTCCGACTGTGGGATTTTGATTGTGTTGAGCTTGTATTTCGAAGTGTGTTTCTTTGCAGGGTCGGCTCTACTCTTTTGAGTAGAGAGATGTCCGTTTTACAGGGGAGGTTCTGTCGAATTTTCGGTAGAATTCTTGTAAAACGTGATGTCCAGTCGAACCCTAATTCTGTTTCCGTATTTTAATACTCTAGATTGAATTCTAGGATTTCTATTAGGGCTAATCTGATGTCGATTACTTATTTCTTGTTTAGTTGCGCCGAGACCGAGGGCTAGTGGACCAGGCCCGTCGGACCCGTCTCGTGGAGCGCACTAGGTGAGTTACTATATTATATATATATGCTTAGGATGCACGATTTAGAAAATGCATGTTTTATTTTGACTGAATATGCATAAATAATGTGATTTATATTCAAGTATATTTTTGGTATATTTTTGGTATATAATAAATTATATACATGTTTTGTTAATAAAATATATTTAAAATGTTTTTAAATATATTTTTAGTTTAATTCATGATTTGATTGGATTTATTTGACATATATATACTCAAAATATACCTGGTTTATGTTTGGTATATTTTCGGTATATATATGGTTTATATTGTTGTTTCATTTACATTCATGCATCATTTATTGTGAATGAATGATTTATATTATTAATGAAGGATATCAATAGAACGTGCTACCTAGTGGGCAGCACTAGGACCGAGTACGTACCGGTACGCCTATAGCTTTAGGCTATATTACTAACTATTTGTGGATATTGATTTGATTATGATTATTGATATGTGAGATGTGGTTTGGGTGTGATTGCTGGAGCTCGGTTGACCAAGTGTCTCGGGGCCAATCACACTGGCAGTTAGACTGCTGGAGCTCGGTTGACTTAGTGTCTCGGGGCCAGTCTACTGTCCAAATGGATTAAGTGGATATATTTGGAATTAGTGAGCTTGTATGGCCAGAGTGTTGTCTAACACTATTTTTTTGAGGTTGCGATATTCTAGGGTTCTATGTGATCCTTCATAAAAGATGATTTTCAGATAAAATATATAAAAACGATTTTTCTGCATCTGTATGAATTGCCTGTATATATACATATTAGACATGTATTATTGACTGTATGCATAGTCATTTAGAGTGTATGTATATATATTATAGTAATTCACTCAGTGAGGTCTGACTCCCCTCCGTTGACTATTTTTCAGGAGAGTCAACTTCCTCAGACCTCAGTAGCAGGTCGATACGCCGGATTTCTTCTGCCCCGGCTTCTTTATGTAAATTGTCTACTTGAGTCTTATTTATTTCATCTAGACACTGCAGTAGTTGTGAATTACAGTATTGGATTTTATGTATTTTTTTTTAAAGAGATATATTATATTGAACTGGATTTGTATTAAAGATTATGTATCTATAAGATGAGTTTTAAATTTAATCCAGTTGATATGGATGATATTATGACATTATGATTTTTATTTTCCGTTGCATATCATACTGTTACTGTTATTATGGCATGCTTTATTTTATTTTATTTTATTTTTAGGCTTGCTACGGGTTCCGGATTCGAAAGAATTCCCGTTCCCTAGCGCCGGTCATGGCCCCTGTTTTGGGTCGTGACAGTTCATTGGTGAGTGACAAAGATTGGGTAAGGAAGGTGGAGCATTTGTTCATAGTGGTGGGTCTTAGAGTCATGGTATGAGTTCTGTTTATAGGCTGTTGTATAGGTAAATGAGGATCGATGGCTGTGTGTATTAGGGTGAGGTGGTATTGTGAAATGTCAATGATTAGTTGAGGATCATTGGGTATATGATTAGTGTTAGAAAGGTTGGTTATTTTAGATAAGAGTGGGGGAGCTGGAGATATAGGTGAGATGGGTGTAGTAGGAAGAGATTGGTTTAGAGAAATAGAATTTGATAGGAGAGGGGATGGGGAGAAAGAAGAGTTGGATTGAGATAAGAGATGCGTACCTGATAGAGAGTTCGAATTGCTATGAACTTGTAGCCAAAGGAATATAGCAGCAGTAGGTGGGACTTTTTATCATGAACTTTCCCATTTTTTAGGGAAAATTATCTTCAATGAAGCATATATGCAAGAGACGTAAATTCATCTAGTATGCATGTTAAGGCATTGTTAACCATGATGTTGGGAGGAAAGACCTAGATTCATTTAACATGTTAAACGATATAAGAACTTATGCTTGTTATATGGCTGTAGTAATGGGTAGGTTTCACACCCAAAGACCTAAAAGTTAGCATAGTTCTCGGTCGAGTTAGTGAGTTTAAAGCTTGGGCATATTCTTATAAAATTAGTGTAGGTAGGTTATTGAGTAAAATGATAGTCGTATCAAACATATGTGGCCGGTACTTGAATAAAAGTAACAAATGTGCCATGAGAGTAAGACCTATGTCCATGAAAAGTCTAATATTGCATTTTATTTTTAGGTATGTGGACAAGAAAGGTGATGGTTGATACCCTTAAATTAGAGAAATGGTTATAGTTTTGGAATTCTCCTCTAAAATTTGATTGGAAAGACTTGACATTAGCATTGAATTGTCATTCAATTTATTGCAAGAAGTTAATGAACATAGTGTAGACTTCACTATAATTTTTGAGAAAATATGTCTAAGAGAATTGTTTAAAATCATTAATAATAATAATGAAACATTTAAATCCTAAATTGGAAGTAGTTGGGGATGGTCCCTATACATTAGCAAAAAGTAATTCGAATGGTGATTGACTAGAATGCACTACAGATAGTAAATGCAATTGACTTGATTTTCTAAGTAGACATGGGCTACTTATTAAAATGGAAAGGTGTTGGCTATTAATGATGTACTTGTTGGTTTTATCATATGGATGGCTAAAGTGGGCATGCCACAAAGATAGAGTGGGTTGCTCAATAAGAAAAGCTACTTTGGATGGGAATTTATAGAGTCCAACTTCATAGGTTCCTTTGAGAAGGGCCTCCCTCATGTTCTAATCCTCGACGAGAAAGAAATAAGGCCAAAATTCAAAATAACAATCATTATCTTTGCTAAAGTGATGAACTAAAACTAAGGGCTTGGAAATATATGGAACATATAGTGTATTTTGTAAGGAGAAAGAGTGATATGGAGAGGTAAGGGATGATGTATCAGTATAAGAGATTAAAAGGCCTTTACCATCTTTAAAAAAAAGTTGATCAGTAACATCATATTGTTTTTTGAGGTGAACACTTAAGTTTAGGGTGATGTGATTAGTAGCTCTAATATCTACTATTTATATTTGCATCATTATAGTTGATGATGGTAGGGTAAAAGGGGCCGAGACATTGCCATATTTACTTATTACATTAGAAAGGAGTAGTTCAATGAGTTAAAATTTTGGTACCATTGACAACAGTTGTTCACAACATGATTAGACAATCCATATATTTGACATGCAAGGGATGAACCTCGTCCATGACGAGACCATTACTAAGGTCTTAGTGAATATAGGTGAGGGTTAGAGAAAAGTGGTATGATGTTTAGGGATGGAGGTTGAGATGGAATGGGAAGTAGAGTAAGTTGTAGGATGGGTTAGGTTTATAAGCAATATTGGCAAGAGGTGGTTCTTGATGGCTATAAAGGAGGATCTTATAAGCAACAAGTTGATTGTGGATTTCATTAAAAGATATTAGTTCAATGCATATATTAAGAGCAGTAATGACACTTTAGAATCTAAAAAGTCCTAGAAGGGGTGAATATGACTATCAAAAAAATTTGAGAAATTAAAAGAATTCTTTCCAAGAATTGAATAAAAGTTGAGAAGGAAGAATGAAGAACATAAAGATTTAAGGAGTTTGGATTCAACAACAATCCTACATCTCTACCTAACTTATCCCCAAGTTAGGATTTTCAATCACCGATACTCTTATTCATAAGATTGAGGTTACACAAGAGTTTTATCGCTCACTCTTAGAACCTTACAACTTAAGTTTTCAAGGCTCACTCAAAAACTAAATCCCAAGTGTTTCAATGGACAACACTTAAACCAATTCCTTTAAAAGTAAATCTCACTTCCCTTCTAAACTATATTAAGATTTAAGATGAAGAGAAATTCTATTTCTAACACATAACTAACTCTCTCACGATTTACACAAATACAAGAATTATTTAAAAGAGAATTTAAGAGCCTAATTGAATGGTTGAAGGTATAGAATGAGTAAATAAGTTTCTTAGCCTCAAAACAATCTTTAAAGGTCTTATTTATACTTAAGTAATCCAATTATAGCTGTTGGAAACATTAATTTTGTTTCCAATATTATCCAAGTCCATTTGAATGAAAATTTAGACTTTTGAGCTGTAATTTGTCAGGTTCTGATAAGGATATCATCCGTTTCGATCAGGATATCATCCAAATAGCCATTATAAGTTGCTGCATTTGAAATTCTGCCTTGATTCTGATCAGGATAGGCATGTCCCAATGGAGACTCCCCTATCATGAGTAATGTCCTAATCGGGACATGCACTCGGGATGAGTACTGCCATTTTTATAATTTTTTGCTCTCTTTGGTCCCCCTCGGGACTAATTTGGTCCCACTAGGGACTTCTTTGGTCCTGATCGGGACTACACCTAAAAATGTAACTTTTTATGCAATTTAGTCCTTATGATTAGTCCGATCAAGATAGTTCTTGCAATAACTTTCTGGAATCATTTTTTTATATTTTATTATTATTTTTACTTCCAAATTGTCCCTAACTTATACACATTTGAAGCAAACATATTAGTTGCTCAAAATTATATTTGTTAAGATTAAAATCAAGATTGCTTATCTTGCTAAGGTTAATAATCTCCCCCTTTTTGATTTTAACAAACTTATTTTGAGTTAATAAAGAATATAATGTAAAGTGTGTGAAAAATTTATGATAATAATGATTACGTGAAATGAGAAAAATATATTTCTTTATTTCTCCCTCTATGTATATGGATATGATAAGAAATATAATTTATGATTCTAAATGACATACAATATATCATGATAAAAATTATGTCCTTTAAGGCATAAAAGGAAATAACTTCAAACATAAATAATGCATCACAAAATAGGTCAAACATGAATGACCATATAAAGCTTAACTAGTCAATAGATCATGTGGCACTTAACATATTACAATCATAAGCATTAAGCACAAATATCATAATGCTTGGTCTCCCCCTATGTTAAATAATTAAAGAAAATAAAAGACCATGAACCAAAATAAGAGAATAGTAAAGATACAAAATATTTATGAAATAGATGTGTTATTTAAAAAATTAATATTAAGGACACACCATTATGTCATTTATACAAACACATATGTTAAACAAGGTTAATTTAAAAGAAATTATCTAAGTATACATGCAAACTTAATTAAAGATTAAAATAATTCCTAAGAAAATAGATGTTAATATTAGCAATTTATTTTATAAATTTAAAAATAATTTTGTACAACTCAAATATTTTAATTTTTCTCCTACTTTGTCGAAATCAAAGAGAATAAATGTAAGTAAGCACATCTGATTTTAAAAGGAAAATGGCATTAAAGGAAATGCAGTACAAAGATAAAATACCAAAAATAAACTAAACATTAACTAGGATAGAATGAGCCTAAAAAGAAAACTAGCAGTTATAGGCTCATATACCGAAAATAAACCAAACATAAACTAAAAGTAAAAATAAACGAAAAACTACAAAAGTAGTCTATTCTTAAGGAGGTAAAGGAGGAGGAGGATAGGTGCATTTTTATCCTTGTTGCTTATAGATGTAATGAACATCATATTGAAGATGAGTGATGTTTGCATCAACTTAATTGAAGTGCATATTGAAGTTAGTCTCAACTTCATCAAAACGAGCATTGAAAGTGGTTTCCATAAGGGATATACGCTAAAAAATTTGGCCAACCATGATAGTTCATCCTCTTGAGCTTGAGCACCTGAGGTTCTTTCACTCCTTGTTCTCTTTCTTGGAGGAGCAATTTGAGGTTGAGGATCTTGTTCTTCTTCCTCTTAACCCTCTTGTTGTTCTAACTCTTGAAACATGGCTTCAATGTTCTTACTAGCACTAAGGTCATATTTCCAATCCCAAACTCCATTGATAGAAGTAAATTGTTTAAAGTTTCAAATAAAAGTAGTATCAAGAAAAAGAGGTTTCATAGAAGGAAGAGAATCAAGAGTAATATTGAAGAATTTAGCCATTTTTGTAATAATCATACCAATGCAAATAACATTAATTTGACTATTTCTAACTAACCAAATTCTCCATTGTAGAAATCTTCCTAAAGCAATTCTCTCATTATTATAAAGACAATAGAGAATGAAAAGGTCACCAAGAAAGATTACTTCATTTGAGAGAGCTCTTCTATTAATAGAATATGTGAGAAAGTGACGTACATACTAAAGTGCTTTAGATTTGATGAATGATGCTTCAGTATGTCTGGTGAATAATTAGGGACCATTGGGAGCCTTAATATAATCCCAATAGGAGGTGGCGATCTAATAAGGGTCAACTTAAATGTGTACCTTTTGAGAAAATCTAAAAAGAGCATCAAACTCTTGATAGATCATAAATCGATCCCTCCATCCTAATTTAAATCTTTTAGAAAAATATGGATTTTCATTATTAAATTTTACGAAACAAAGAGTAAAAGATGAGAGAAATTCAATGATAAGGGTAGAATAAGAAGGAAAAGTAGAAAAAGTAAAATAAAAAATCCCACCTTTAAGGGGAAGTTCTTTAACTTCATTAAAGCCACCAATGGTTTTGAGAGTTTCTTTATGCATAAAATGTGAGGGGATAAAGGCCTTTTTTGAAATAAGGACATCCTCTTCTTAATTTCTTGTGAGGAATAAGAAAAAAGAGAGTGAGTCCTCTTAGGTCTGTCCTTCTTTGAAGGAGGAGGAGCTTGAGAAGATGAAGGGTTTTGTTAGGTTTCTTTAGAGCTATAAAGGGAGAAATGTGTAGAAGGAAAAGAGTTATTTTAAGATGAAAAAATTAATTATGAATAGAGTGGTATTTATAAGCATAAGATTAAGGTTAGAACTTGTGTTGAATTTGAATTGAATAGGAACCTTAAAATTTGTTCTTGATTATGATTGGAGAGTTAAGAAGGTGAAAAATTCAATTTCCTTATCCTATCAAGAGCAGTGTCCCGGCTTTCATCCCGATCAAGACATTCAGTCCCGATCGGGACATCCGATCGAGATTAGTTCTATGAAAAAACACAGAATTGAAGAATCATGTCCCAATCAAGATTGGGACATGATTTAGTCCCGAGCTGGACCAAGGTCCCTTCTTAAAAAGTTTTGAAAAGAGTTGCATATAGGTCTAAAATTATTTACAATTAAGTCCATGCAACATAAACTTGCATAAATTGGACAAAATTGATGATTTTGAAGGAAATAAATGAGTAAAACAATTATACTCATTTAGGCAAAGATATACTAAAATAATTAACTTCACGAAAATTTCATAAATTAATTATTAATTTTGCAAATAGTAGGAATAAAAAGAAAATCAAATAAACATGTATTATATACCAAACATAGACAACAAATATATTTAAGGTTTTATCAAAATCAAGACACACTAAAACTATCGATCAGGCTAAGTTCATGCTTAGTAAAATTTAATCTCTCTTCATTGATAGGTTTGGTGAAGATATCTGTAAGTTGAATATTTGTATCAATAAATTTAAGTGAGATATCATCAATTTGAATATGATCATGCAAGAAATGATGTTTACTGTCTATATGCTTAGTTTTAGAATATTGAATAGGATTCATGCTAAGGTTAATAGCATTTGCATTGTCACATTTAATTGGAATGTGATCAAGTTTTATATTGTAGTCCAATAATAATTGTTTTTGCTATAAAACTTATGAATAATAAAGACTTGCTGCAATATATTCAGCTTCTATAATGGACAAGGCAATCAAAACTTGTTTCTTATTAAACTAAAAAACTAAACATTGTCCTAAAAATCAACAAGTTTCGAAAGTGCTCTTTCTATCTAGGAAACTATCAGCAAAGTCTATATATGAATCACTAATCAAGTTAAAGGAGGAACTTCTAGGATACCAAAGTCCTAAATGCATTGCATAAAAATTCTTTTGATAGCATTCAAATGAAACTCTCTAGGTCTTAACTGAAATCAAGCGCAAAAGCAAGTAGAAAACATAATTTCGGGTCTACTAGCAGTTATATAAAGAAGGGATTCGATTATACCTCTAAATCACTTTTCATCAACCAGTTTGCCACTCTCATCCTTGTTGAATTTGGTTATGGTGCTTATTATAGATTTGCTTGATTTAGCTCCATCCATACTAAACTTCTTGAGAATGTCTTTTGTATATTTATTTTGATTAATGAAAATCTCATCTTTACTTTACTTGATTTGAAGTCCAAGAAAGAACTTAAGTTCTCCCATCATACTCATTTCAAATTCTTCTTGCATTAACTTAGAGAAATCCTTACACAAGCAATGGTTAATAGCACTAAAAATAATGTCATCAATATAATTTTAAACAATTAATAAATTATGGTTGGATTTCTTTGTAAAAAGAATTGTGTTAACCTTTCTTTTAGAGAAACCTTTCTCTGGTAAAAAGTTGCTCAATCTTTCATACCAAGCTCTTGGAGCTTGTTTCAATCCATATAGTGCTTTTGAAAGTTTAAACACATGATCTTAAGAATTAAAATTTTTAAAACCCATAGGTTATTCAACATATACCTTCTCTTTAATAAAACTATTTAAGAATGCACTTTTAACATCCATTTGATAAAGCTTAAAATCCATGATGATGTAAAAGCAAGTAGCATTCCAATAGCTTCCAACCTTGCAACAGAGGCAAAGGTTTCATCATAATTAATGTCTTCCTCTTGATTATAACCTTTAGCTACTAGTCTAGCTTTGTTCTTAGTTATGATACCTTGTTTATTCATCTTATTTCTAAACACCTTTGTGCCTATAATATAATGATGTTTAAGTCTGGGAACTAAGGTCCAAACCTTATTTCTCTCAAATTGATTTAACTCTTCTTTAGGTTCATCAATATTTTTTAGTTCAATTTAAAAATGAAAGCTAACTTAACAATAGACTTAAGTTTTGATATAGTAGTTACCATTTTTGTAGTGTCACCTATGATGAGATCTTGAGGATAAGCTTTCTTAAATTGCCAAACCTTTAGAAGTTCATTCTTTAAGTTAGGTTGAGATGTCTCCTTTATATCCTCTATGCTTGGACCTTCAAGTTCCAAAAACTTACTAGCATTTTCTTCTTAATTTTTCACAATCTCATTTTCACCTAAAAGATCATCAACACTACAAACATCCTTTCTAGGATCAAGTGAGTTTGATTCATCAAATACAAAATGCATTGACTCTTAGTAGAGTTCTTTTATTAAAGACTTTATCTACTTTGCTAAAAATAGAGTAGCCTAGGAAAATTTCTTCATCAGCTTTAGCATTAAATTTCCCAAGATTATCTTTAGTATTCAATATAAAGCACTTGCATCCAAATACTCTTAGATATGAGATTTTGAGTTTTTTATTGTTCTATAGCTTATAGGAAGTTTTATTTAAAATTGGTCTTTTGAAAACTCTATTTAAAATATAACAAAATGTGTTAACGACTTTCGCCCAAAAGTATAGAGGTAAGTTATACTCATGAAGCATTGTTCTAGCCATTTCTACAAGAGTTTTATTTTTTCTTTCAACTACCCCATTTTGTTGAGGAGTTCTATAAGATGAAAATTTATAAGAAATACCATGTTCATTATAATAATTTTTGAAAAATTCATTTTCAAATTCGGTTCCATAATCAATTCTAATGGATGAATACAAAAACCTTTTTCTTTTTTAACTCTTTTAGCAAAATTTTTAAAAGCTTTAATAGCATCATTCTTATGAGTAAGAAAACACACCTAAGAAATTTAAAGTAGTCATCAACCAATACATATGCATAGTAGAAAACACACCCAAGTAAATCTAGAGTAGTCATCAACCAATACATATGCATAGTGTATTCCACCGAGACTAGCAACTCTAATTGGTCCAAACAAGTCCATATGTATAAGTTCAAGTGGTTTAAAGGTAGACACTACATTTTTAAGCTTGAATGAAGACTTGGATTGTTTTCTTTTTTAACAAGCATCATAAGGTTTATCTTTAGTGAATTCAAGTTTAGGTAAACCAATTACAAGTTCATATTTGTAAAGATCATTTAAAAGCTCAAAATTTGCATGTCCTAATCTTCTATGTCATGTCCATATGTTATGGGAAATAAAGATTAAGTATTTTATGTCTTTGTTATCAATTTTATTCAAATCAATGACATAGACATTGTCTATTCTTTCACCACTAAAAATAACTTTATTTTCATCAAGACTACTAATAAAGAAATTTTTAGGATAGAAAGTTACCTTATTTCCTATGTCACATAATTGACTTATATTAAGCAAATTATGTTTATGACCATGAACAAACAACACATGATGTATAGATAAAGATTGAGGATTACTTATTTCTCTAATGTAAATAATTTTTCTTTTACATTGTCTTCAAATGTAACATATCCTCCATCTTTAGCATCAAGTTTATTGAATTACTCTTTGTCTCCTGTCATGTGCCTTGAACATCCACTATCAAGATACCACTTACTTTTTGTTCTTATGAATTTCAAGCACACCTATATAAAATAATTTAAATTTTCTTTTAGACTTAAACCTTTTTAGTCTAGGTTGATTAGTTTTAAGATAATCTGAAGGAAATAAATTCATATGTAGTTTTCTATATAAACATACATTATCAATATGCCCTTTGATCATGCAATATAAACATACAATATTTTCAAATTTGTTCCTCCTAGGATGTATTACTTTTCTAGTGTGTGCAACATGCCTTTGGTATTGTGGTAGTGTGTATCTCCTATTATTTTATATCATGGAGTGAGATATGCATTAGAAATGGTAATGTTTATTTTGATAAGTATGTCTAACATGATTGTGTGCATTGTGTTGTGTAGCATGCCTATTATAATTATGGGTGTACATATAAGCATGCTTGGGTTGAGGTGCTCTAGTTTGAACCTTACCTTTTTGTGTTAATGAAGGGTAAGTCTTATGAGAATTTCCCTTGTTATTTAACATATGAGATCTTTTAGCTTTAAAAGCTTGAGTCTTATTTGATTTGAAGGTTGAAGGAGAGAAATCATATAAGGCTTTTACGAAATTAATATGTGATGAAGATGATGATGACATTCCATTCTCATATCCAATTCTATGGGTATCTCTATGAAATTTTTAAGAGTTAAGAAGACTATTTAAACTTTCTTTTCCTCTCTTAAATTGCAATGGAAATCTTTAACTTTAAGACCTCCTTAGAAAGCTTATAATTTTCATTATTTGTTTTTTTAAGTTGATCTTTCAAACAATTAGAAGATTTTGCATTACTAATAAGTTTTTCATTTGATTCAATAAGTTTAGTAAAATTAATTTTAAAATTTTCTAATTCTCTATTTAAGCTACCTAACTTATGCTTATAATGTTTCTTCTTAAATAATAAACTTTTGTATTTAACAAGTAATTTGCTCATAATAGAGCTCTCATCATCATCATCATCATCATAATCATCAAAGGAAGAATAAGAAGTGGATGGTACCTCATTTTCATTTTTAAGAGCCATGAAACAAAGATTGACCACTTCTTATTGTTCCTTTTCCTCTTCGAATTTAGAGGAATCATCCTAAGTTTCTTTAAAGGCCTTAGTATATTTTAATCCTTTGTTCTTGAATTTAAGTTTGGGACACTCACTTCCATTGTGTCCCGGTTTCTTGCATTCCTAATAAGTAAACTCTTTTGTTTTCTTCTACCCATCTCCTTTAAAATTCTTATTGAAGTCCCTTATTCTTGAAAAGTTTTTCTTTCTCAAGAACTTCTTGAAGTTCCTAGTGAGCATGGCATGTCACCATCTTCATCACTAGAATCTTTAATGCTTTCCTCTTCATTATCTTGTTAAAGAGATTTTAGAGGAATGCTTTTTTTCTTTTCCACTTTCTCTTGTTATTCTTCATCTCTTTGCTTGATGGTGAGCTTATATGTTAAGAGCTTATCAAATAGCACATCGGGTTGATAGAGCTGAGAAGTCTTGAGCTTCCTCAATTGAAGTAACATGAGATTCCTAATCTTTCTGAGGTAGGATTATTAGAATCTTATTATTTACCTTTTCCTTAGAGAAATATTTTCCAAGTTTCTTGAGGGTTGTGAGAAGAGCATTGAGATGATTTGTCATCTCTGTGATTGATTTTTAAGGCTTCATTTTAAAGAGCTCATATTCATACATATAAATTTAAACTTTCTTGCTTCTCACTTGTATGTTTCCTTATAGTGATTTTTCAAGGCCTCCCACATTTTGTTGGCTAACATATAATGTTATAGCTTCCCTCTTTCTCTTGTTATTGAGGAGACTAAAGTAATCATAGCTTTTTTATTTTTGTGATTTTCTTCCTTTTGATTAATGCTCCATTAGTTTCTTGAAAGAGTAGTCACCACACCATCAATGATAGTCGTAGGTAGTTCCTAACCTTTTAGGACAATGTTACAAAGTTTGATGGAATCAAAATCAAGATATAATTCCATTTTGAACTTCCAATACAGATAGTCACTACCATCGAAGAATGGTCTAAAAGAAAAAATGTTTTATGATTAATTCCCCACAATCTTATATTCTAGCAATGAAGTATCTAGAATTCAAGCTCTCATACCAATTGAAAGAGTCCTAGAGGGGGGGTGAATAGGATTATTGAACAAAATTAAGAAATTAAAAGAATTCTTTCCAAGAATTGAATGAAAGTTGAGAAGGAAGAATGAAGAACATAAAGATTTAAGGAGTTCAGATTCAACAACAATCCTACATCTCCACCTAACTTATCCCTAAGTTAGGATTTTCAATCACTCATGATCTTATTCATAAGATTGAGATCACACAAGAGTTTTATAGCTCACTCTTATAACCTTAAAACTTAAGTTTTCAAGGCTCACTCAAAAACTAAATCCCAAGTATTTCAATGGACAACACTTAAACCAATCCCTTTGGAAATAAATCTTACCTCCCTTTAATCTATCCTAAGATTTAAGATGAAAATTTTATTTCTAACATACAACTAACTCTCTCAATAGTTACACAAATGCAAGAATTGTTTCAAAGAGAATTTGAGAGCTTAATTGAATGCTTAAAGGTATAAAATGAGTAAATATGTTTCTTAACCTCAAAATAATCTCCAAAGGTCTTATTTATACTTGTGCAATCCAATTATAAATGTTGGAAACATTGATTTCATTCCCAATATTATCCAAGTCTATTTAAATGAAAATTTAGACTCTTAAGCTGTATTTTGTTAGGTCTAAGTTGGGATATCAGCAGTCTCGATCGAGATATCATCCAAATAGTCTTTACGAGCTGTTGCATTTGAAAATTTTCCTTGATCCTAGATGGGATGGGCATGTCTCGATTGAGACTCCCTTATCATAAGCAATGTCCAAATCGAGACTCCCTTATTACGATCGGGACATGCACTTAGGATAAGTACTGCATTTTGGAAAGTTTTTTACTCTTTTTGGTCCTACTTGGGACTACTTTGGTCCCAATCGTGACTACACCCAAAATTGTAACTTTTTATACAATTTAGTCCCTATGATTAGTCTAGTCGAGATAGTTCTTACAATGACTTTTTAAAATCAATTTTCTTTGATATTGCATTATTATTTCAACTTCCAAATTATTTATAACTTATACAAACATAAAATAAACACATTAGTTGCACAAAATTAAGTTTGTTAATATCAAAATAAATATTGCTTATCTTGCTAAGGTCAACAATGGTGGATATTGAGGAAGATGATCGCATTAAACTCAGCTTGGGTGAGATTTTAGCTTGAGGAGGAGAGCTCATCAACAAAGGGATTCTGCTTCAAGACGGTATTAGGTGATGGTCATGTCATGTTATTTCAGTTCTTGCAATTCAATGTTGATTTGGAGTTGGCAATTCTGCGAAACTAAGCCAAAAGTGTTGGCGAGAATTTTCCATATAGAAAATGAAGAAGTAACATTGGTGATGTAGGGAAAATGTCTTCAAATAAAGATGACAAGTTCCAAAAGAGTAAGAGTTGGTCCTTCTTAAACCAGTATTAGTATGCTGGATTTAAAATCATGTTGTTAGGGTTCTCGGTGCTAAGAATTGTATGAGGAGGAGCAACAATAGAGCCATCAATATAACTAGTGAGGTCTTGAGAATTCAGGAGAGGTAATATTTGGGTCTTCCATTCTAGATAGTTTTTGGAAGTCAGTTTCACAGAGAAACTCAGTTGAGTTAAGGTGGTGGTGGGAAGGGAAGAAGAGACAGTAGCTGGAATACTTTGGGTGGTTGTATTATAAGCCATTGAGGCTTTGATACCATGTAAACTCTGCTGAATGTATTGATTGAATTGACTAATACAATGTGAATATACAGTGCTATATTTAAAGTACATTGGAGAGAGTTTGAGTTATAATACAATACTACTATGTAATAATGAGATGATGTTTAACATATGTATGGATATGGTTTAACACTAATAAATCAATAAATAAGTTTACACTATAATATAATGACTTTAGGTTAGAATACTTATAATTTTACATTGACATGTCAATACAAATACATCAAATTCTTTGATATATTATTTCCGTACCATAAAAATATACGAGGTAAGTTTTAACCTTCTTGAGTTTTTTATTTTTTTTTGGATTATCAATAATTTCAAAGTTTTAATTGTTTAATTTTGTATTGTATATTAAAGCATTATTTTAAGTGGGATTGGAGCATGAATTAGAAGTTAATTATCACTATTTTTTTTTTTTTTTGACAAAACCCAGTTTTTGAGTCAATGAATGATTACACATACTACAATTGCATATGTACGGGACATGGCCATGTTCCTTAATTCAAGCATTGACAATGGAAAAAAAAATCATCTACATAGCCATGTGCTTGGCCATGTCTAATAAAATTAATACATCCAGGCAAGAACATGGGCATCCACATGGCCATGTGTTTGTCTGTGTTGCATTAAATAACATTTAGATAATGAAATAGTTGGTAAGAAACAAATTGTTAAGCGTAATAAAAAACTTACATAGTCATAATTAAATTATATAATTTTGGTGTAAATTAGTACATTAGATAATTTTGATGTTAGTTAATATTAGTAATTTAGTATTAACAAAAGTATGTAATTTTAATAATGTTAAATATTAGTTTTTAGTAAATATAATGTAATTTATCAAATCAATAATATATGATACTAACTTACTATTAAATAAGAAATTAAATTATTAAATATAAATAAAGTTATATTTTTATGGTAAAAATATGTAGTTTGATGTAAATTAATATTAATATTAAATAAATATAATGGTAATTAAAGTTATCACTAAATATTAATTTAGTATTAAATAAATATTACTTAAATTACTATACTTTAAATAATTAATTATTATTAAACAAAAATAATTAAAAATATTAATTATAATAAAAATTGGAATGATATGATTTTAGTAATAAATAAATTAATATATACTTAATCAGAAAAACTGAGTAGTTTTGATATTGATATTTGAATACTATTTATAACTCTTTAACAGTTTAACCTACTTGGTCCTTTTCTCTCCTTTAGGTTTTCTTCTTAGCAACCGTCTCTCTCTACTAGAGCCACAACCACCTTTCTCTGCAAACACTGTTAACCTCATCCCTTCTTCATCTTCTTCCCTTTTGTTCTCCTTTGAATTTTAACCTACTTAAGGCACTTCTCTCCTTTACCTTCTCTTTGATTTAAGGTATTGTTTTATTTTTTCCTTTATTATTGAAATTGCTAAGAGTTTTCTTTTAAGGCTTTAAAACTCTATGCTTTAACATTATTTAGATTTTAAAAGGGCAAACTTTGTAGCAGTATATCACCATACAAAGCCATTCAAAGTTAAGCCTTTTCCAAGCACATAAAATTTTTGGTAAGAAACTGAAATATCGATAACATTGAAATTTTTTGCTTAAATGCGACATATTTATTTTGTTTGTTTTGTTTATGATATGAAATTTTGTTTTTTGTTTTTTTTTTTTTCTCTCTTTGCTCTCTTGCAAATGCTATTAGTGAAAGAGCAGCTAATATTTAAGATAAGATTAGGCTTGCTGTATCTCTCTGTCTTTACTTAATCTTGAATGTTTCAAGTGGTAACTTGTTGTTAACTATAGAAAGGTCTTTACCGCAAAATCTGTAAAGCTACATCTCATAAATGTAGACAAATACAATTGCTGCATTTTTGTGAAATTATTGTTGTTTTATTTTTGGACAATTTAAAATATTGTATATTAAATATTAAATATGGGTCTTTAAATTTTGGAATGCATGTAGTTACATTTTTCTTTATTTTTTCATTTTTTTTATTTTGTTATTTTTAAGTATGGGTTGTTACATAACCTGCATGCGCTTTGTGTTGACATGCTATTTAACTATTGAATGGCTTCATGATTTTGTACATTTCACACCAAAACTTAGAGACAAATTTTTGTTTGCTCTAGGCGAATTTTGAACTGCGCACATTCCTTGATAGGTACAATATCATAACAAAAAGAAAGATATTCTAAAACTTGAATGTTCTTTTTTTTTTTTTTTTGGAGATGAAAACTTCAAAGTTGGTATACATAAAAAATTTTCACAAAAAGAAGAGGACTATGCTCGACAGGGTTAGAGAAGATATGCAATGGATTGTGCTCAGGATATAGGTTTTTTTTTTTTTTTTTTGGGGATAATTTGTTTTAGAAGACAAGTGTAGATAGTTCAAGTAATTGTTGAACCATTTTAGGATAATTTATTTAATTTATTTAGATTTTTTTAAACTTGAACTCATATAAATTTATTTTATTAATGAAATAATAATTGAATTTTTTATTAGTATTAAATTCTCATTTTTGTTGTAGTGTTAGTTTAGTTACAGTGACAAAATACTGTTGTCAATATGATTAATCCACAAAATAAATATTCATAATTAATTAAAATTATTTCATGATGATTATGGTTGTCACTGTATTAAAGGGAAAAATTGACGACAATTGTTAGGCAAATTTCACAAGTGCACGATTTGCAACAAGCAGTATGTAATACCCTATATATTTATTTAAATAAAGGGATTATTTTTTTTAAAAAAATAATATTATTAATGGTTACTTTCTCATTATATTATATTTATGTTAATATTAATTCTAAGGTTATTAATATATGTGAGTATTATTTATTTATTGTTTCAAATTTCATTGTTTATTTTTATTATTTTTAATATTATTATTATCATTATTATTATTATTATTATCATTATTTTAAACTACATTAACTTTATGGTTATTTGGTGTGCTACTATGTACATGCATATATATATATATATATATATATATATATATATATATATATATATATATATATATATATATATATATATAATTAGGGTTAAATATTATTTTATGTGTGTGCATTAGTTCATCTTGTGTATATGTATGTATATCATGTGTATGTGTGGGGGAGAATTTGTACAAACACACACACACACACACACACACACACACACACACACACACACACACACACATATATATATATATATATATATATATATATATATATATATATATACTCAATCAAAAAACGCAGCATCATCTTCATCAACCCTCCCTCATCGCGCGACATCCCCGACTGCCACCGTCACTGCGCCTCCCCCATCTCTGACCACCACCTGCTGCCTTCTCCTCCTTCTCCCTCACCTCCGGTCACCTGCAGAGTTGCCGGAATCTCTGAAAAACAGAGGAAGCCTAGAGTTGCTCCAAAAATCGGCCAAGCTCCGTCCGGCCACCATTTCCCTCCATTCCGGTGTCAATCCCCTCCTCTTGCACCAGTGAGACACATTCCAAGCTTAGTTTAAGCTTTGATCTTGTTTTTGGTTGAGTTTTGTGGATTGTTAGTTTTTGAACTCTAGGGTTTTGAATTTTTTTTAACTTGATCAAGCTTGATTCATGCAAATTTCCTTTACAAATGTGATTCCTAGTAGCTCAATCTACCTCTAGGAATTTTTGTATAATTTTTGGAATTTATTTTGATTTTTGGTGAATTTTTAAATATTTTAATATTATTTTAGGAATTTTTGTAAATTAATTATAAAAATAATAAATAATAATAATAATTGGTATTTTTGGTGTTATTATGAGTTGATATTAATTTTAGAATAAAGAAAATAATTTTTTTTTAATATTATACAATTTTTAGGAATTTTTATACTTTATGTCAAAATTGAATTATTAGGCTAATTATAATTTTTTTAGAAGAAATTAAAAGCCATTAATATGTTTTAATTATATTAAGTTGTTAATGTAGGGAAATGAATTTTTTTTTGGATATTTGCATAATTTTCAAGAATTATATATATATATATTAATGATGTATTATATAAGTTGTATATTATAAGGGTAGAAACGTAATTTTTGTTAAGCATAGTGATACATAAATTTGAGTTGGTTTTAATAATAATCAAGGAAATTAAAAAGGGTTTTTACAAATTATCTACTAATTTAGACCAATTAACACTATTTTTTTTCAAAATTAATTTTAATAATATATATAAGGTATTATTTGAATATTATGTGTATTTTTTTAGGATAAAAAGGTAATTTTACACCAAACATAGTTAAGTATATATTTTAATTAGTTTTATTAACATTTAAAGGGTTTAGACAAATTTTATAAATTAATTGGTATTTTTACCTAAGTAGTGTAAGTTTTAATATTAAAATTCCAAAGATTATATATATATATATATATACATTATAATGGTTTTAATTCGGGTTATAATTATATTTATATTTTTTTGATGATGGAATGCAAATTTAATCGTTTAATTTTGAATAATCGAGATTTCATATAATTTTATTTATGTTTTTAGTATATGTGTATGGGAAATATGTGTTTGAGAAATAAATGTTTTTAATTCTCGGTATTTTATTGAGTTGTGATCTCGGTCGAGGTAAAATGTAGTTTTGGGAGCTCGATTCGAGTGTGGGTGTTGTGATTACTAGAAGTGCATTTTCTATGCAGGTCTGGCTCTACCTTTGGTAGAGAGATATCCGTTTTACAGAGGAGACTTTATCGAAATTTCGGTAGATTTTCTCGTAAAACATGATACTCGTAAAATTTCTACCGTTAGTTAGGTTAAATCCTGTCTGTCGAGTCTCGTCCGGTTTTACTCGAGTCAGTCTGAAATTTCATTGTTTTGTTGATTGTTGATTTCGATTCCTTAGTCATGTTTTATAAGTCGATTGTTATTTTCTTTTAGATCATTTCGGAGCAGAAGCTGTGAGGCCGAGGCAGACGCGTGGTCGTCAGCCTTTGCATTCATCCTGTAAGTCAATAGAATGATCTGTGCATGTGTTTTAATTAACAAATGCGTGTGCTCATATTTTAATATCGATTATATAATTTGTTTAATTTAATGATGTTATTTAAGATTTAAATGCATTTTACTTATTTAAAAATCGATTTTGAGAAATTTTAGTAGAATGGGCTACCTGGTGGGCTTCACCAGGACTATGTGCACGTGGTAGAGATTGAGAGATGGATTCGATATATATATGATTGATGAATGTTAAACTGGGACGGGTGCCTCGGTGGAAGCCTTTTCTCTCGGGGACCGCCAGTGATTGTAAGGTTAATAATGGACTGGGATGGGTACCTCGGTCGATGCCTTTGCTCTCGGAGACCGCCAGTGCCATATATTTGGATTAAGTGAATGACTACAGCTTGGTGCCTCGGTTGATGCCTTTGCTCTCGGGGACCGGTAGTCTAGTTGGAATAAGTGGGCCCGAATGGCCATTTAGACTTTTGGGTTTAGGGTTCTACCGAGATTTTTCAAAAGCTATATCTATACATTATAAATTATTTCACTGCAAACATATATAGTTTTCAAAAAGGTTTTCAAACCGTACAGTTCTTTTTATTGACTTACTTAGTGAGGTCTGATTCCCCTCAATTTATTTTTTTCAGGAGCTTGGGAGTTCGACCTCAGACTACCTCCACGCCGGGTTTCTTCTTCACCGGCTATTTTATGTAGGTCATTGTAAGCTGTACTGTGTGTTAATCTAGGCTACTGCAGTAGTATATGTACTAAGGATTTGTATGGTTTAAACATAATTGTATAATTTATTTGTGTAAACCACGCTTATGTATAAGATTTAAATTCAATTTATAATATGAGATGTTGAAACACATTATTATTTAAGCATTTGAATTTGTGTAATTTGAGAAAAGTCAGTTTGATAATATGTTCTGTTTTTAATTAAAGTTTAAAATATGAATGGTTTTATTTTCTTTTCCTTTAGGCTTACTACGGGTTTCGGGGGCCTTATGCCTACCCATTCCCTAGTGCCGGTTACGTGCCTTCGGATTCAGGTCATGACACAGTAAGGAATGAGTATGATTGTCATTCCCACGAGGAGGTTGATACCAAGTACTATCCTTAATTGTATTCCCACAATCTAAACAAATAGAATAATTGAAATGAAATTTTCTCTTTTCTAGCAAAAATAGAAAACCTGAATATGAAATAATTCTTTTTCTAAAATTCAATAATAAGTTCGGATTTACAGGATCAATTTGCAATTTAATTCATTAATATAGTCAAGGGTAAATCACTAAAATCACCTAAAGTATATCTTTTGAGATCATTCAAGCATACCAAAGCTAATTATAGCCTATTTTCATGGTCAAGTCAATTAATTAAGGCTCATTAATTTCTTTAGCGATTTATTACTTCCCAAAGGATTCATCTACTTTTATGATTGGGGTTTCTAAGTTTCACAAGTCTACGAACTGATAAATCATGCAACTTTTGTTGTCTCTAATCTACCCAAAACAGGCATTTAATTAGGCCTAAAATCGAATACAAGAACAATTAAGCACAACTTGTAAAATTGACTAAAAATTAATTCATTGAACATAAATAAAAATCACAATAAGTAATAGACTAGCTATACAAATCCAAACCCTAAAAAGAGTTTAGCCATGCATGGTTGTGGCGGTAAACACAAACATAATAAAGAAAAGATGAAGAAGAAATATTGATTTTTGCTCTTGAATCTTATACAAATTCCTCTTCAAACTCCATTGATTGCATTGTTTGTGTCTTTCAAAAGTATCTCTGAATAAAGAATGCCCTTCATAGCTCCTTTATAACCCTTTTTATAAGAAAAGTTTGATGGAAAACAAAATTATACTTGAATTCCAAAAATTCTACCAGAAAGGAAAATTTCTTTTGCCCAGTATGGCCTGGTTATGACCATGTTACATCCTATGCTTTGCAGCACATTTTAATGCATAATTGTGCTCTAACTGTGTTGATCTTTAGGTTCCCCTCAGTAGTCAATATGGCTTGGCGTATGCCCATGTCAAAGCCATGTTAATCTCTTACAATTTCTTCAATTTACATAGAAGCAGTCATGCTTTTAAGCATAACCATATCTATCCCGTGTCACATATTATTCACAATCTAGTAGCAAACATGGCTTCTAGCATGGCCGTGTCTCATGCCATGCTACCTTGACTTTTCTTCCAGTGTATGGCATGGGCACATGCACACCCATGTCATGACCATGTTGCACAAATCCTTGACAATTTAGGAATTCCTCTTTAAACTTTCTTACAAAAAGGAAACACTTATTAAATACTTAATTAAACTCCTAATTTGACTAAAATCAAACTAAAGATAATAAAATCCTAAATAAAGCTATAAACTAAAATTATTCCTAAATGGACCTAATTTCTACCCAAATATAATTAATTATTTATTCAAAATTCATTAAAATTCAACTAAAAAATATGTAAATATTACACACATCAATAACATAGTTTGTCATTTTTTTTATTTTAAAAATGATGATATTTTTGTTTATTATGTAATGAATTCTTTTTTTCATAAAATATACTATCCAATTATAAATTATCGATTTTGTCACCTTATGGTTAACATTTCAATGACAAAAATTGAATATCTTCACATTTATGTGTAATATTTGATTACGAAATGTCAACTGTAACGGTGATGATTTTGTTGTCACCATTAAATTTTAGGTTTTTTGGGGAAAGTAAGGACTTTCGTTAGTATTTATTTTTTATATATGATGAATAATTCATTTTATCATATTATTCAATTACTTAAACGTGACAAATTTATACTATTTATGGCAGGTATTTCTTCATTAAAATTGAGAGAATTTCATCACAAAAACGAACATTTAAAATGGCAAGTGCATTATTTGTCATTTTAAAGTCATTTATAACTTACAAAAATAAAAATTGTCACCTTAACAAAAAATTTCATATTACAATCACTTAACGTGATGAATTTATCACATTTGTGATGGTATTTCGTCATTAATATTGAGAGAAATTCATAATAAAAGCCAACACCTAAAATGATGAATGCATTATTTTTCATTTTATAGTCATTTATAAGTTACAAAAATAAAAATCATCACCTTAACAAAATACCACCCACTTGCTGTGATAATAGCTATGACGACATAAATTTGTCATGTATTTTATTTGGTGATAAAATTCTTGCTTTAAGATGACAATTTCTAGTGTCACTAAACTACAAATTTCTTGTACTGTGCACCCATAACTTTTCTTTTTCCTAAAGTAGTCGTTAGCCAACTTTTGACATAAACACCATATTCACTTCATGAGTTCTTTGAATTCCAAGATCCCCATTAGCTTTGCTTTTAGTGACAGTATTCCAGTTAATCAGGTGAACATTTTTATTATTCTCTATACCTCCCAGAAAAAATTTCTGATAATCTTATCAATCTTAGCACAAATAGACTTGGGCATGTAAACAGTTTGCATTGCATAACTTGGAATTGTAGAAAGAATGCCCTGAACAATGGTTGCATGCCCAACCAAGGAGAGGTATTTGGACTTCCAATCAGATCCCGTCAAATTATAATTAATTTATTTCTAAAGAAGCAAATCTCGCACAATAGTTTATCTATTTATCACTGGCATAGCACACTAGCAGGTACTCTTAATTGGCACCATCATGAAGAATAACATTGTTGGCTAAGACATCACTAAGGAGGTGTTTGGTTCGTACTCTAGAATTAGAATGAGAATGGAAAGGAATTGGAAAAGGAATGAAAATTTGAAGAAGGTATTTGGTTTCATTAGAGAATAAGAATATGAATGAAAATTAAATATCATTTAATAACTAAAATTTCTTTTATGTAAACATATTTTTGTAATTATTTTTTATTTATAAAAATTAACATTATAATTATTTTTATATATAAAAAATTAATAATATAATTATGTATTATAAAATATTTTTAAAATATTTATTTTTAAAAATGTTATCATAATCTTTTAAAAAATTACGAAAATTATTTACTTTTGATAAATATTTTTTATTCTAATTAATTTTTATTTATAAAAATTAATATTATAATTATTTTTATATATTAAATATTAATATTATAATTATGTATTATAAAATATTTATTTTTAAAAATGTTATCATAATTTTAAAAAATTTTAAAAATTATTTACTTTTGATAAATATTTTTTATTCAAACACTTAATGTATATTTTTATCAATGTTATATGTTTTATTTATAAATTTTAAATAATAAATGTTAATATTTAAATGTTTAACCAATTTATAATTGATTTGACTTGATTTTTAAGGGAATCAAAAGTCATTCTTTAAAAATAAAAGGGGAATGGTGACTCTCATTGATGAGAGAATCACATTCCCATTTAACTACCCAAATACTAGGAATCAAAATCAGAATCGTCTATTCTGATTTGATTTCCACCCTTATTTTTTACTAAACAAACGCTCCCTGAGATGTATGATGTTGTTGGGTTTTTGAAGTGATAGCCTAAAAGCTAAAGCTTTTGCTTGGATACAACAAAGAGGCAGCGCAAGATTTTCAAAATGGGAAGTCGATAATTAAACACTAAAAGTTGATAATTACCAGATCATATGATACATTTTTTATTAGTCTTGATAAAGTGAATATCAATTCATCAGAAGAACTAAATCAACAAGGTTATATTAAAGTCTCTTAGCCCTTAATGCCAATAAAGGATAGTAAAAAGATTCATGCTAAAATGACTGAAAAGCTCTCTAATTCACACAATTCAAAGAAAACTCGCAAGTCAAAATCATCTTCTATTATACCACAATAAATCCACGTAAACTGTTCTATAGAAGAAGGGCATATATAGTTCCATCTAATTTCTATTTTTCTATTTTTTTCAAGAATTTTTTTAAATAAATTGAAAAATTATTATTTGACCATGCCTTTTTATACTCCTTTAAATGGTAGATTGTTGATGAAAAATAAACTTGTTTTAACCAAAGGAAGCTTTTAAGTTAAGTGATTAATTATTATTAGTTGTGTGAGAAATTATTACGATTAGTTAATGTGAGTTGTATTACTTTTAAGTATATGGTTAAGATTTAATTGTATTTTTTTGTTTGAATAGTTTGGATTAATTCTCTATTAGTATAAATAGGGCCTTTTACAAGGAGGTTTATGCATTAAACTAAAAGAGTGAAAAAGAAGTGTAAGGAACCAAAGCTTCTAAGTGTATAAGAGTGTTTTGAGAGAGTTTAATTAAGATCTTTTTAGTATTTAGTGTTTAACAAAGTGGTATCAGAGCTAAATATTATAATATAGTATACAAATTGAAGCTCTTGGAAAGACGAATCCAACGTCGTCGAAATTAGCCTAATTGGAGGTCGAATGCGCTGCGAATCACCACCTAAAGTTTGCTGCCATAAACTCAGTTAATTCACTAAGTTGAAGTTGAGTCATGAAGCTAAGTTAAGCTGAATCTAGTGAAGCCATTGACTGAGCTGTAGAGCCATTGACTAAGCCACTAAACTGTTTGATTGAGCTGTTGGCCAAAGTTGACCTTTTGACCGAAGTCCATCTTAAGGTTTTTCGATGTTCCAAATCCATTTATGAAGTTGGATGCAAATTCTTATCAAATTACATAATATGGCAAATAGTGTGGCATCCTTTCAAGTTCTAACACTCAATAACAACAATTACGACAATTGGAGTATCAAAATAAAAGCTCTCCTTAGTGCACATGATGTTTAGGATATCATAGAGAAAGGCTACAATGAACAATAAAATGAGACATCACTATCCCAGTCTGAGAAGGATAGTTTAAAAGATTCAAGAAAGAAGGATAAAAAGACTCTCTTTCTGATCTATTAAGCCCTTGTTGATGATAATTTTGAGAAAATTTTAGATATAACCTCTATTAAAAAAGCATAGGAGAAGCTACAAACATCATATAAGGGAGAAGAAAAAGTGAAGAAGGT
The DNA here is from genome assembly GCA_947683625.1 of Mallotus nudiflorus. Taxonomy (NCBI): domain Eukaryota; kingdom Viridiplantae; phylum Streptophyta; class Magnoliopsida; order Malpighiales; family Euphorbiaceae; genus Mallotus; species Mallotus nudiflorus. Next base: position 385,164 of record CANTUR010000464.1, read on the forward strand.
GCATTTTCAAACCTTAAGAGGGGAGTTTAAATTTCTGCACATGAAAGGAGGTGAGACCATTGCTGATTATTTCTCTAAATTTTTAGCTATTTCTAGTCAACTAAAAAGAAATGATGAAAAGTTAGATGATATGAGAATAATGGAAAAGATACTTCACTCATTAGACCCAAAGTTTGAGCATATTGTTATAACTATAGAAGAGACAAAAGACTTAGAGAAAATGAAGATTGAGCAGCTTTTAGGCTCATTATAAGCCTATGAAGAAAAGCATAAGAAGCATTAAGGAATCTTTGAACAACTTCTCAAACTACAGCTCAAGGATATGGATGAAAGCCAAGATAATGAAAGATATCAATGTGGCTAAGGCAGAAGCAAAAGTGACAGACAACATGGAAGTTGTAGTCATAGACGAAGTTAGAGTTCTTACAATAGCAACTCAACATCTATGAGAAACGTGAAAGTTCTACATGAAGTTGTGGGAGAGGTAATCCAAACTCAAGGTATAATAAGTCCAAAGTTTAATGTTAAAATTATAAAAAATTTAGGCATTATGCATCAGAATGCAGAGCTCCTAATAGTAAAATTGAAGAAAAGACCAATTATATAGAAGAAAAAATCGAGAAGAAGACAATGCTACTATCTTGCAAAACCAATGTTGAAGATCAAGGAAGTACTTAGTACTTTGATACTGGTGCAAGCAACTATTTATGCGGAAAAAGAAGTATGTTCGTAGAACTCAACGAATCAGTGGCTGGTAATGTTTCCTTTGGTGATGATTCAAAAGTATTAGTAACAAAAAAAGGTAACATCCTTATTCGTGCTAAAGATGGTAGTCATCAGTTAATTTTTGATGTTTATCATGTGCTTGATATGACATTCAACATTTTGAGTATGGGTCAACTCTTAGAAAAAGACTATGATTTTATTCAAAAGATTATTGTCTTTTTATAAAAACAATGGCAAAGGAGATTTAATAGCCAAAGCAAAAATGTCAAAGAATAGATTGTTTCCTTTGAATATTCAAAAGGATGTTGTAAAGTATTTGAAAGCTTATTACAAATATGCATCTTGGTTATGACATCTTCGATTCGGGCACCTCAACTTTGGAAGCTTGGAACTATTATCGAAAAAGAGAATGGTGAGAGGACTACCTTGCATCCAACATCCATATCAGTTTTGTGAACGGTGTTTACTTTTAAAGCAGTTCAGAAATAGTTTTCAAGATCAAATTGCATACATCTTCACCAAGCCATTAAAAAAAAGAAGATTTTGTCAAATTAAGAAATACACTTGATATTATAAAACAAGTTTAAAGGGGAGTATTGAAAAACAAACTTGTTTTAACCAAAGGAAGCTTTTAAGTTAGGTGATTAATTATTATTAGTTGGTGTGAGGAATTATTAAGATTAGTTGGTGTGAGTTGTATTAATTTTAAGTGTATGGTTAAGATTTAATTATAGTTGTTTATTTGATTGGTTTGGATTAATTCTCTATTGGTATAAATAGGGCCTCTTACAAAGAGGTTTATACATCAACGAAAAAGAGTGAAGAAGAACTATAAGGAAGCAAAGATTTTAAGTGTGTAAGAGTGTTTTAAGAGAGTTTAATTAAGATTTTTTGAGTGCTTATTTTTTAACAATTAATGCAAGTTCTATTATTATTATTTTTCTTTTTTTAGTGTTATGATGGATAGTCTTCGTTCTAAAAGTAATTAATATTGGTCATTGCATTAAATTTTTTGTTATTTTAGCCCTTTTTCCTTTAAAAGGGAGATGAGGCAATTTTACATAGATTTTGGAAGAAATATGAGTGTCACAGACAAATTTCCCTAGAATTCACATTATACATTTAATTTGCAAATCAATTTCCAAGGTGAACTTTTTTTTTTCAGATTTTTAAAATTTATTCCTCTAATTACATTTTTACTGTCTATAAGGAAAACCATAAATTCTATTATGAATTTTGAGCCAAATATCAATTAAATTATACTTTGCTCCTTTAACTTTATTAACTGTGTCAATTTTATCCAATTTTATTTGAAGGATCTAATTGTATTTTTAAAAATTTCTTTTAGATCCCTATAAAATAAAATTGACACTTAATAAATTTTTTATACTCTTTTCCCTATATGAAAAATAAAATATAAGAAAATGTTTTAAAATTCTAATTTTGTCACTCTTGACATAAAATTAAAAATAAATTTCTAATTATTTTCATAAATTTTTATTTTTCACTAAAAATCCATAAATTTTAACTATTATAAAATTTACTTCTTAACCTTCAACTACATTATTTGGAAATATATCTAATAGAGCTCAAACCAAAAAAAAAAAGATTAAAGAAAGAAAGAATTTTGAATACTAAAATATTAGTCAAGAATTAAAAATATTTAATTATAATGAAAATATGAACAAATAAAAAATTTAAATTTTATTATTATTTATAGTGATAGTTAAAAGTGTTTACTTTATTTATTTTTATTTCATTAATATTAGTGTATATCATAAATTGATTCACAAGTTATCACTTTTTTCTTATTATTTTTAATTGATACATAAAAAGTTAAAATTTTATGTAAAAAATTTAAAATTTATTTTTAAATTTATTTCAAAAATGGTATAATTAAAAATTGAAAATAATTTTCATTTTTTATTAAAATAAGAAGAAAAAAATGGAATATCAATTAAATTTATTTTATAGGGATCTAAAAGTAATTTTTAAAAATACAATCAGATCCTACAAATAAAATTGGATAGAAGTGACACAATTAATAAAAGTTGCAGGAGAAAATTAAAATAACTTTCAATGTAGAATTTAATTAATAATTAGTTTAAAGTTGAGGATAGAATATATCATTTCCCCTTGTCGATATATTTATTTATATATTGAATTTTATTTTACAATTTAAATTTGAAATTGATTACTTTGTTTAGTACAAATATTTTTATTTTGAAGTTTAATGTCCGCTAATTTGTTTTGTACTTTTACTATGCGGAAGTCATGTGTATTTATGCAAATTTGTGTAGAGTTGAGCTAACTTAATATTAATATGAAAAAGAATATGCAAATATAAAAAATGTTTTATAGAATAAACAATATTTGGTAATAAGCACTGTCTACCGGTTGAAATTAACAAAATTAAAAAGAATATCACAACTTAAATTATTTTTTTAGGCATAATTAGAAAATATATTAAAAATACATATAAAAATACACAATTAAAATTAAAAGGATGTAAAATTTTCATTTTCAACAAAATAGACAAGTTCTTATCTTTTAAGAGCTATTTAATTAATTCATCGTTAACTTTTTGTTAATAAATTATTTTATTCTTTACATCTTCAAATCAAATAAAAATATATATTAATTTACAGTCCGCATAATACACGAGTGAATTTGATTAAAGATATGGATTCATTTAATTGATATTTTAATACTATAGAGTAAAAGATATGGATTTCATTAACCAACATTTATGTTTTTGGTTATAGACTTTCTCATAGTTCCAGAGAAAATCGCCATGACCAAGTTTCTTCTAATTGCAGGAGATCTCTGAGACTCCATTAGTGCTGGAGTTGTCTTCCATCTGCCACTTCTCTTCATTTGCAGAAGGGACTTGATTTGGTCTATTCTTTCTTCTGCTTTTCATACTTTTGCATGTTCCATTTTTAACCACAGAGAGTTTCATGATAATTTCCTATCCAAGCCTCAGCCTACCAAAGCTATTATTCTAAGCCATAAGCTAAAGCAAATCATATAAAATTCATTGTATTAGTCAATGGACAAGTTAAAAAGCTTATACACCATTAAACAATGTATTTGCAGGAACGGAAGCATGTGCAGTAGTGCTCACTCAGCATTTTACGGACTATTGTGCCACACGTTAAAAAATATATATAATACTAAAAATAAAGAATATAGAAACAGAAAGAAAAACAGGAAAGCATCACCCACTTGAAGAGTGGTGATTCTTTGCCACCAAGTGTCTCAATTATTGCTTCCAGAAGTTTAATTTCACTATCACGCTTGGATATTAATTTCTTCTTTTTTTTCACGCAGATCTTCCATGTGCAGTTCAAACACCTCTGCAGCCAAAATGCAAGATATGTATAAACTTGTTGACCACAACTCAGTACAGGTCCAGTTTCTTGATTCTTAAAGACGCGAGAACCAACCTGCATTATTTCATAAATTTTCAAAATACCTTGACAGACCTTGCAGAAATTGTAGTATTCAATGGCATGCAGCTAATATATAGAAACAGCCAATGAAATTTGTAGGAGTATCGTCTCATAATACAACCTGTGTTCTAACAGTCCACCCACTATTTGCTTGAAATGCCAGTCAATTAATTGATTACTTTGGAGTTAATTTATACAGAAATAATCAATCAGAAGTATAAAACATAAAGAATTTTAATGCTCTATGAATTTTTTATTTTCATATTCCTTCAACTAAATATAGTTAAAGATGAGTCTTAGCGGCACATTTGTCAATATTAAATGTTGATGTCATTAGAAGCATGTGCATCCAACTTGTTTGAATCATTATTAAACTCCAATCATGAACCCCCTGCAAAACTAATTAAATGCATAACGGATTCAAGGTTCAAGTAGTGTTGACAATTTAGGCACCTTATCAAAACTGCACAAGGTTCAAGTAAGACGAGGTGACAATTTGCAGATCCACTATGATCACATGCAGATCAATTATGATCTCATGCATATCTAATGTTGACTTGATAGCATGTAAGTGTTCTGTACTGCATTGTATTACAGATAGACAAAGAGATGCCTGTCCATGTATGTGCATTTGTTAAAAGAACATATCTGAATGTGTCTCAAATTTGATGGAAAACATAGAGCCTAGCTCATAAATAGCCATATACCATCTGCTTCATCAAGCATACTTTCAAGCCACTAACCCATATTTTAAGAAATAGTTAACTGACTAGAAGCAGCCAAAATCCCAAACACAAATTACTAATAGTATATACAAATAAAAGATCAATGTGTCATGAAGATGAAAATTCCCTAAGCAAAAAGTGAAGGATTAATTTAGGGTGGGGTGGCCAAAGGAACTTTGTTTTGTAAAATCAAGGGATACAGAATTTGTTAGTTGAGGTCAATAGAAAATCTATTTCTTTTAACTTTATTATGCCACAGTGTCATAGTATCAATCAGCAACATGCACAATAGAGATTATCATTGAATCCGATTGTCTCGCTGCTATAAACCTCTGCAATTCTGCTTCAGATATGAGACCATTGGAAGTAGATGTCATTTGGGAACAAATTCAGAGATTAATATCCATTAATGTCAATGTTAGTTTTAGTTATATTTCTAGAAAAAGTAACCAAGTTGCTGATTGGTTATATAAAAACAAATCAGCAATCATCTTTTCTAATTATATGTTTAACGTTCATCCTGAATTCATGAGACTGCTGACTGAGCTGTGTAATTTGTTTCTCTTTAATATATTTACTTGGTCAAAGAAAAAAAACATGTCACCCAAAAATCCAAATGCAAATAGACAAGAACACGCTGCTACAACCAGCTAAAGATAAACTCCTCTATCCGCCAACATATGAAAATGTGAGTAATTTTTTACCCAAAAATCTGACCTTGTAAAACATCACAGCATCAATTAAAAATCACACGCTACAATCCAACACTCCACATAAAGTCAGACTTCCATCTCAACTGAAGTAAATTAATCCCAAAGAATTACCCATAAATATGCAATTCAGTAACCAATTGAAAAATATTCAATTCTCAAAAATCAATGTGTAGACATAATTCACACACAATCAAGAAAAAACCAACCCAGATAACAAAGTTGATTTAATCATCATGATGGTATGTGCTTGTTCAGAAGTAAGAGAGGCTTTAGCAAAGGTTTGTTCATCAACAACAACAGCTTTCATGATAAGCAGTTTCTGAAGGGAATCAAGATTTGAAGCCATCTCGGTTAAATTAATTGTATAGCTCCTTCCCATCTCTCCTCACTGCTTCCTTTGTTTCTTAAATCTTTTTCCTCCGTATTTATTTATTTTTCCTCCGTATTGAAAATTGAAATCTGCCATTGAAGAGCTGAAGCTGCTTTTACTTTTGTATTTCCTCCTAGCTCAAATTACAAATTTACCCTTTTGCTAAAACTGACCATTTATTGGTTGCATAGTAATTCCGTCTCGCTTCACTATTTCATAGTTTCCTCTCCATTCTCCAGAACCCACTCCCAACCGCACCGACGGCTAAGCCGCCGCCTCCACTGCCGAAAACACCGGTTCCAACCCCAAAACACAACGTTTTGAGGTAATTTTGTTCTCAAAGTATTGACGAATTCCATTTGCTACTGTTCGATGAGATCAGTTTTTTTTTCTTTTAAGTGTTGTAGGAATGGCGAAGGGTCTGATGTGGGCAACAGCGGAAGATTTGGTAACAGAGGGCGTGTGCTGTGTCTGTATCGGCAATTACTGCAGAGCCTGAGCTCTCCAAGTTTGCCTCTGAATTTGGCGGGTAGACTGGCAAAGAAAGCTGAAGTTCGAGCCATATTCATGGTTGCGTCGGAGGAGAGATCAGTTCATAACATATATGACCTCATTGACACTGCCGAATATGCTCTGTCTGCACTGAGAAAAGGTGAAATCCCTAAACATATCCAATAATAATTAAATAAATTGATTTATTGTAGCTTTTGAGGGATGTGCCTTAATGGATGAATGAATGTTAAAAAACAACTGTTTTTTTTTTTTTGAAGTTGTAATTTGAAGGTGATTTTGGCTTGGAATAACACTATCACTGATACTGGTGATAATGGAAAAAAGCATCCATTGATAATTGCATTCCTTCTTTCTACATCATATTTGCTCCCAGGGCACCCACTAGATGTTGAAATAATTTATTGTAGATTGAAGTATAAAGTATATAAATATAAGAGAAATATGTATCTCATTTTGTTTTATGGCAAACAAGTGGAAAAATATGTTGGAGAACAACACCGGCAAGTACATGGCTGTGTTGAGTGTATTTGAAATAGGTGGTGGCTGATAAAACACGAGCATGTTTCAAACCGTGTATCCAATAAATATTTCACCTAGAAAGTTACATGGCGTAAAATACGGGCATGTTCTAAGCTGTGTTTGATGGATCTTAATATTCAAAAGTATACATAGGTAGGAACATGGGCAAACATGGGTGTGTTACATGGTACGTTAATAGACACGGCCCGATACATGACCATGTATTCAAATGTGTTCTAGAAAAGGATATGAAAAGTTTGTTTTGGGTTGCAACCATTCAATGAATGGTTATGACTTTTCATTGGATGATTGTATCTGAATTAAAAGATACATATAGCCCTATAAATACACATCTCCAACACACTGAAATTAATATATTGATTAACTTCTTTTCTTTTTCTTGCATTTATCTTAAATTCTTGAAAGGTTCTTTGGGAAAACTTAAGACTTTTTGCTATCTAAGTTTTCAAACTTTGATGTATCCTGAGAGTGTTTTGCCATTAGAAACTTAGAGCAAACAAATAGTGGGGGTAGTAAACACTTAAAAGATATTGATTTTATGATACCTCAAAGCCATATATACACCCACTACCATAACAATTTTTAAGTGTTATATTACTTGTTGTCACAATGGATACAAAGTCTAATTCTGCTTTTAAGATAGTAAATCAAGAGTTTTTGAAGTTAGATAGATTTGATGGAACAAAACTTTTCCGTTGGAGAGACAAGATATTGTTCATTCTTACCGCTTTGAAAATTGCCTATATGTTAGATAAGAATTTGTCTTCACTTCCTTCATCACAACCTAATAATGATGAAGAAATAAATAAGCAAGGAAGAAGCGTGAAGATGATGAATTTTTGTGTAAAGGCCACATTCTTAATTCCTTAATGGATCATCTTTATGATCTATTTTCCTCCATAACTCTCCATAAGAAATTTGGGTTGCATTGGAGGCAAAGTACAACACAGATAAATAAGGTGCTGATAAATTTCTTATCTTAAATTCTTTGATTTTGCTATTTTTAATAATTGTTCAATTTTATATTAAATACATGAACTTCAAATTCTAGTTTCAAAATTAAAGAATTTTTTTCTGAGTTTGGTCATAAAGTGAATTATATTGATGAAATAATAAGAACCAAAAGAATGAAAGAAAAATTCTTGACGGTGGTTCTTCAAAGATTTCCAAGAAAGGGAAGATTTGTTTTAATTATGGGAAGAAGTGGCACTTCAAACGTGATTGTAGATTCAAGAAGAAACATAAATTAAATAATTTTACAGCTGTAAATAATAGTGCTAATGTTGTTGAGCAAGTTGTGAACTACTTCTTAATGGTATTTTAGTATTATTGTTAGTTATATTTAGAGATCTTAACTTCCATTTTCCTTTGCCATGGTGTTTGAGAAAGCTGTGAACTACTTCAAAACATCAGCACCTGAATTGAAGGAGGAATGGGCTATGCTTTTGGAAAAATTGGCTGAACATAGAGGCTAGTTTTGGTGAGTTAGGTGATGTTGGCCTAGTTCAACCAAAAGTTGCCTAAAAATTTCAAGAAGAGGAGGCCTATTGCATTATAGGACTATCTAACTGGGTATGTCATGGTTTTGCATTTATTTTTATGAACTGAAAACTACAATCACTATGTCAAACATATTAGTGTTTGACCTTATTATTGGTGGTCAATTAGCCTAAATATTTGTCCAAATCATTTGCAAACCATTGCTTAGCTTAATTCATATGTGTACTATGTGAAAAAATGAGCATGATTAATTCTTTTCTAGCATCCTGCTAACTGGTTTTTTTTGGCAGGCTAGAGGAATGTATTGATTACATATTCCCAGAAGAAGCTCAAGCTGCAAACCGAAAAATCATAGAAGCTACTTAAAGGTGGAAGAAGCAAAAGCTTTATATATAGGATTAGCGTCACTTTGTTTTTATGGCATGTTGGAACTTTGCATTATTTTTTTTTACAGTAAAATGGAGAAAACTATAGCGGTAACTTGTATTCTATGATTATTTTTGTAACTTGTATTATACGATTCAACAATGGAGTGTAGATTTACTTGATTAAGGAGTATCAGTAAGCTTTCTACATAGGATTAGCATCACTTTGTTGTTATGGCATGTTGGAACTTTGCATAATTTTGTGTTTACAGTACAATGGAGAAAACTATAGTGGTAACTTGCATTCTACGATTATTTTTGTAACTTGTATTCTACGATTCAACAATGGAGTGTAGATTTACTTGATTAGGGAATATCAGTAGCTTTTTGGTGCCTTCATTTTGTTCGATATCTTTTTTATATGTTCTTTTTATGTTGTAATTGCAATATTTGCTAGTTGTGTTCAAACAAAAATGGAAATGTTTAGGGCATGTAATTTTTAATGCGTTCCATTATATCGAGCATTCTATACCATTTGGTTATTTGATCATTTAAAAGATTGGATAGTCCACTCTATTTTAGGCTTTTTTCACCACCTTATGGATGATAAGCTTTAGATCAATCACATGATCTTTCAATTGGATTTTAGTAATTCTTTTCCCTACAGCGCAATATTGAGTTATTTTGCAAAAAAAAAAAAAAACAGGTAGAGTTAAAAGGGGAAGAGTTGAAACCAATTTTTAGCTCTTCAAATAAAGGCTTTAAAAAATCAGCTGCAACATGCTATGAATAAACTCATATTGTTTGATAATTCCTTCATTTAGTATTATCCTATTCTAGAATTATTTGAATTGTATAGGATTTTCATGAAGATGTCAGTGGTAGCATGCATTTAGATTCTCATCTGATGCACTCATATACCAAAAATTGATTTTTTAACAGATGTTTCTTGTATATGCAGAGGACAAGTAGCCTTCACATAAAGCTCTTCATCTTTCTCAAATGTAGTCAATATGTCAGTTTTAACCTCCCACCTGCTATGCATTGCACTTGCATCTACATGTTGTAAAAAGTTGATAGGCAAAGCAACTGAAAGAACCATAGCATCATCTAAATCATTAGAACTAGAACTACAATTGTCCACAAAATTATTTTTCCTCATTATCTCTTGAAATTGCGACATAAAAGCCATATATGATGGCGAAAGATCTCTTCCACCCTTGTTAGTTCCTAAAGAAAAGTTTGCTGCTGAAAATGCATAATGGGAGAAACACTAGGCACAGGGAAAAACATAGCTTCTATTTTCTTATATTTGCTGGTTGGACAACTGCCATCAATATCTCGAGCATCATCATTTGCTCTATTGTCATTCTCACTTGTGCTAATATATCAATCCCGTTTTCTTTTGAGCACTCCAATCTTATTTTTCTCAACTATTTTCCCTAAAGGTGCATTTTTCATGAGTCTTAAAAAGGCCATAGCTCTTTTACTTAAAACTTTACATGGTGGAGAGACATAATGACGCGGTGAAAGGGTGGATTAGTAACAATCGACAATTATTAAATCGTGCACGACTACCAATTATCAATCTTTTATGGCCAAACTAGACTATAGGCATCAAAATTTTCATAAAATTTTGGAAATCAAGAAAGGATTCAATTATTATCAAAAACTTCATCCAACAATGAAAACAAAAATCTTAAATGGCAAAACCCTAAAACAATCCTAAATGAAATAGGAAAATGGAATCCAAAAATGATAAAAACATAAAATTGCCCATTTAAAGGCCTAAATAATAGAATTTGCCCGATTGTTGGCCTATTTCCATATGAAATGGGCTTTTGAATCACCCAAATTCGATAATTTGAACTTGTAGAAATTTATGAAAATGCCACTACCATAACTTATCAAATTTATCCATGAATTAAAGGGCTTGCTCTTCTATGCTTGCATCACATAATCTCAGCAATGTTTTTTTATAGAGGTCTTTCACTGCTTGCTATCCATAATCTTAACAATGATTTTTTATAGAGGTCTTTCATTGCTTGGTATGAATGCAGTGTCATTAGCTTCAGGATATGGCAAAAAATTTTTATAACAAAAGCTAAAGAAATAAAAAGTTTTAATATAATGCATGCACAATATAGAATATTGTTCACCTAATAACCACTTAGAATTTATCTTTGAAACATTTAGGAAATTTGAAGCTTTCATTATCATTATTCCATAAAACCAAGAAAGATTGTGCTTTTGCAACTTTTCCTAATGCTACACTTCTTCTCTAATATTAATGGATGTTTCAAGTAATCAAGGTCAGGCTCATAGAAGAATAATATCTAAGCTATTACAAAATATAGCTTTATCATGTTCGAAGCCAAACATGGGTACCTCACTTTTTAGGATCACAAGGCGCTGCTGCGCATTTCCCTTATGGCCTACACACTCCTCTTCCCCTAGTACAAGAATCTGATGAATGATAACTATTTCCATTAGTAGTTCCTGCCCATGTTGTTTCGGTCACAATACCATTAGCCTTAATGATTCTTAATGAAAGTGGAAGAATTAGAAAGAATCTAGGAGGTACTGAAAAATGATGAAGGAAGTGAAGAACATTTTTTGTGTTGGACATTGTAGAACCACCAAGATTAGGGATAATAAACCAAATTAACACGTGAAATGCACGAAAAGTAACAAAATTGCAAACATTTTTAATCCATGAGATCATTTATATATTTATATCAAAAGCGAGGTGGAGCGATGGTCTGTGACATTATGGTGAAGGAATGTTATAGCTCGGTTAGGGTTTGGAATTCCATATTAAGAAAATCACCGAGTGAAAGAAAAGGGATGAGAGGAAGAAAAGAGAAAGTAAGGAGAAAAATAGGAGAAAAATTTAAAAAGAAAATCATTAAATTATAAAACAAAAATAAAAGCTTAAAGCAATTGGATACAATCCTATATAACATATAGCAATAATCAAGTTCTGTTACTCATTAATGACAGTTCAACCTCCATAATTAATATCTTGTCTAAAACCTGATGGTGATGAAAGATGCGATGTTTCTAGCAATATTGAAATATTTGGAAGCACTGCATAAAAGCAAATTAACAAAGGAAACTATGAGTTTTGACAGTGATGATGTTCAAGACAGAATTTCTTGTAATGTTTTCTTTTTGACTTTAGGGGAGGTTGGGGGGATTTAAACCCCCAACCTTCAACCCCACCCCCAACACCATCATGAAGGAGCTTTTGAAACTACAAGGGACACAAAAGCAATAAGAACAACAACTAATGGTGCATGACTATGAGAAAATAGAGGAAGATGATGACGGTAACGTAGATCATGAGGATGATGAAGCTGATATAATTAAAGAAACGATCTTGAAGATGAATATGAAAATGAAGATGATGATGACTACAAAAAGAAGAGAGGAAGATGGCATACAATATAGAGTTTCAGAGGTAAAATACGAATGCCTCTAATGGGGGAGGGCAAAAGGTGCACTCCTTTTTTACCATGGTTCAGTAGTTTGAGAATAACATTCTCGTATGCATGTACTAATCTATTTAAAGCTCAAAGGAAAAGATATCTAGCTAACTCCTCAAGTTCAAAGAAAGCCTGACAAGTGACAACCTTAAGTCACTTGATGCACTTCGCTATGTATTCCTTCCATTCAGTTCCTCACATCCTGAAACTTATTCCATCACCCTTACCCTCATCCATTATTATGCATTCCCATTATTATTTTGTGTTTCTTCACCACATGCAACCCTTTTTGGTGTTATAAATGGAAATTCTTTCCCATAAATAAAAAAACCCATTTAAATTTTTTAATTAGTTTGAAAGGAAATTATTAATGAATTTGCAGGTAAAAGTCAATAAGTTTGCAGTTGAATGTTAATGAATTTACAGTAGACTCATTCATATTCACCTACAAATTCATGGATCCTCAATTAACATATAATAATAAATAAAGCTTAAATCACCCACACTTAACCTACTGTGTTTGACTTGCTCATTAAATTCTACATCTTTCTTGTTTTTTTTTTTTTCAAAATTTGAAGCAATGGTAAACCCAACTAAACCATACATAATTTTTAATCTCTTTTTTCATTTCTATTAATTTAAAAAAAAACAATTAGAATAAAAAAGAAAATAAAATTTAATTCAAAAGAATGATAAATAGAAAAAAAAATGAGATGTTTGAAAAAAGAAATTGAATTTAAAATAATTTTTAATAGTAATTATAAAATGAATTAAAATAAAAAAATTAGATTGAAAGGAAAATATTAATGAAATTGCATATGAAGGTCAATGAACGTATAGATTAAGGAAAATGAACATTTAGGTAAAGATCAATGAATTTGCAAATTCAAGAGTCAATGAAACTGCAGATCAAAACTAATGAACCTACATGTGAAAATCAATGAATCTGCAGGTGAAGGTTAATGAATATGCATTATTTAAGTAATAAATCTAAATATTTTATTTTATGAACTTTCATTATTTAAATAATTAATCTACATTATTTAAATAATGAAACTAAAGTAAAAGTTTAATTATAATAAATAAATGTTTAATTATGAGTAAAAGTTTTATCTTAATATACTTATTATACTCATTAGTTTAATTTAGCATCTGTTTACTGTCAAGAAGCCTTATATATGTTTTTGCATAGCTTCATCATTACCATTACTAGATGATAAGTTGTTGTAATTAGCATATATATTTTTGTGTTAGTTATTTTCATTAGGCAATGAATTTTATTGCTTAGTTCATATGCATCATATATGGTGAAAAACCATGTCTGAAATGTTTAAGATGACTGGTATTTATTTATTTCTTTATTTATACAACATTCTGTTAGAAGGAAGGAGTAGGATTAGAGCAAGGAAGTGGTAGTCTTTGAGTTGGCTTTGATGCTTCACTGTTTAAGTAGTGAGCTAAGTCGAGGCATCACCTTTGGAGGGGAGGGGGATTCGAACCCACAACCTTCAACCCCACCCCCAACACTTTGACCACTAGGCCAAGGGGTGGGGGCTTTCTTGAAATGTTAACAGTATTGGAATTTGCAAAATTGGTTTTTTTAGCTTTAAACCTTTAAAATTTAAATTTATATATTTAGGTATTCAAACTTTATGGATTTTAAATTTTAAACATTTCTATTAATTTTTTTAAAAAAAATTATTTTTTTTGATACCTAAAGTTTTATATTTCTAACATTCATACCATTTTTTACTTTTTAATACTTATATCACCATTAAAAATTTTTAATTGTGGGAAGAAGTGGCACTTCAAACGTGGTTGTAGATTTAAGAAGAAACATAAATTAAACAATTCTGCAGCTGTAAATAATAGTGCTAATGTTGTTGAGCAAGCTGTGAACTACTTATTAATGGTATTTTAGTATTATATTTGGTTATATTTAGAGATCTTACCTTCCATTTTCCTTTGCCTGGGTGTTTGAGAAAGCTGTGTACTACTTCAGAACATCAACACCTGAATTAAAGGAGGAATGGGCTATGCTTTTGGAAAATTGGCTGAACATAGAGGCTAGTTTTGGTGAGTTAGGTGATGTTGGCCTAGTTCAACCAAAGTTGCCTAAAAATTTCAAGAAGTGGAAGCCTATTGCTTTATAGGACTATCTAACTGGGTATGTCATGGTTTTGCATTTATTTTTATGAACTGAAAACTACAATCACTATGTGAAACATATTAGTGTTTGACTTTATTATTAGTGGTCAATTGGCCTAACTATTTGTCCAAACCATCTGCAAACCACTGCTTAGCTTAATTCAACTGTGTACTATGTGAAAAATAACCATGATTAGTTCTTTTCTAGCATCCTGCTAACTGGTTTGTATTGGCAAGCTGAAGGAATGTATTGATTACATATTCCTGGAAGAAGCATAAGTTTTAAACTGAAAAATCATAGAAGCTGCTTATAGGTGGAAAAAGTAAAAGCTTTCTACATAGGATTAGCATCACTTTATTTTTATGGCATGTTGGAACTCTATATAAGTTTATTTTTATAGTACAATGGAGAAAACTATAGTGGTAACTTGTATTCTACAATTATTTTTATAACTTGTATTCTACGATTAACTAATGGAGTGTAGATTTACTTGACTAAGGAATATCTATAGCTTTTTACTGCCTTCATTTTGTTCGATATCTTTTTTGCGTGTTCTTTTTATATTGTAATTACAATATTTGCCAGCTTAGCTCCACTACTAAAAAAATGGAAATGTTCAGGGCATGTAATTTTTAATGCGTTCCATCATATCGAGCATTCTATACCATTTGGTTATTTAATCATTTAAAATATTAGATAGTCCACTCTATTTTAGGCTTTTTTCACCACCTTGTGGATCATAAGCTTTAGATCAATCACACGATCTTTCAATTGAATTTTAGTAATTCTTTTCCCTACAGCGCAATATTAAGTTATTTTGCAAAAAAAAAAAAAAACATGCAGCATTAAAGGGGAAGAGTTAAAACCAATTTTTGGCTCTTCAAATAAAGGCTTTAAAAAGTTAGCTGCAACATAGTATGAATAAACTCATATTGTTTCACAATTCCTTCATTTGGTATTATCCTGTTCTGGAATTATTTGAATTGTACAAGATTTTCATGAAGATGTCAATGGTAGCATGCATTTAGATTCTCATCTGATGCACTTATATACTAAAAATTGATTTTTTTTAACAGATGTTTCTTGTCTGTGCAAAGGGCAAATAGTCTTCACATAAAACTCTTCATCTTTCTAAAATATAGTCAACATGTCAACTTCACCTCCCACCTGTTATGTGATGTACTTGCATCTACATGTTGTAAAAATTTGATAGGCAAAGGAACTGAAAGAACCATATCACCATCTAAATCACTGGAACTAGAAGTGCAATTGTCCATAAAATTATTTTTCCTCATTATCTCTTAAAATTGCGACATAAAAGCCATAAGTGATGGTTAAAGATCTCTTCCACCCTTGTTAGTTCCTAAAGAAAAGTTTGCTACTGAGAATGCATAATGGGAGAAACACTGGGCACAAGGAAAATCTTAGCTTTTATTTTCTTATTTTGCTAGTTAGACAACTGTCATCAATATCTCGAGCATCATCATTTGCTCTATTGTCATTCTCACATGTGCTAATATATGAATCCCATTTTCTTTTGAGCACTTCAGTCTTATTTTTCTCAATTTTTTTCCTTAAAGGTGCATTTTACAAGAGTCTTAAAAAGGCTAGAGCTCTTTTACTTAAAACTTTACATGGTGGAGAGACATAATGACGTAGCGAGAAGGGTGGATTAGTAATAACCAATAATTATTGAATCACGCACGACTACCAATTATCAATCTTTTATGGTCAAACTAGGCTATAGGCATCAAAATTTTTAAAAAATTTTGGAAATTAAGAAAAGATTCAATTATTATCAAAAACTCCATCCAACAATGAAAACAAAAAGCTTAAATAACAAAATCATAAAACAATCCTAAACGAAATACGAAAATGGAATCCAAAAATGAAAAAAACATAAAATTGCCCGTTTGAGGACCTAAACGATAGAATTTACTCGAAACGTGATAGACACCACAAGCTTAGCTCGTGACTTGCGATCCTTGGCTTATTTCCATATGAAATGGGCTTTGAATCACCAAAATTCAATACTTGAAACTTGTAAAAATTTATAAAAATGCCACTACCGTAACTTATCAAATTTATCCATGAATTGAAAGGCTTGCTCTTCTATGCCTGCATTGTTGTTTTTTTTGGCAAAATTGCCAATCCCACATTGAAAATTTAAAAGGAGTTGAAGGAGTCCTAAGGCTATAAATATACTCCTTTCCCCCTTTTAGTTAAATCATCCCAAATTGCCTCTCCTATATATTTAGGCAATTGTAT
The DNA here is from genome assembly GCA_947683625.1 of Mallotus nudiflorus. Taxonomy (NCBI): domain Eukaryota; kingdom Viridiplantae; phylum Streptophyta; class Magnoliopsida; order Malpighiales; family Euphorbiaceae; genus Mallotus; species Mallotus nudiflorus. Next base: position 401,976 of record CANTUR010000464.1, read on the forward strand.
TCTTTCTCTCTCTCTTTTGTAATATTTTCTCATTTAGTGAATTATTATTTTAGTAGTGTCCGAGGACGTAAGCATAATTGGCCGAACCTCATTAAATTTTGGTATTCTCTTTTATATCTATTTAATAGCTATTATCAGGTATAGTTGTTGTTAATTATTATGCTGTTAAAATTACTTGTTTTGATAAAATTCTGTCAATTGATTTTTAGTACAATCGTTTACACTCTAGTCACATGTGCAATAGTTCTCAAGGTGATTTTTATTATTATTGGTGAAAATTATCCTGAATTCCACAATAATTAGTATCAGAGCTTTTAGTTAATTTTAGTATGCTCTGTGGTTACGGCTTAAGCTGATCTTTCACATCAGAAAAAATTTCCTTGGGCTAATTAGCATTCCGCATCGACAGCTATTAAATAGAATTTGTAGCAAAAATGGCAGACGACACAAAAGTATCCACATCGGCATCAATAGCTTCTTCATCTTCAATTTTGGTAAGAAATGTTGTAACAAATGCTAGATTTGCAGTAGAGATTTTTTATGGCACTGGTCATTTCGGCATATGGCAAAGTGAGGTTCTAGATGTCCTTTTTCAGCAAAGTCTAGACATTACTATTAAAGGAGAGAAACCAGATGATGTTGAAGAGAAAGAATGGAAGGTGATCAATAGATTGACATGTGGTACAATTCGATCATGTCTTTCTAAAGAGCAAAAGTATGCATTTTCTAAAGAAACTTCTACAAGTAAATTATGGAAGGCACTAGAAGAGAAATTCTTGAAGAAAAGTAGTAAGAACAAACTCTACATAAAAATGAGATTGTTTCACTTTGATTATGTCCCAAGTACCATGATGAATGATCACATTACTAGCTTTAATTAGCTGGTAACTGATTTAATGAATATGGACGTGACTTTTAATGATGAAAATCTAGCTCTGATGTTGGTAGGATCACTTCCTGATGAGTTTAAGCATCTTAAAACTACTCTACTTTATAGGAAGGTTGTTGTGTCTCTAAGTGAAGTAACTGCAGCCTTGTATAGTTATAAATTGTGAAAGAAAGAAAAGCAAGAAAATACAAGTGTTTAAGCAAAGCTTTTATTGTCAGAGGCCATTCGCAAAGCCATAATAAAAGAAGGAGAGGGAGATCAAAGTCAAAGTCTAAACTGAGCAAATATTAAGGAGCCTTTTATCGAGAAAAAGGGCATTGGAAGCAATATTATCCTAAGGTAAAGGACAAAGGCAAACCTGGAAAGGGAAATGTTGTGTCAAATTCAAATGTAGCTGAGTGTGATGATGCAAATTCAGATCTTTCAATTACTGCTACACCATCAACTAACTATTTGAGTTCATGGTTAGATTTAGCTTGTAGTCACCATATGACTCCCAATCGAGAATGGCTCTTTGACTTTAAAGAACTAAAAAGTGGAGTTGTCTACATAGCGAATAGTGCCCCTCTTAACACACATGGAATTAGTTCAATTCGCTTGAGCAATAAGGATGGATCAATCAAAACCTTAATAGGTGTTCATTATGTGCCGGATTTGATGAGGAATCTCATTTCTGTGGGAACCTTAGAGTCAAAAGGTTTTGAAGTAAGGGCGAAATATGGGATAATGAGAATCATCTTTGGTGCACTTATAATAATAAAGGAGATTCAAAAAATAAATAATGTGTATTACTTTTTTTAGTAGTGCAATTATTGGGACAACAGCAGTGGTAGCTTCTATTGATGATCAGGAGTCAGAAGCAACTAGGTTATAGCATAAGCGTTTGGGGCATGTTGGAGAAAAATCCTTGAAATTACTGATAGATCAAGGATAATTAAAAGGAGCTCGGGCTTGCAAATTGGATTTTTATGAGCATTGCATCAAAGGGAAGAAAACAAGGGTGAAATTTGGAACAACTATCCATGATACTGAGGGAATTCTGGATTATGTTCATTTAGATGTATGGGGGCTTCCAAGAATGCTTCATTGGGAGGAATACACTATTACATTTCCTTTGTTGATGATTTTTCCTGAAGAGTATGAGTGTATACAATGAAAATGAAGGATGAGGTGCTAGGAATTTTCCTTAAATGGCAAAAGATGGTGGAGACTCAGACAGGCAGAAAATCTATCTTTTATAGTAAGTAAATAATTAATAAAATTATAGTAAATCACCCAATTAGAAAATCACCCACACTTAACTTACTATGCTTGACCCACTCATTAAATTCTACATCTTTCTTGTTTTTGTTTTTTTCAAAATTTGAAGCAATGGTAAACCCAACAACTAAACCATATATAATTTTTAATCTCTTTTTTTGTTTCTATTAATTTTTTAAAAAACAATTACAATAAAAAAGAAAATAAAATTTAATTCAAAAGAATGATAAATAGAAAAAAAATGAGATTTTTGAAAAAAGAAATTGAATTTAAAATAATTTTTAATAGTAGTTATAAAATGAATTAAAATAAAAAAATTAGATTAAAAGGAAAATATTAATAAAATTGCAGATGAAGGTCAATGAACGTACAAATTAAGGTAAATAAATATTTAGGTAAAAATTAATGAATTTGCAAGTTTAAGAGTCAATTAATCTGTAGATGAAAACTAATATACCTACAAGTGAAAATTAATAAATTTGTAGGTGAAGGTTAATGAATATGCATTATTTAAATAATAAACCTATATGTTTTATTTTATAAACTTTCATTAGTTAAATAATTAATTTATATTATTTAAATAATAAAACTAAAGTAGAAATACAAGTAAAAGTTTAATTATAATAAATAAATGTTTAATTACAAGTAAAAGTTTTATCTTAAGATACTGATTAAAGCCTTATATATGTTTTCGTGCAGCTTCATCATTACCATTACTAGATGATAAATTGTTGCAATTAGCTTATAAATTTTTATGTTAGTTCTTTTGATTAGGCAATGAATTTTATTGGTTAGTTCATATGCATCATATATGGTGAAAAACCATGTCTGAAATGTTTAAGATGACTAGTATTTTGTTTGTTTCTTTATTTATATAACATTCTGTTAGAGGGGGGGGAGTAGGATTGGAGCAAGGAAGTGGTAGTCTTTGAGTTGGCTTTGATGCTTCACTGTTTGAAGCAGCGAGCCAAGTCGAGGCATCACCTTTGGGAAGGGGGATTTGAACCCCAACTTTCAATCTCACCTCCAACACCTTGACCAGGTTAAGGGGTGGAGGATATCTTGTAATGTTAACAGTATTGGAATTGGCAAAACTGGTTTTTTAGCTTTATACCCTTAAAATTTAATTTTATATATTTAGGTCTTCAATTTTACAGATTTAAAATTTTAAACATTTTTATTAATTTTTTTAACAAAAATTATTTTTTTTGGTCCCTAAAATTTTATATTTCTAACATTAATAATATTTTTTACTTTTTAACACTTATATCACTATTAAAATTTTTTCATCAGTAAAAAATAAATTTATTTATTTTAACTTCTAATATTTTAAATTATTATATACATATTTAAATAATTTTAAATTTAAAAAAAAACAAACAAGTTATGCTATAATGAAAAAAAATTTATAATAATACTATGGCTTTTCACAGTATTTTAAATTATTGTGATTAAATTTTGTTAATATAATTTTTTTATTCCCTAAAAGCATGATAAAAAAATAAAGGTTAAGTAACCTTTATAAAAAGTTTGAATTGATTAGAAAATCTATCGTCGGTTTTTGTGATATACAGGCATATATTGGTATCCAATATTTATAAAAGTTATATTATAAAAAAATATTTATAATAATTTAATTAAAATTTTGTTAAAAAATAAAAAATTGTATTAAAAATATAAATTTTAAATCTTAAAGAATTATAAAATATTTTTTTATCATAGTCTTTTTTAATTATGGTGTTCTTTTTATTCATAATATTTTATTTTGAATATTTTAAAAAACATTAGTTTTATTATAATTTTTCTTATCTAAACATTAACTTATTTATTTATTTTTTAAATTTAAAATTTTTTTAAAATTTATATAAATTTATGTTCTTAATTTAAAATATTAAAAATTAAAATAAGTAAATTTATTTTTTACACATAAAAAAATTTTAAAAATAATATAAGTGTTAAAAGATAAAAAAAATATGAATATTATAAATATGAAATTTTAAGGATAAAAAAATAATTTTTAAAAAAAAATTAAGATAATGATTTAATCTTCCTTCGCCAGCCCTCTTTTTCATTATTGTAAGTGTAAGGACAATCAACCTATAAATGTTTATGTCCCACTTTCTTGTTTGCTTTTGAGCTAAAATGCTAAAGTTTATCGGGATATTTCAATAGCTTTTCTATTTTTTATTTGATTTATTGGTGATAAAACTGAGAAAACCTATCTATTCATCTCTTCTAGATATACCTTATTTTTGGTATTCTTCTGTTTCATGCTTTTGTGTTTGTGTATATTTATTCCATGAATTTGCGTTTATGTGTATTGATATTATGAAATGAAGATTGCTCCAGCAAGGTCATATATCCCAGAAATTCCAGTCTCTGACCATAACGACGGCGTCGCAAATCTTGGCGTCCTTTCTGAGGTTCAATTCGTTGATTAGCTTTAAATTCCATTAAACGCAAGGTATTCGACAAAAGCTCCCAATGATGAATCTCATTTTGGTACTATGATTTCAACTTTTTTCATTGAAGTTGATGCATTCCTCACAATCCCCCTACCAATCGATTGAGATACATCCAAAAACTAAAAAATTTCAATTTAAAATTTTTTAGTTTTTGGATGTATCTCAATCGATTGGTAGGGGGGGATTGTGAGGAATGCATCAACTTCAATGAAAAATCCCTTGGTCAGAAGCTAGCATCTCTTCTCAAACTACGGCCAAGCATTTGAATCTATTTCAAGCTGTGGAGTGAGAATGCTGGTTCGGAAGCACAAAAGTTAGTGTCAATCTCTGATTGCTTTGCTCTGTTGTAATGCTAAAGCAAATTTGCAAAACTCTTGAGACCAGATGTCGTCGTCTAATAAACGCTTGAAGTATGCTGTCCATGTTTCATGCATAAGCTGTTATATCATGTTAGTAAATTATACAAGATTTTATTTTATTATTTTACTTATATATTATATAATTAATTAATTGTTTAATTATTATTATTATTATTATTATTATTATTATTATTAATCAGTAAATTATCATATTATTCTATTTTATAGTTTTTTATTTCAATCAAATTATATATGAAATAATTAATTATATAAGAATAAAATCGCGTTTATTGAAATTAAATTGTGTATTAAATAATTAAAATTTTTTATTTTAAGCAATAGTAAGTAAATAATTAATAAAGTTATAGTAAGGATTGCTTAATAATTATCATATTATCCTATTTAAGGATTGCTTCCTAAATCTTATTTATTAGGCTGCATTACCAATTTTCATGAATTGTTTATATTGCAACTAATTTGTTGAAATTGGTTGAATGGGGATTAGGCCCAAGAAAACTTTTGCAACATTTTCACTCCCTAAATGGTAACAAATTGCATTCACATGGGGTCATAAAGTGTACGTAAAGTATTATGATTTGACATATATATATATATATATATATATATATATATATATATATATATATATATATATATATATATATATATATATATATATAATTATTGTATCCAAAATGTAAAATAAATGGAAAATATTCTAATTGTGCCGCTTAGAGGTATCATCAGATTCTAATGAAAAAGGAAGATTGGGAGAAAACATTATTTATCACTTATAAAGGCCTTTATTATTACAAGATCATGCCCTTCGGGTTAAAAAATGTTGAAACAACATACCAAAGGTTGATCAACTAAATGTTGCAAGATCAAATTGGGAAAAACGTAAATATATATATATATATATATGACATCATCATAAAGAGCCAACATGTAGAGCAACACTCTGAGGTTCTTGACCAAATCCTCCACATGCTGGACCAATATCAGATTAAGCTAAATTCAGATAAGTGTGTTTTTAGAGTTAAAGCAGACAAATTCTTGGGAGTCATAATATCCTATAAAGGAATCGAAGCTAATCTAGAGAATATGGGGTCATACTCAAAATGAAAACTTCAACATCATTAAACGAGCTTTAGAAATTAAATGGCAGAATAATAACTTGGGGCATCTCATCTCTTGCTCAACTAAGAGGTGCCTATCACTATTTTAACTTCTAAAAAACTCCAAGAAATTCGCATGGAATGAAGAATGCCATGCTGCCTTTAAAGACATTAAAAAGTTTCTATCTTCACTACCTTTGTTCAGCAAGCCAATGCTTGGAGAAGTTTTGTACTTGTATCTCTTTCTTGGGCAAGAATTAATCGCATCGATACTAATTAAAGAAGAATGAAGCCAGCAAAATCTAGTGTACTACATCATCAAAATATTTAAAGGTTCAGAAGTCCAATACCCTAAACTGAATAAGTTAGCTATGGCCATCGTGCATACATCTGGGAAGCTCAGACATTATTTTCAGGCTCACACAATCATCGTAAGATCTAGCTTTCGATTGAGGAAAATCTTACAAAAGCTTGAGGCGTCCAAAAGATTGGTCCAATGGTTGGTATTACTCAGAGAATTTGACATCAATTATGAACCTCAACAGCAGATTAAAGCATAAACCTTGGCAAACTTTGTGCAAGAGATGGCAGTAGAAGACTTTATCCTGACCTCATGGTCGAAAAAGAAGCTATACATAGATAGAGCTTCATCCATTTGAAGGACAGGTGCCAGAATTAAACTTAAAGGGCCAAGCAAAGTCACAATCAGATACATTATGTAAATAAAGTACAATGACACTAATAATGCAACCGAGTATGAGGCACTCATCATAGGATTGAAGTTTGCTGTAAAAGTAAGAACCAAGCATCTTAAAATATACTCTGATTCATAACTGGGAGTTAACCAAGTCAAAGGAACATACTAGATAAAGGAACTAAACATAGTCAAATACATAGAGAAAGTCAGATAGCTCCTGAAAAAGCTTGAACAAAAAGGGGGGACAATAGGAAATCATTCAAATTCCCATAAGTGAAAACTCAAAAGAAAACTTACTAGCAAAGTCAACAGTAAAAGACAGTCAAACATTTAGATAGCTAAAGCTAATTAAGGAGTTTATGAAGCCAAGCACCAAGGAAGCAGAGATCTTAGATATCCAAGAAGTGGTAGAATGGATGAAATCAATCATTCAGTACCTCGAACATGGAGTACTCCCACAAGATAAGTTGACGGCTCATAAATTGAAAATGAAAGCCACACATTATTCCATAAATAATGGAAAACTCTACATAAGGTCCTTTTCACATCCATGGTCTAAATGTGTATCACTAGAGGAATGAAATTACATACTTATAGAGATTCATAAAGGAATTTGTGGAGCTCATGAGTCTCAAAACTAACTTATCAGAAAAGCATTACTATAGGGTTATTATTGGCCCACCATGTCCTAATATGCTTAGAAGCTAATCTAGGAATGCCACAAGTGTCAATAGTTTACTCGTTTTAACCATAAACCTTCCAATATTTAGCATCAAATTGTGAGTCCTTAGCCTTTCGCAATTTGGGGGATGGATATCCTAGATCCATTTCTAGTCTCAAACTCTCAAAAGAAATTCTTAATTGTAACTATCAACCACTTCACCAAATGGGTAGAAGTTGAAGTTGTCCCAACCATAACTGAGGCTCGGATCCAACACTTTTTTTGGAAGGCAGTCTCTTACAAATTTGACATACCATATACCTTGATAATAGATAATGGGAAGTAATTTGATAATGAAAAATTCAGAAAATTTTGCTTTGAACTCAATATAAAACTTAAATTTACTTCAATAGCACATCCACAAATAAATAGGCAGACAGAAGTCACCAATAGGATCATCATACGAGGTTTAAAAAAGAGGTTAAATGAGAAGAAAGGAAACTGGGTTGAAGAACTCAACAATTTCATTTAGGCATGCAAAACAATACCTAAGACATCCATAGGAGAAATGCCTTTCATATTAACTTATGGTATGGATGTTGTAATCCTACTGGAAATTGGGTTATTAAGTTTTCAGGTAACTAGAGAACTAGATCGGGAGGTTAACAACATCAATGCTTAGATATGCCTAGATCTACTTCAGAAAAGAGAGAACAAGCATCCATTGTAGTAGACGCTCATAAGTAAAGGATCACAGAGTATCATAACAAACATATTCGGCCAAGGCAGTTTAAGGTAAGAGATTGGGTACTCAAAAGGGCTAGCATTGACAAAGGAAACTCAAGAACAAGCAAGCTCGGACCCTAATTAGGAAGACCCCTACTAAGTCATTGAAAAAAATATCTAAGAGAGCATACAAAATCAAAGATAAATAAGGCAGAGAGCTACCTCAATACTAAAACTCAAACAATTTTAGAAAGTACTATAAAAAATGTACTCAGAGTTTAGTGAGTTTAAGAAATAAATAACTTCATTCAAAATATTATATTATAAGGAAAAGAAAAAGAACTTTTGCTAAGTAATTTACAAATTTGCCTCAGTATTGAGAGGCTCAATCCCCTCAGTTGGAGCAAGATTCATATTCTTAAAATTTTGAGACTCAGACAGAAGGGTTGGCTTCGAACCAAAAGTAATAGCACCAAAAGAAGATTTCTCCTTAGCAAACCTTAGATCCTCCGGTTGCTCAGAAGATGATTTTTTTTTTGTAATACCCTATATTTTTATTTAAATAAAGTAATTTCCAAACTATGTTACTAATAATTACTTTTGAATTATATTATACAATTGTTAATATTATTTTTTTTAGGGTCATTAATTTATGAAATGATTATATGTGAGTATTATTTATTTATTGTCTAAAATTTCATTATTTATTATTATTATTATTATTATTATTATTATTATTATTATTATTATTATTATTATTATTATTATTATTATTATTATTATTATTATTATTATTATTATTATTATTATTATTATTTTAAACTACATTAACTCTATGGTTATTTATGTGTTACTATGTACATGCATATATATATATATATATATATATATATATATGGTTATTATTATTATTATTATTATTATTATATATATATATATATATATATATATATATATATATATATATATATATATATATATATGCAAATTCTCCACCACACATACACATTATACATATACATATATATTTATACATATATTCACACACTCACAAGTATACTACATACATATATACATACATATACACAAGATAAATTAATGCACACACATAAAATAATAATTAAACCCTAATCATATATATATATATATATAATTTTAATATAATGTTTTAATATTAGGTAATTATTTTATATATATATATATATATATATATATATATATACACACACACACACACACAAACAAAAACCGTAGCACCATCACCCTCAACCTTCCCTCACCGCGCAACATCCCCAACCGTCACCGTCACTGTGCCTCCCCCATCTCTGACCACCACCTGCTACCTTCTCCTCCTTCCCCCTCACCTCCGGTCGCCAGTAGAGTTGCCGGAACCCCAGAAAACAGAGGAAGCCGAGAGTTGCTCCTAAAATCAGCCAAGCTCCGTCCGGCCACCATTTCACGCCATTCTGGTGTCAATCCCCTCCTCTTGCACCGATGAGACCCATTCCAAGCTTATTTTAAGCTTTGATCTTCTTTTGGTTGAGTTTTTGTTGATTGTTAGTTTTTGAACTCTAGGGTTTTGAATTTTTTTAGCTTGATTCATGCAAATTCCCTTTACAAATGTGATTCCTAGTAACTCAATCTACCTCTAGGAATTTTTGTATGATTTTTTAGAATTATTTTGATTTTTGTGAATTTTTTTAATAATTTATTATTATTTTATGAATTTTTGTAAATTAATTATTAAAAATATAATTTGGTATTTTTGGTGTTATTATGAGTTAATATTAATTTTAGAGTAAAGAAAATAAATTTTTAGAATATTATACAATTTTTAGGAATTTTTATAGTTTATGTCAAAATTGAATTATTAGGTTAAATTATATTTTTTTAGAAGAAATTAGAAGCCATTTATATGTTTTAATTATATTAAGTTGTTAATGTAGAGAAATGATTTTTGGATATTATATATATATATATATATATATATATATATATATATATATATATATATATATCAATTATCTACTAATTTAGACCAATTAACACTATTTTCTCAAAATTAATTTTAATAATATATATAAGGTATTATTTGAATATTATGTGTATTTTTTTTAGGATAAAAATGTAACTTCATGCTAATTATAGTTAAACATATATTTTAGTTAGTTTTATTAATATTTAAGAGGTTTAGAGAATTTTTATAAATTAATTGATATTTTTACTTAAGTAATGTTGATTTTGAATATTAATTCCAAAAATTATATATATTTATAATACATTATCTTGGTAATAAAAATTGAATATAAGGTTGTATTTAGTATGTTTGGTATAATGGTTTTAATCTAGGTTATAATTATGTTTTGATAATGAAATGCAAATTGAGTTGTTTAATTTTTGAATAATTGAGATTTTATATATTTTTAGTATATGTGTATGTGTAATATGTATTTTGAAAAGTAAATGATATCATTTCTTGATGTTTTATTGAGTTGTGATCTCGGTCGGGGCTAAGTGTAGTTTTGGAAGCCCAACTCGAGTGTGTATGTCTATGGTTATTAGAAGTGCGTTTTCTATGCAGGTTTGGCTCTACCTTTGGTAGAGAGATGTCCGTTTTACAGAGGAGATTCTAAAAAAATTTTGGTAGATTTTCTCGTAAAACGTGATATTCGTTATGAATTTCTATCGTTAATTAGACTTTTTCCTGTCTATCGTGTCTTGTCCGGTCTCCCTCGAGTTAGCCTATCATTTTACCATTTTGTTGATTTTTGATTTCAATTCCATAGTCATGTTTTAAAATTGATTTATTATTTTTTTCTAGAGCATATCGGAGCAGAAGCCGTGAGACCGAGGCAGACGCATAGTCGTCAGCCTTCGCATTCATCTTGTAAGTCAATAGAACGATCTGTGCGTGTGTTTACTTAAAGAATGCATGTGCTCTTATTTTTAATATTTATTATATGATTTATTTAATTTAATGCTGCTATTTAAGGTTTAAAACGCATTTTATTTATTTAAAAATCTATTTTGAGAAATTTTGGTAGAACGAGCTACCTGGTGGGTTTCACCAGGACTATGTGCACATGGTAGAGATTGAGAGATGGATCCGAAATATATATATATGACTAATGAATGTTAAACTGGGACGGGTGCCTCGGTGGAAGCCTATGCTCTCGAGGACCGCCAGTGATTGTAAGATTAATAATGGACTGGGATGGGTGCCTCGGTCAATGCCTTTACTCTCGGGGACCGCCAGTGCCATATATTTGGATTAAGTGAATGACTACGACTTGGTGCCTCGGTTGATGCCTTTGCTTTTGGGGACCGGTAGTCTAGTTAGAATAAGTAGGCCCAGTTGGCCATTTAGATTTTTGGGTTTAGGGTTCTACCGAGATTTTTTAAAAGCTATACCTATATGCTATAAATTATTTTCACTACAAATATATAGTTTTCAAAAAGGTTTTCAAACTGTACAGCTCTTTTTATTGACTTACTCAGTAAGGTCTGATTCCCCTGAACTTATTTTTTTTCAGGAGCTTGGGAGTTCGACCTCAGACTACCTCTACGCCGGGTTTCTTCATCACCGGCTATTTTATGTAGGTCATTGTAAGCTGTACTGTTGTATTATTCTAGGATGCTGCAGTAGTATATGTACTAAGAATTGTATAGTTTAAGTATATTTATGTAATTTATTTGTATGAACCACACTTATGTATAATGATTTAAGTTTGATTTATAATATGTAATGTTGAAGCATATTTTTAATAAGCACTTGATTTTGTTTATTTATAAGAAAAATCAGTTTGATAATATGTTCTGTTGTAAATTAAAGTTTAAAATTTGAAGGTTTTATTTTTCTTTTCTTTTAGGCTTACTACGGGTTTCGGGGGCCTTATGGCTACCCATTCCCCAGTGCCGGTCACGTGCCCTCAGGTTCAGGTCGTGAAAAAGTTGGTATCAAAGCATAAGTTTGATTAATTGTCCATGTCTGTCTTTCTGTATAACTACTGCAGCTTTAGGATTGATAATTATCTTTGAGATGTTCTTGTTTCTAATTCCGCGTTGCGTTAAACATTCCTACCTTATTTTGAATTCAATTTTTCTTATCTTCTTTTCAGATTGAGGCGTGTGCACACCGACCCCGATGTCGATCCGACCCTCAGACTTGATGAGCAGTCTGCGCACGATGAGGCTCCCCCTCCTACTCCACATCGTAGGGGCAAAGGTAGAGGTAGAGGTCGAGCCAGGATAGCTGCAGCTGAGATTCCTTATCAGTAGCCAGTCGAGCCTGAAGCCCCAGCCGTAGAACCCATAGCCTTTGCAGCTGGACTGGCAGGGATTAATCAGGGTCTTGCAGCATTGAATCAGGTGATGCCCCTTATACAGCAAATGCTACAGTAGAGGAACCAAGGGATGTCAGATACTGAGGCAGCACTTTTTTACTCTCAGATCGGTAGAGTTTCTTTTGACGGTACGGGTGATGCCTTAGACTTCATTAATACGATTGAGGCATGTACCAGGACAGGACACACGGATTATTAGAGGATAATGATTGTGGAGTTGTCAGTTCAGGCGGCAGCTCAGGACTAGTTTATACAGTCGATTCAGCCATCTATGCACGAGTTGACTTGGCCAGAGTTTAAGGACCGCTTCTTGAGATTCTTCTGTCCTCCAGCCACCAGAGATGCCTACAGGTGGCAGTTGCTCCATATAACTAGAGGGGATAGCTCAGTAGAGGAATACACCAGGGAGTTTAATAGGCTGTCCCGACATGCAGAGGATATCAGGAGGGGCCCTTACAGAGCAGTGGAGCGGTATGTTACTGGATTGGGACCCACTTTTATTGGTATGCATACCGAGGATCGCACCTTAGAAAGTGTGATTGAGGAGGCCCGTTTGATTGAGAGGCGACATATCCGCCAGGGCACCATGATAGATCCCATTGTGGTTGGGGGCAGTGGATATGGTGTAGCTCCCGGGTACCAACAGCCAGCATTTCACATCGGTAGTTCGAGTCAGCAAGCTGTGGGTAGTTCACAATAGGGTGATAGGAGGTCCAGAACTCACCGAGTTGGCCGACATGGGTATGCCACGAACAGAAGGAGTGGTAGAGGTCACAGATTCAGTTCTGGAGTTAGTAGCAGTAGTAGTGGGCAGAGTTCCGGCAGAGTAGTTCTGGGTCTGGAGCCAATGCTTGCGCGAGTTGTGGATGATTCCATCAGGGCCCTTGTCATCTGTTGTCGGGCACTTGCTTCAGATATGAACAGGTTGGTCATCTTGCTAGAGCTTGTCCTCACTCCGGATACCAGCCACAGTACGTTCAGGGTTCATCTTCATTAGTGGCTCAGCCCTACTATCCGATGCCTCAGTAGTATCGAGCACCAGTATAGCCACAGCAGAGACCGCCTCAGCCTATGAGTCAGCAGGGTCGAGGTTCAGTTGGTAGGCCTAGCGATCGTGGGTTTGTGCAGCCTTTGACATCTCAGCAGCCAGGTCGTGGTCAGGCTCGATTGTTCACTTTGACACCACAGGATGCTCAGACTTCGAATGCAGTGGTAGCAAGTATTCTCTCAGTTTATGCATGCAATGCTAGAGTATTATTTGACCCCGATGCTTCACATTCATTCATTTCTTCCGTGTTCACTTTGAGAATCGAGTGGCAGCCTTCTAGGTTGTCCTTTCCTCTATCTGTGTTGACTCCTCTTAGTGATGAGTTAGAGACAGATGTCTTCTTTCCTTTTTATCCGATATTAGTTGATGGTAGAGAATTATTGGCAGACTTGGTATTGCTTGATGTGTTAGAATTCGATGTCATTTTGGGCATGGATTGGTTGTCGAGGTATTATGCTTCAGTGAATTATAGAGAGAAAGAAGTGGTGTTCAGAATTCCAAATAAAGAAGAATTTTATTTCAAGGGTGAAAAGAGCTCCATGCCTCATAATCTCATTTCTGCCATCACAGCTCGAAAGATGCTTAGAGGGGTTTGTCAGGGTTACTTGGCAGTGGTAAGAGATGTTGAGAAAAAGAATGTGGCAATTAAGCAGGTGCCAGTGGTGTGTGAATTTTTGGTTGTCTTTCCTGAAGAATTACCAGGATTACCACCAGACAGAGAGATAGAGTTCTGTATCAATGTCATACTTGGTACGGATCCTATTTTTATGCCACCCTACAGAATGGCACTGGCTGAATTATAGGAGCTGAAAGAGTAGTTTCAGGAGTTGCTTGATAAGGGTTTCATCAGACCCAGTACATCGACTTGGGGTGCTCCGGTGTTGTTTGTGAAGAAGAAAGATGGTAGCCTTCGACTTTGTATTGATTACAGGCAGTTGAATAAGGTCACCATCAAGAACAAGTATCCACTTCCGAGGATTGATAACCTGTTTGATCAGCTTCAAGGTTCTACATGCTTCTCTAAAATAGATCTGAGATATGGGTATCATCAGTTGAGGATCAGAAGAGGTGGTGAGCCCAAGACAGCCTTTCGAACAAGATATGGCTATTATGAGTTTTTAGTAATGTCCTTTGGGTTGACTAATGCTCCAACAACCTTTATGGACTTGATAAATCGGGTACTTAGGCCATACTTGGACCAATTTGTAATAGTCTTCATTGATGATATCTTAGTTTATTCCAAGAGTGAGGCTGAGCATGTTATGCATCTGAGAAGGGTACTTCAGACTTTAAGGGAGCATAGATTATATGCCAAATTTTTGAAGTGTGAGTTCTGGTTAAATCAAGTGGCATTTTTAGGTCACATGGTTTCTAGAGATGGCATACAAGTGGACCCTAAGAAGACACAGGCTATTATGGAGTGGCCGAGACCGACTACAGTTAGAGAAGTATGGAGTTTCCTAGGTCTAGTAGGCTATTACAGAAGATATGTGAAAGACTTCTCTAAAATCGCTGCACCTTTGAAAAGGTTGACCCAGAAGAGTGCTAAGTTTGTATGGACAAACAAATGCGAAGAGCACTTCCAGTTATTAAAGGACTTGTTGACGTCAGCTCCAATTCTAACTTTGCCCTCTGGAAATGAAGGGTATACAGTGTATTGTGATGCTTAGGATTGGGCTGTGTGTTAATGCAAAATGGCCAAGTGATTACTTATGCTTCGAGGCAATTGAAGAAGCATGAGCAAAACTATCCTACTCACGACTTGGAGATGGCAGCCGTTGTGTTTTCTTTGAAAATATGGAGGCATTACTTGTATGGGGTAACATGTGAGATATACACTGATCATAAGAGCTTGAAATATATTTTCCAGTAGAGGGACTTGAATCTGAGGCAGAGAAGATGGATGAAACTCCTTAAGGATTATGATTGTTCCATTTTATACCATCCAGACAAGGCAAATGTTGTCGCGGATGCCTTGAGTAGAAAATCAGCGGGCAGTCTTGCACATATTAGCCAAAAAGAAGGCCCATTATCAAGGAGTTGCATGGGTTAATTGATCAAGGGTTACAAATGAAAGTTACCTGGAAGTGCCTTTTAGCTCAATTCAGGGTACGATCAGTATACTTGGATCGGGTTAAGGCAGCTCAGAATAGAGACCCCCAGTTGTAGAGAATTATGTATGAAGTGCAACAAGGGCAGTCACGAGACTTTATGATTGACAAAGAAGGGGTATTGCGATTAGGCACTAGGATTTGTGTGTCAAATGTTGATGACTTGAGGAAGGAGATTATGAAAGAAGCATATTTTTCTGCATATAGTGTTCATCCAGGTTCTACCAAGATGTATCATAACTTGAAGGATACTTATTGGTGGAATGGAATGAAGAGGGATATTGCAGAGTTTGTATCCAGGTGCCTGACTTGCCAGCAAGTAAAGCTTGAACATTAGAGACCCTCGGGACTGTTGCAACCTATGCCAATTCCTGAATGGAAATGGGATATGATAGCTATGGATTTCGTGATTAGGCTACCTACAGGAGGTTATGATGCTATTTGGGTGATTGTTGATAGGCTAACTAAGTCAGCACACTTCCTGCCAATAAAGAAGACGTACTCTACTGATAGACTGGCGAGACTTTATGTCAACAGGATCATTTGTCTACATGGAGTACCTGTGAGCATAGTGTCGGATAGAGGAGCCACATTTACCTCAGTCTTTTGGTAAGAGTTACACAAGGCCTTAGGTACCAGATTGGATTTCAGTATGACCTTCCACCCTCAAACAAATGGTCAGTCGGAGAGGACCATCCAGACATTAGAAGATATGCTTAGGATGTGTGTAATGGATTTTGGAGGACAGTGGGATTCACACTTGCCATTGATTGAATTTGCTTACAATAACAACTATCATGCTAGCATCGAGATGGCTCCGTATGAGGCACTATATGGTAGGAAGTGTAGATCACCATTGTGTTGGGAGATTGGTGAAAGGCAGTTAACGGGACCAGAGTTGGTGCAAGTGACTTTAGAGAAAGTCCTCATTATACAACAGCAATTAAAGATAGCCTTCAGCAGACAAAAGAGCTATGTTGACCCTAGGAGGAAGGATGTATCCTTCATGGTTGGAGACGTGGTGTTCCTGAAGGTGTCTCCAATGAAAGGAGTTATGAGATTTGGCAAGAACGGTAGGCTAGCTCCTAGATACATTGGACCATTTGAGATTCGGTCTAGAGTGGGTGAAGTGGCATATAGGCTGGTGGTATCGCCAGAACTATCGAGAATCCATCCTATATTTCATGTATCCATGCTGAGGAAATACATCCCTGATCTGTTTCATGTGTTGCAACCTCAAGCCATAGAGCTTAGCGATGATATGACTTATGAGGAGTACCCAATGGCGATTGTAGATCGCCAAATCCGACAGTTACGGACTAAGGAGATACCGATGGTGAAGGTGCTATGGAGTAACCATTCCACTGAGGATTGCACTTGGGAAACTGAAGCTGAGATGCGTGTTTCTTTCCCGTATCTCTTCCCTTATTAGCCTTGTAATTCTCTTTTTCTTTCTTTTCTTGAATTTGGAGACGAATTCATATAAGGAGGGGAGACTATAATACCCTATATTTTTATTTAAATAAAGTAATTTCCAAACTGTGTTACTAATAATTACTTTTGAATTATATTATACAATTGTTAATATTATTTTTTTAGGGTCATTAATTTTTGAAATGATTATATGTGAGTATTATTTATTTATTGTCTAAAATTTCATTGTTTATTATTATTATTATTATTATTATTATTATTATTATTATTATTATTATTATTATTATTATTATTATTATTATTATTATTATTATTATTTTAAACTACATTAACTTTATGGTTATTTATGTGTTACTATGTACCTGCATATATACATATACATATATATATATATATATATACATACTCATATATAATTAGGGTTTAATTATTATTTTATGTGTGTGCATTAATTTATCTTGTGTATATGTATGTATATATGTATGTAGTATACTTGTGAGTGTGTGAATATATGTATAAATATATATGTATATGTATAATGTGTATGAGTGATGGAGAATTTGCATATATATATATATATATATATATATATATATATATATATATATATATATATACACACACACACACACACAAACAAAAATCATAGCACCATCACCCTCAACCTTCCCTTACCGCGCGACATCCCTGACTGCCATAGTCACTGCGCCTCCCCCATCTCTGACCACCACCTGCTACCTTCTCCTCCTTCTCCCTCACCTCTGGTCGCCAGCAGAGTCGCTGGAACCCCAGAAAATAAAGGAAGCCGAGAGTTGCTCCTAGAATCGGCCAAGCTCCATCCGGCCACCATTTCACACCATTCCAGTGTCAATCCCCCCCCTCTTGCATCGGTGAGACCCATTCCAAGCTTAGTTTAAGCTTTGATCTTCTTTTGGTTGAGTTTTTGTTGATTGTTAGTTTTTGAACTCTAGGGTTTTGAATTTTTTTAGCTTGATCTAGCTTGATTCATGTAAATTCCCTTTACAAATGTGATTCCTAGTAGCTCAATCTACCTCTAGGAATTTTTGTATGATTTTTTGGAATTATTTTGATTTTTGTGAATTTTTTTAATATTTTATTATTATTTTATGAATTTTTGTAAATTAATTATTAAAAATATAATTTGGTATTTTTGGTGTTATTATGAGTTAATATTAATTTTAGAGTAAAGAAAATAAATTTTTAGAATATTATACAATTTTTAGGAATTTTTATAGTTTATGTCAAAATTGAATTATTAGGTTAAATTATATTTTTTTAGAAGAAATTAGAAGCCATTAATATGTTTTAATTATATGAAGTTGTTAATGTAGAGAAATGATTTTTGGATATTTGTATAATTTTCAAGAATTATATATATATATATATATATATATATATATATATATATATATATATATATATATATATATATATATATATATATATATATATATATATATATATATATATATATAATGATGTGTTATATAAGTTGTATATTATAAGGGTAGAAACGTAATTTTTTTAAATATAGTTATAAATAAATTTGAGTTGGTTTTAATAATAATCAAGGAAATTAAAAAGGGGTTTTACAAATTATCTACTAATTTAGATCAATTAACATTGTTTTCTCAAAATTATTTGAATATTATGTGTATTTTTTTTAGGATAAAAATGTAATTTTACGCTAATTATAGTTAAACATATATTTTAGTTAGTTTTATTAATATTTAAGAGGTTTAGAGAATTTTTATAAATTAATTGATATTTTTACTTAAGTAATGTTGATTTTAAATATTAATTCCAAAAATTATATATATTTATAATACATTATCTTGGTAATAAAAACTGAATATAAGGTTGTATTTAGTATGTTTGGTAGAATGGTTTTAATCTAGGTTATAATTATGTTTTGATAATGAAATGCAAATTGAGTTGTTTAATTTTTGAATAATTGAGATTTTATATATTTTTAGTATATGTGTATGTGTAATATGTATTTTGGAAAGTAAATGATATCATTTCTTGATGTTTTATTGAGTTGTGATCTCGGTCGGGACTAAGTGTAGTTTTGGAAGCCCAACTCGAGTGTGTATGTCTTTGGTTATTAGAAGTGCGTTTTCTATGCAAGTTTGACTCTACCTTTGGTAGAGAGATGTCCGTTTTATAGAGGAGACTCTGTAGAAATTTCGATAGATTTTCTCGTAAAATGTAATATTCGTTATGAATTTCTACCATGAATTAGGCTTTTTCCTATCTATCGTGTCTTGTCCGGTCTCCCTCGAGTCAGCCTATCATTTTACCAATTTGTTGATTTTTTATTTCAATTCCATAGTCATGTTTTAAAATTGATTTATTATTTTTTTTCTAGAGCATTTCGGAGCAGAAGCCGTGAGACCGAGGCAGACGCATAGTCGTCAGCCTTCGCATTCATCTTGTAAGTCAATAGAACGATCTGTGCGTGTGTTTACTTAAAGAATGCATACGCTCCTATTTTTAATATTTATTATATGATTTATTTAATTTAATGCTGCTATTTAAGGTTTAAAACACATTTTATTTATTTAAAAATCGATTTTGAGAAATTTTAGTAGAACGGGCTACCTGGTGGGTTTCACCAGGACTATGTGCACATGGTAGAGATTGAGAGATGGATCCGATATATATATATATATATATATGACTGGTGAATGTTAAACTGGGACGGGTGCCTCGGTGGAAGCCTATGCTCTCAAGGACCGCCAATGATTGTAAGATTAATAATGGACTAGGATGGGTGCCTCGATCGATGCCTTTGCTCTCAAGGACCACCAATGTCATATATTTGGGTTAAGTGAATGACTACGACTTGGTGCCTCAGTTGATGCCTTTGCTATCAAGGACCGGTAGTCTAGTTGGAATAAGTGGGCCTAGTTGGCCATTTAGATTTTTGGGTTTAGGGTTCTACCGAGATTTTTCAAAAGCTATACCTATACGCTATAAATTATTTTCACTACATATATATAGTTTTCAAAAAGGTTTTCAAACTATACAGCTCTTTTTATTGACTTACTCAATGAGGTCTGATTCCCCTGAACTTATTTTTTTCAGGAGCTTGGGAGTTCAACCTCAGACTACCTCCACGCCGGGTTTCTTCATCACCTGCTATTTTATGTAGGTCATTGTAAGTTGTACTGTTGTATTATTCTAGGATGCTGCAGTAGTATATGTACTAAGAATTGTATGGTTTAAGTATATTTATGTAATTTATTTGTATGAACCACGCTTATGTATAATGATTTAAGTTTGATTTATAATATGTAATGTTGAAGCATATTTTTAATAAGCACTTGATTTTGTTTATTTATAAGAAAAATCAGTTTGATAATATATTCTATTATAAATTAAAGTTTAAAATTGGAAGGCTTTATTTTTCTTTTCTTTTAGGCTTACTACGGGTTTCGGGGGCCTTATGCCTACCCATTCCTTAGTGCCAGTCACGTGCCCTCGGGTTCGGGTCGTGACATTTTTAGCAGTGGACTTCCTTGTAGGAGCCTTTGGATACTTCGATCACTTGGAAGAAGACTTAGGCCAAGCATCTTCTTTAGAAAATATTTTAGCCAAATTAGTGGGTGTGATCTTTTCAAAGTCAAAGAAGTCTAGATTAGGATGTTGAGCAAGTAGGATCCTCCAACACTCAAACTTGTTAGCCTCAAAAAATCCCACAACCATCTTTTGATAATTTTTCTTATCACCTTCATAGGATTTCCATCTTTTGATAATTTTTCTTATCACCTTCATAGGATTTCTTTACTTTAGAAAGTTTTTTGTCCAAATCCAAAAGCTTGGAGTCCTGCCCCTCGATCTTTGAAGTAAGATGGGCTTGATAATGTTTGAGATCCTTAACCCTCTTCTAGCTTGCCTCGGCCTCAGATTTGGCCTCATCATGCTTTGTTTAGTAAAGTTCATGTGCCTTTTTTTTATCTCTACTTTCTTTTCATAAATTATGGCTATTGTACGAACCTCCATCTCCTTTAATTTGTATTGGCTTTTCAGGAAATAGTAGTTATTATTAGCCAGCAGTAAGGCCTGAGTCATCTAAAAGAAAAAAGAAAAGGTCATAACTCAGAATACATATACATATAAACATAAGCAACAAAGAATGTTTGATCATGGAGTTGAACAGCTCCTTCTTGTCCATGTCCATCCACTGCTAGATGTCTTTAAAGAGTCATAAAGACTCGACATATTGATCCCTAACTTAAGAATTCAAGGTACTAAGAGACTTTATTTTCTTTAAGATCTATTTTCTCAAATTCGAGCATCCAAAAATTTTTGGGCGTTTGACAAACACCTCACCACTTAGATTCTTCTCCTCAGTATACAAGTCCTAGTTCTGGGATCACTTCTTACAAATCTCTAATATTTCCTTATGAGAAGTATCAACCATAGCTTTTCCTTTATCACTAAGTCTAAGATCAACTAGGACCTCTGAAACACTTAGTTCTTGAGCAGGTGGAGTTCTCTACATATCCCTTTGGTTCTCCAGCTCATCATTTAAAAGTTGTATCCCATCTATAAAGGCAAAAAAGTCAGCCATCTATAAATAAAAATCAAAGAGTTAGAATATACCTTCAAAAGATCAAGTACCTACCATCAACAATTTCATCACTAGGATAAACTCTCTAGATATATCTCCAAGAAAGATCTCCAACAAATCTCATTTCAATTATGCTTTCAATATAAAGTTTGGACACCAAATCTAGGTCTTCTTTAGGCAATTATAAGGGGGGGTGGTGCAGTACCTTCTGACATTCATCAACCCATAGGCATCGAATAACGATGAAGTTTGAAGGATGTTTAATCACAAAAAATCTATGCCTTTAGGACTGTCGTAAATCTGGAAGCTTAACAAATAGACTCTGATGGGGCACAATTGATAATGAGAAGTCAACTACCCTTTCTTTTTATTCAAACTATACATATATCGGAACATATTTAAATCTGGTTCTCTGCCTTCCTTATGCATAAGCTCTATGTAAAATCCTATAGCTATTGGGGTGCAGTTGCACAAGTGCTATGTTAAACCTATTCAAAAAATTCTTCACAAAAGGATCCATGGGAAATCTTAAACCTCCCTCTAGTTGGTCAGTGTAAACGACCATCGTCACCATGTCTAAGAAATAGTCATGAGCCCTAAAGTTCCTTTATACAATATGAAGCACATACCTTTGAGCAATGTCATACCTCCTCCTATACCATGCTAGTATATCATTATCTACTTTCAATTCAAATAGGTCAGATTTTACTACATAAGTATCAGGCCAATAATAATGAAAAATAATGAATAACCATCAACCATATATATCAAACAAGTGATTAACATTCAACTCTCACTAACATATAGTAATTTTTTTTCTCTTTTTACATTTTCTTGAATGAAACAGTTGGGGACTAAATACTACTAGAGACAAGCCATACATGCACCCAAATCACAAAAAAAAAAAAAAATCTTTACTTTCAATATGATTAACCCATAAAAGTAAAAAATCACACAAATCAATAGTTGAGTAATAATCAAACTCCATTCCTAAAATAGTACAAGAAAAAAAAATTATCACTTAGTACTTCCAAAATGAAATACTGATTAAGAAAAAGGAAGATCCTTTAGTTCGCTTAATCTTCAATAGAAAAGAGAAAGATAGCAACTGCCTTTCTCGAATGAAATTGTTTATTGGCCACACTTTTCAAAAGGGTCAATAAAAAAAGTGAAAAAACAAACTCCAAAAACCTAAAATAATGGGAAGATTCAGTAGAGAAGATGAGAATTATAAAATCTCTGCAAATTTGGAGTTATGGGTATTTATTTTTTGATTAAAAAAATACTAGGATTGAATTATTGTTATTATATGGTCGATTTCTGAGATTACAGATGAGAAATGGATGTTTCTGGAGGAAAACAACAACCCAACTCTGAGAGACGACAAAATCAAATTAAAGGGTGGGACTTGAAGGGAAGGAGATTGAGATTTAAGATGATGATGATGATGAATAAGAAGAATAAGAAGAAAAATAGAGGAAAAGATGTGATTGAAGAAAAAAGAGAAAGGTGGTTTTAGTTGTGATTGAAGAAGGTGTAATCATGTAATTATTTTTATGCTATAAGGCACTTATATAATTTTAGAACATTTGGGGTATTTTTGGTTGTGTTTTGGGGCATTTATGAAAAATCCCCTTCGTAATAAGCTTAGTCATTAGTTTATAACTCAAATTACAAAGACTGATTGGTCTATGATCTCTTAAATATTTGTATTTCCTTTTTTGGGATCAAGATTAACAACATTTAATTAAGATTTAGGGGAATCTCTTTACCCTCCATCACATTCATACATTTTTAGGTTCATTATATCCCACTAGGTTAAAAAAGCTAGCATGGAGCCTATTAAAACTT
Organism: Mallotus nudiflorus; assembly: GCA_947683625.1. Taxonomy (NCBI): domain Eukaryota; kingdom Viridiplantae; phylum Streptophyta; class Magnoliopsida; order Malpighiales; family Euphorbiaceae; genus Mallotus; species Mallotus nudiflorus. The sequence continues at coordinate 425,538 of CANTUR010000464.1, forward strand.
AGGATTTCAAATGACTTTATGTTAAAAAAATACTCCCCTTACCTTCAAAATTGAGACCTCAACCTGAAGCAATTCTAAGTTCTCTTGAGTTATAATAGGAAACATGTTCTTGGTTAGATACAATGGCAGACTATCACTTCACTTTGAATGAACGATCTTAAAGAAGTTAATTACATGGGCATTTTAGTAGCACAATGTCCTTTATTATATAACCTTATTCATCCTTTAAGTATTCAATTCAATTCTTCTTTCTTCTTTGAAATGTTTTCCTATGAAAATAAGTGGTATTTTAATCCCCCTAAAATCTAATTAATTCAAAACTTCTTGAGCCAAAATATTTCATCTTAAAGTAAGACATCTTCCAATTCATTTTAGAGTCATGATTCCAAATCAAATAAATTCCTTGTGATGTGAGTTTCAAATGCACGTTATATACCCCTAATTGAGCCAATAGTCGTGTCACAACCCGAATCCATAGGGTATGTGATCAACACTAGGGAATAGGAATACATAAAGTAATTAAAACGCATAGTAAGCCTTAAGGAAAATTTCAATAAACTATAGCGAAATAAATTAAATGAAATGTTTAAATGATATAAATAACACAAATAACATGATATCCAAAAAAATATTTGATAAAATATAATAATCAACATTAGTACAAATCTTTAATACAGTAATAATCCATAAAATATAATATATCAATTAACCATTACTACTACTGCAGTGTTCTAGAATTCAAATACATACATAATACATCTCATATAGACCTACATAAAATAGCCGGAGAAGAAGAAACCCAGCGTAAAGTAGACGAACTAACAGAAGACTCTCGAGTTCTTAAAAAAAAATAATTGAGGGGAGTCAGTCCTCATTGAGTAAGTTAATAAAAGAAATGTATGTAGTGTGAAAATCTTCTTCAAAAATATATTCATAAAAGTATAAGATTTATAATTTAAAATAACTAATTTATTGAAATACTCTTTTACTGAAATAAAGTATTTAAAAAATCATAAAATGGTATAAAAATACAATAAGTTTCCTTAAATCATTTTTATAAGAAAACTATGTAGAACCCTAGTCCAAAATTCTTATAGTCTTTCCGTTCTCTTACAATCCAAAGACTGCCAGTTCCCGAAAGCAAAGCATCAATCGAACTACCAGCCATAGTCAATTCACTTAAACCAACATTTACTGGCGGTTCCCAAGAGCAAATTATCATCGAGCTACCAACTCCAATAATATATAAATCACGCCTAAGAGCAAAGCATCATCTAGTAATATAACTTCCAACACTCACTCTCAATCCTACCGGTGCGTATACAATCCTAATGAAACTCATCAGGTAGCCCATTCTACCGTAGTTTATTTTAAAATAAATAAAACAAGGAAGATTACAATAAAATAAATTTAAAATAAAATTAACTAATCATATAAAAATTTAATATAAACATGCTTATATAACCATAGCAAATAATAAGAGAATTTAACCCAAATATATTCTTGTAATAATATAATTCTTTTGATAAATTCTCCCATTTATCAAAATCAATAAATTTGCATTTAATATAAAATATCCTACATACAGTTCAGTTATTAACTTACAGGTTGAATGTGCTCCTCTACGCAATCGTGCTCGACCCAAACTATCGACTTAATTTGAGGCACGGCTAAAGAAAAGAAATAAATAAAAGAGAATTAAAAGCGGAAATCCTATAAATCTCTAGATTTTTAAGGAAAGACTCGATTAAAATATGACTTTAATAAACTCGACCTAATGTCATGTTTTATGAGAAATCTACTGAAAATTTGACAGAGTCTCTTCTGTAAAACGGACATCTCTCTACAAAAGTAGGGTCAATCTTGTAAAAAAAAAACACTTCAAATACCAGCAACAACTCCAAATCTCAGTTTAGGCCTTTAAACTACATTTTATACCCAATCAAGAACCAATTTTACAAATCACAATTTATAACAGTAAAATTCCATTTAAATACCAAAATTAATTTATTTACACAAATAAAGCATAAAAGACATTTATTTACAAGATAAATAATAAAATCCACATTAATAATCAAATTATATTATAAAAGCCTTTATTCTAATTTTTTAAATTAAATAGCATCTAATTACCGATAATCATTTAAATTATTCAATTATATAATTAAACAACTGAAAACTCATTTAAATCTTAAAATCATAAATACAATTTTATTCGATATTATTCCGATAATTACTAATAATTAGCTAAAAATATAAATTAATTCATAAAAATTATTTTAATATTATTTATTACTCAAAACTATCCAAAACATAATAATTCACCATAATTTTAATTAAAATATAAAATTTACTAATTTATACTAATTTTTCTCAAAATTCATTTTTGACATAAACATTTGGAAATTTATAATAAAAATTCGGTACATAATTTTAATAAACTTTCTTAACAAAACTTGCTTAAAATAACTAGTAAAATATATTGAAAATATGAAAATTTATAATAAAAATTCGGTACATAATTTTAATAAACTTTCTTAACAAAACTTGCTTAAAATAACTAGTAAAATATATTGAAAATATGAAAATTTTTGGGCTCGGGAACGTTGTCATGAGCAGTAACCCAAGACCCCGGGAATCCAAAAATTCATAAAAATTCACAAAAATTATTTTCAGAAATCTTAAAATACCCATAATAATCTGTCCTAAAGAACCAACATCAAATTGACATTCAATTTCACAATTTAATAAAAGTACCCAAAATTAAATTTTGTAAAATTAGAATTGTTACTGGTTAAATTTCTTGAAATTGATCGAGGATTATCGAAGCCCAAGTCAAGAGCTTCGATTCAAGCCCAAACTTGGTCAGATAACTCACCAGAATTGCATTGGCCTCCACTCCCTTCTGACATCGATCATTCGCACACGAGGAAGGACATGCCTAGTGACTGTTGCTACTACTAGTGTGACGTTCGATGGAGCAACGACGTGCAGAACGCGGTCTGGCATGGTGTTGGTGGCGAGGTGGCATATGGTGGTGGTTGTTGTCCAAGAAGAGGAAGAAAACGGGAAGAGAAAAGAAAAAGAAAGGAAAAGAAAAGAAAAGAAAAGAAAGGAAAGAAAGAGAAAAAAAAGGAGGAAGAAAAGTAGGAAAAAAATAAAATAATAATAATAATAAAGCATATAAAATTTATTTATTTAATTTATTAATATTCAAATAACTATAGTTTAAATTTACTCATTAAAATTCATAATTTTTCTTAATGAATAATAATAATAATAATAATAATAATAATAATAATAATAATAATAATAATAATACTGATACGGGGAATTCATTTGATTTTTACAATAATAAATATCACAATTTAATAAAAATAATATATATAATTATTGACATTTGATGCAGCGAAAGACTAGAGTAAAAAGGATAAACGTTGCAAGCCGTTGAATCACACATGATTGGCCGTTTTGTTTTGCACACAAATGTCAGGAAATAGGCATCCAAGAATTCGCTAATTCACAAGAACACCGAATTTGGAAAAACAATAATTATGAATAATCAATTCAATAAAAACTACCTCACATAGCCTTAAGACTTACATATTTATAGAGTGACACAAACATACCAACCCTAACCCTAATTTTAAGTAGGACATAAAATAAAGACAATTCTAACTAAGGTAGGAAATCAAATCCCTAACAATATAGGAAAGTTTATAATGAATTATATATGTTGCCCATTATTTTGCAAGCTCATTAAAAGGCATATTACTCCGCATCATTCCCTCTATAGTAGAAAAAATTCATCCTCGAATTTCACCCAAATATTGTGAAACAAATTTGCTCACAAATACATATAACATCATAGATCCACCATCACCATCAACTTGTAATTCCTTTTAAATAGTAATTAAAGGAACACAATAATAAAGAATTTCATCAATACCAATGAAGTCAATATATTCAATATTGCCTTCATCCTCTTCATTAAATATTGGCTCATCTCTAATAAACGCATCTTCATCTTCACCGTCATTAGTATCATAGAATAAGCTCTCTTCATAATACTCTATTGGCATGATTAATAAAGATAAGTTCGGCTCTAATACTAACTGATGTAGTGGAAGACTAGAGTAAACATTGCAAGCCATTGAATCGCGCACGATTAGTCGTCTAGCAACCTTCTATAACCTGTTGATTTAAGCATAAAAGCCAGGAAGTAAGCATCAAAGAATTCACTGATTCATAAGAACACCGAATTTGGAAAAATAATAATTATGAATAATCAATTCAACAAAAACTACCTCATATAGCCCTAAGGCTTACATATTTATAGGGTGGCACAAACCTACCAACCCTAACCCTAATATTAATTAGGAAATAAAATAAAGACAATTCTAACTAAGGTAGGAAATCAAATCCCTAACAATATAGGAAAGTCAAATAATAATAATAATAATAATAATAATAATAATAATAATAATAATAATAAATAATTATATATGTTGTCAATTGTTCTACAAACTCATTCAAAGGCTTGTTGCTCCGCATCAACATTGAAATCCCATAATTTAATCTCATAATTTAATTTATAAAAATTCAGATTATTACAAGTTGAGACTTCCTTTTAAAGAAATTGTCAAAGATGCACATATTCCATTCTTTTGCTTTAATGACAAAATTTTCAACTATTTTATTGAAATCACCCTTATAGTTCCAGGAGCTCAACACAAAATTCTTAAAATCAACTAGGAAGAAATTTGAATGGCCTCAACTAAGGCATAACACTCCTTTTTCTACTAAATCGAATTCGGTTAAGACAATGATTCCATTGAATTTTTGGAAGATGATATACACTGGTCTTAGAGAATCTATGAAATTGATAATCATTACAAATGGCTTGATTTAGTCTTTCAAAGAGCATACCTTTCGACCATATGAAATTGGAGCCCACATATATATCGTTTCTTTTTTCCATCCATAATTGAAAGAATTTAAAAACCCTAATTCTATTTTATGACCCTTTCTTTATTTTATATATGACTAAGAGCATCTTCAATCCACTCTTTATTTAGCCTAAACTCTTTATTATAAAGAGAGATGGTAAAAAATAGGACTCGAACCCACTCTTTAAATCTAACTTATAGATTAGAGAGTGAGTTTGACTCTCTACATGTAGAGAGATAAAATTCACTCTCTATACAAAAAGGTTAATTAATGCAGTTTTATTTTCTATACATATCTTTTTTTTTCTATTGTCTTCTTTTATTATCTAAAATTTTTTTCTCTTCCTCCCTTAATATTCAAAAATTAACATTAAATGCTTTTAAGATAAAATAAAATGAAAAATAAAATATAAAGAGTGCACTGGAGTTAAATAAAATTATTTACTTTTTATATTGCAAAATTTCTTAAGATGCTCTTTATTTTAAAGAGTACCATTGAAGATGCTCTAATTGAATTAAAATCAACCCCGAGGACCTAGGGCTCTCTTGTAATATTGTGCAGAATTCCCCATAGCCTTTTTCAAATTCTTGGGTTTGGACTAGCATACATAATGATGACAAAGGACACAATGACCCATCTTTCTTTAATCACTACATGCACAAACTACCAATTATTCTCAATAATCTTGATCTTTATATTTTGCCTTCAAAACAACTAGATGCCTCCTGAAAACCCATAGCTTACACTCAATAAGAATAGGGAAAATTGTTGGCTATAATAATATTGGCTCCAAAAGGGCAATTAAAGTAGGCTTGTTTGCCTGTAATTGCGAAGACGTCGTTCCTTAGCAATATCATCACATGATCGATAAATCCATAAAAGAGGATTCATTCATTGTAACCAACAATAGTCTCGATTCTTTCCTTCTCATCCTCATCAACACTAGAGTTCTCTTCCTCAGATATAAAGGATTCATTCATTATAACCAACAATAGTCTCGATTCTTTCCTTCTCATCCTCATCATCACTAGAGTTCTCTTCCTCAAATATAAAGGTTTCATCATCATCACTAATTTTCGAGGTGCATGTTTCATCATTCTTAGCTCTATCATGAAAATTAAACAAAACCCCCTCTGCCTCCATCACACTAGTATCTAGCAAATAGTTACAAGGCCTGGTGGAACAAATGCAACCTAAGCAAGATTCAATAACAAATCATAAGCATGCTTAGCAACCCAATCTGCAACCTTGTTAACACTACGTTTAACAAAATGAAATCTATAGTTTTGGCAATATCTTCCTCTTTTATTAATGGATCATGTTGCATTATATATCCTTGATTATCGCCTTCCATCACTGTTCAAAATGTCAAAGCAAGACCTTGTAGCATGGAAAACTACATTGATGTGCTTTATGGTTCCCAAAATTATCTCTTTCTTTCCTAACCTAGTATCATCCCTTTTGAGAAGCAATCCCGCTTGTTCTTCCTGCTCCATCGCTATAGGAGCTTTGCTAACCTCTATTCCTTCTAACAATCCCATATTTGTACCAGCTCCCTTATTTGGGCACATTCCAACTATATGCCCCCACTTTTCCACAAATAAAACAAATCTTTGGATAAGCACTCGTATTCCCCCTTTTGCATTTTTCACATCTAAAAGAAATTACGAGCATAAAGGCTTTTCTAAGTCTGAACTACAATATGAGCAAACTTTCCTCTAACCTTCAGTGTTGTATGATGGACAATATGTTAACAATATCTAATGTTTGATTTCCCCACCAAACGAAAAAAATAAATGAAAGTTGCTTACCCTCACTAATAAAAAATAGCAATGCTTCCTATTATTCATCTATAAGTAATTCATGAACCCAATAAATAGAACATAGGCAGAAAAACTTTGCTCTCCTTATGGGTTGAACTCAAAAATCCTGGAACAATCAGAGTTTATTTGACCATCGGAACTAGAATCATCAAATACAATAAATATATAAATAAACAAATAACTAGAAAAATATAAACATAATGGTGCATTAAAATTAAAAAGAAGGTCGAGGGTGCAGTAGTTTTTTTCCATTAATATAAGAACCACGTATATGTTTCTCCAGCTGAATTTTGGGCGACTAAAAAAATCGACCAGATCCAATCCAACATTATCAATCTTTTGATTTCACCTGCGACTACATCATTGATGTTAGACCACAAACACTTCCTATTTTTGTTTGTAGCCTTCCTCATAGTTCCAGAGAGAATTGCCATGACCAAGTTTCTTCCAATTGTAGGAGATTTAAGTGACTCCTTCATTAGTGTTGTAGTTTGTCTTCCATCTGCCACTTTTCATCAATTGCAGAAGGGACTTGATTCGATCAATTCTTTTCCTTTACTTTTGATAACTTTACATATTCCGTTTTCATCCAGAGAGTTTCATGATAATTTCCTATCCAAGCATCAGCTTACCAAACCTATTATTCTAAGCCATAAGCTAAAGAAAATCATATAAAATTCATAGTATTAGTCATTAAACAATATGTTTGCATGAACAGAAGCATCTACAGAAGTTCTCACTCAGTATTTTACAGCCTATCTTATCCCACTTGAAAAAAATAATAATAAATAAGGGATACAGAAACAGAAATTGGAAGATGTGAGCATCACCCACTTGAAGAGTGTGATTCTTTGCCACCAAGTGTCTGAATAATTGCTTCTAAAAGTTTAATTTCATTATCTCGCTTGGATATTTCTTCTTGCTTTGCACGCAGCTCTTCCATGTGCAGTTCAAACACCTCTGTGGCACCATAATGCAATATATGAATAAAATTGTCAACCACAAACTCAGTTATAGGTCTATTTTCTTGGTTCTTAAGGACAGGAGAAACAACCCAGCAACAAAAGCACCATGTATATTCAAAATGCAAAATGGAAATAGAGCTGCTGCATTGCACATTGGCTCACATCATCATGCATTCTTCCTACACATGGGTCCTTAATGAATCATGGCACCATCATAAAAATTGAAACTAACATCTACACTTCCTAATTGGATTGAATGAGAGTTGAATCTTTCATGTCAAATTGTAGTTGTTTTCCAATTTTTACAAAATTTCCAGCTGTTAACAGAAGCTTGAAAGAATAAAAGATGAATATCTATATACATAGCCTGAATCTGATGCTAGTTTTAAAAGCTGTTATATATTCTAGATTATGGAATGTTTAGAATTACAGTACTTGGCTTTGCTTTGATTCCATAATGTAGGAATCTTAACGAAAGCTTCTTCCTACTTTTAGCATATCTCTTGCAAAGTAAATAAAGCTTGGTCCTCCATGTTCAGGGTTTCATACCAGTGACACAACTATTGCTGATTACTCCAAAATGGTGACTTTCAAATGCACACATATAGGAGATTGCCACAGTTATTTCCCCCTCTTATTTGTCTAGTGAGTTAAGGATAAAAGACACAGATGCAATGGACATACTTGTGGTGTTCTCAAGTTCTCTGGTAATTTCTTGTTGATGTAATTCAGCAGCCTTTTGTGTTGCCTTAGCTTATCGCTTTTCTGCACGGGCACAAGCAGTAGCAGAAATGGCAGCATCAAGTTCTCTTTCCAACGTCTCTACCCTTTGTTCAAGCACCTAGATAAAAATAATCTGCATTATTTCACAGATTTTCAAGATACCTTGACATACCTTACAGAAGTTGCAGGCACAATAAAGAAAGGACAGCACATAAAAGATAATATTCTATGGCATGCAGCAAATACATAAGCAGTCGATGGAATTTATAAAAGTATTATCTCATAATAAAAATTGTATCCTAACAGTCCACCTACTATTGCTTGAAATCCCAGTCAATTAACTGATTATTTTGGAGTTCATTTATACAGTAATAATCAATTACAAGCATAAAACTCTAAGAATTTTAATGATCTATGAATTTTTGTTTTTATATTACTTCAGCTAAGATGAGTCTTGTGTGGAGTAATTGTCAATAATATAATTCTGATGTCATTACAAGCATATGCACCCAACTTGTTTATATCTTTATTAAACTCCAATCAAGAACCTCCTAGGCAACTGACTAAAGCAAGGCGGATTCCTATTTAAGGTCTGTTAGAATTTTACCGAGCAGATGAGAATGTTGTGCCAGTAATTTCCAAAACAATGTTGTCATTCATCAGATAGCACAAACTATAAATAACAAATACCAAATGCAAAATGAAGGTAGTAATTTTTTTCTGGGAGCTGTGTTGATGATTTAGGAACCTTACTAAATCGGCATAAAGTTCAAGTAATACAAGGCTAAAAGTCAACAACAAAGGAGCTTTGGAAAAAGCTTGAGGAAATGTACCGGGCTAAAAGTCTTTCAAATAGGTTATATTTGAATGAGCAATTTCACAAATTTTAAATGAAAGAAGGTACAAAAATTTCTAACCGTCTTAGTGTACTAAATGGGATTGTTTCTGAAGTGGAATCTATTTGAGTGAAATTGATGATTAAAATAAAGTGTTGAGACTTATATGGTCTCTTCCACCTTTCTATGAACACATGCAAACCATTTTAACATACGAAAAAGAAAATGCTAATTTTTTAGAAGTGACTAATAAGCTGATTTCTACAAAAGGCTGAAAAATGGAGAAAATAAGTCTTCTGAAAGTACAACATTGTCAATTTGTGGAAATGGAAGGAAGAATAAAGACTTCAAAAAGAAAATTATTTGCTGGGGATGTGGGCAACCTGGACATGTAAAAAAGGATTGCAAAAATAGTAGAGCTAATTTGGTTAATGACTCCAAAAGTAATGCTATTAATGCAATCGTCTTTGAAGAAGGAGACGATAAACTTTTTATATAAGGAAAGATATATATCCTCATGGCATGATAACTACCAATTGAGTTGCTATGGAAAAGGATGTATGATAGGTAGCATGTTCATAATTTGCACACAAGCATTGATTGATAATTGATGCAAGGTGTGTGGTGGAATTGATGTCGATGGCTAATGAACTTCCTAGAAAGTCAATATTAAAAATTGATGTCAATGGAATTGATAGTGAATTCTAAGTGTGTACACTCTTATGGTGGAATATGACAATTCTTGTTTTTTGAATTATGACTGACATAGGTGATTGTGAGGTAACTGTTGTTCTTTATTTTTAATCATAGGGAAGATTTGTGAAAAAATTGTTTGAAATTTTCCAAAGTGGAGATTTATTGTGTTGTAAAATTCCCACATCGAGAATTTGAGAGAAATAGGGATGAGTCTTTAGTTATAAATAGATTTCTTCCCCCTTTGATTAATGTATGTCAATCACCACTTGTGTTTGGTGTACCATTGAAAGTTATCAGCTATACTAGTAGAAAATTTATGGAAAATTTTCTTGGGTATACTTGAATGTTTGGGTGTGAGTGAGAGTTAAATATTTTGTAGTGTAGTTGTAATAAATTTTCACATAGTGAATATTTTTCTCTTGGTTGTCTCTTGACAACACCCGTGGTTTTTCTCCATTTGGGAGTTTTCTACCTTACATTATTGTGTGTTTCTTTTTTTTATTTTTCAAGTATTTTTATTCAAGTTGTGATCTATATGGGTAAAGGTATTTGTTACATCGTAAGGGCCCATTTTCCCTAACAGTATTGACGATTTAGGAACCTTACTAAATTAGCATAAAGTTCAAGTAAGACAAGGTGACAATTTGCAAAATCCACAATGATCTTATGCACATCAATTATGATGTCAAGCCCATGCCCATGATTTAATAGCATATAAGGGTTCCATACTGCATTGTGTTCTAGATAGACAAAGATGAGTGTCCATTTTTGTGCATTTGTGAAAAGAACATGTCTGAATGTGTCTCAAGTTTGATGGAGAACATACAGCCTAGCTCAAAATGTACCATCTGCTTCATTAACATGCTATAGCAGACTTCAAGCAGGCCACTAACAGTAAATTTTAAAAAATGGTAAACTAACTCTAAACAACGAAAATCCCAAACACAAATTAAATAAAAAGTAGAATATTACATTAGAGCTGCCAAAGGAACTTTATTTGGTAAAATCAAGGGATAAAAATTTCAGAGCACACATGTATAGTAGAATATGACAAATTTTCTTTGAATGTTAAAGTTTGATATTTTTAACTACTTTCAAATTGTTGAGAATTATTAGCTAAGTTTTAGATAGTTTTGTTATTGTTTGGTTAATAAATCCCTATCTTTATGGGTTATTTAGTCGTTTGATTTATCTAGAATTGATCAGTAGTAGTGGTTCCTTTAATTTCTATCTTTCTGTTGCTGTAAGGTTATTTATAAAGCCAACTTTCCCATTCAATAAGACAACAGTTTTCTCCTTCAAAATTATTTTCTTCTTCTTTCTTTCTTGTTCTTAACATTTGGTATTAGAGCCTCTACAAGGGGCTTGGTTCTTTTAGAAGCAGCAGTCTTCTTAGACAATGGCGACAGAGAAACATTTGTGCAACTAGCCGTTCCGAAGTTTGATAGGCATTATGATAATTAGGCGATGCTCATGGAGAATTTTCTGCACTCAAAGGAATATTGGGGATTGGTAAAGAATGGAATTACTACTGCAGTAGAAGGTGCTACTGATGCACAAAAAAATAACATTGAGGAACAGAAGCTGAAAGACTTGAAAGCCAAAAACTATTTATTTCAAGCGCTAGATCATACGATTCTGGAGACGATTCTTAATAAGGGTACAGCAAAGAGCATATGGGATTCAATGAAGCAAAAATATCACGGCACAACAAGGGTGAAGCGTGCACAACTGCAAGCTCTTCGCAAAGAGTTTGAAATTCTTCATATGAAGGCAGGGGAATCGGTGAATAAGTATATTGCTCGAACTCTCATTATAGTCAATAAGATGAAGGCTAGTGGTGAGGTGATGGGAAATGATGTTATTGTTGGAAAGATTTTGAGATCCATAACTAAAAAGTTTAATTATGTTGTTTGTAGCATTGAAGAGTCTAAGGATACAAGTATAATATCCATTGATGAATTGCAAAGCAGCTTGCTCGTGCATGAACAATATATAGGATCTCATGATAAAGAAGAACATGCTTTAAAGATCACTTACGGAGATCGATTTGGTGGATAGGTTAGAGGTCGTGGAAGCTACAGAGGAAGAGGTAGAGGCAAAGGCAGACAAAGCTTTGATAAAGCCATGACAGAATGTTACAGATGTCATAAGCTTGGGCATTTTCAATGGGAAGGTTCAAGCAAAGAAGCAAACTATGTAGAGACCCAAGAGGAGATGTCGTTAATGGCATTTGTGAACGTGGAAAAAGGAGATAGAGAAGATACTTGGTTTCTTGATTCAGGATGCAACAATCATATGTGTGGAAAGGAGTATTTCATTGATTTTGATGAAAACTTCACAGATACAGTGAAGCTTGGCAACAACATAATTATGGTTGTAATTGGAAAGGGGAATATAAGGCTGCAAGTAGATGGAATGGTACAAAAAATCACAGGAGTGTTCTATGTACCAAAACTGAAGAATAACTTGATGAGCATTGGGCAGTTGCAAGAAAAGGGGTTGGCTATTCTATTTCAAAACAATAGATGCAAGGTGTATCATTCGGAAAGAGGATTGATCATGGATACAAAGATGTCAGGCAATCGAATGTTCAGACTACATGCAGTATCTTAGCCTGTTATGCCAAGTTGTTTAAGCACAACAACAGAAGAAACGGTTAAACTTTGGCATTGCAGATACAGACATTTGAGCTATAAAGGCCTAAAGACACTTCAAGAGAAGAACACGGTAAGCGGGCTACCAGAATTGAAGTCTCCTTCAAAGCTATGCGATGATTGTATGGTAGGAAAGCAACATAGAGCCTCATTTCCTAAGAAAAGCAATTGGAGGGTGACACAAATCCTTCAGTTAATCCACGTTGATATTTGTGGACCACTCAAGCCTAATTCTAATAGTGGAAGGAGGTACCTAATTACTTTTATTGATGATTCTAGTAGAAAAATTTGGGTTTACTTTCTCGCAGAAAAAGCAGAAGCATTTGTCACTTTTAAAAATTTCAAAATCCATGTTGAGAAAGAAACAGATTCAACTATCAAATGTTTGTACACTGATCGAGGAGGAGAGTTTATGTCACAAGAATTTAAAAAATTTTGTGATAATAATGGTATTCAAAGACAACTAACAGCAGCATACTCACCGCAACAAAACGGAGTCACTGAGCGTAAAAATAGGATGATTATGAATATGGTTCGCAGCATGCTCTCTTCAAGGAAAGTTCCCAAAACTTTCTGGCCTGAAGCTGTAAACTGGACGGTGCATGTTCTAAATCGACGTCCAATGCTTGTATTCAAAGATCGAACTCCAGAAGAAGCTTGGAGTGGAGACAAACCTTCAATTGAGTACTTTTGAATTGTTGGCTGTATTTCTCATGTTCATATTTCTTATAAGAGGAGAAATAAGTTAGATGATAAGAGCCTACAATGTGTATTGTTAGGAGTTAGTGATGAGTCAAAGGCATATAGGCTCTATGATCCAATTTCACAAAAAATCATAATAAGTAGAGATGTTGTGTTTGAAGAAAATAGGTTTTGAGATTGGGATCAGAAGTATGAGAAAGCAATTGAGTGTGATTTAGAGTGGAATAATGATGAAAATGGAGCTGCCGAGACTGATTGGAAGAAGTGGAAGGTGAATCTGAATTTGATGTTGATGTAGGAGAAGAGAGTTCTTTGGGCTCTTTGAATGGAGATGCTACTTCAAGCTCAGATGAGGGAAGAAATAAGAGATAGCCTAGTTGGATGAAAGATTATGTGTCTGGAGAAGGCCTTTTCGAAGAAGATAACAAAGCTCATTTGGTCATTTCTGCAACTGATGATCCAATGCATTTTGAAGATGCTATTAAAAGTGAGAAGTGGAGGAAAGCAATAGATGTTGAAATGGAAGCAATAGAAAGAAATAACACATCAGAATTGGCTGAATTACCTGAAGGAGCAAAGAAGGAGGGTGTGCAATGGGTTTACAAGACTAAGATGAATGAAAATGGAGAGGTTGACAAGTACAAGGCAAGGTTGGTTGTAAAGGGTTATGCGCAAGAATATGGAGTGGACTACACTGAAGTTTTTGCACCTGTTGCGCATATGGAAACAGTCAAGTTAGTTGTGGCATTTGCAGCGCAAAGAGGATGGGTTGTCTATCAACTAGATGTGAAGTCTGCATTTTTACATGGTGAGTTAAATGAGAATGTGTTTGTGGAGCAGCCAAATGGTTACATTCAAAATGGAAATGAGCATAAGGTGTACAAATTAAAGAAAGCACTTTATGGGCTTAAGCCAGCGCCACGTGCATGGTACAACCAGGTGGAAGCTTATTTCATCAAAGAAGGTTTCGAGAAATGCAATTATGAGCACACTTTGTTCATCAAAAGACAAGACAGCAAAGTCGTAATTGTTAGTCTTTATGTGGATGATTGTTTCTGGTAATGATGAGTTGATGATTGTTGAGTTCAAAGATTCAATGAAGCGCGAGTTCAACATGACAGATCTTGGTAGGATGCGGTACTTCCTTGGTCTTGAAGTTCTTCAAAAATCTAATGGCATTTTTATCAGTCAACATAAGTATGCATTAGAGGTGCTGAAGAGATTTGGAATGGATAAGAGTAACTCGGTTCATAATCCAGTTGTTCCTGGTTTTAAGCTTGTGAAGGATGAAGGAGGAGTTAAAGTAGACAAGACTTATTATAAACAAGTCGTAGGCAGTCTTATGTATCTTACGGCTACATGACCAGACATGATGTTTGTGGTAAGTCTTATAAGTCGATATATGGAAAATCCTACTGAGATGCACTTGCAGGTTGCGAAACAAGCATTAAGGTATTTGAAGGGTACAACTGAATTCGGAATTTTTTACAAGAAAGGAGGAGATGAAGAACTTGTTGCCTACACAGATAGTGATTATGCTGGGGACTTAGAAGACAAGAAAAGCACTTCAGGATATGTGTTTCTTCTATCTTCAGGAGCAGTGTTATGGACTTCTAAAAAGCAGCCAGTGGTAAGTTTATCTACTACGAAGGCTGAATTTATTACTGCTGCATCATGTGCATGTCAAGCAATATGGTTGAGAAGGGTTTTGGAAAATTTGGGTCAGAAGCAAAAAGAAACTGTCACTATTTGTTTTGATAGCAGCTCAGCAATTAAACTTTCAAAGAATCCAGTTATGCATGGTCACACTAAGCATATAGATGTGCGTTTTCATTTCCTTCGAGAGCTGACAAAGGATGGTAGCGTGGAGCTTGCTCATTGTAGTTCGGAAGATCAATTGGCAGATGTGATGACAAAGCCTCTCAAGCTAGAGCAGTTCTTAAAGTTGTGGAAATACTTAGGAGTTTGTTCTATTATTGATATAAATTGAAGGTCTCAGATAGTCTCAGACATTTCAGTTTAAGGGAGGAATTGTTGAGAATTATTAGCTAAGTTTTAGATAGTTTTGTTATTGTTTGGTTAATAAATCCCTATTTTTATGGGATATTTAGTCGTTTGATTTATCTAGAATTGATCAGTAGTAGTGGTTCCTTTATTTTCTATCTTTCTGTTGCTCAGTAGTAGTGGTTCCTTTATTTTCTATCTTTCTGTTGCTCTAAGGCTATTTATAAAGCCAACTTTCCCATTCAATAAGACTGCAGTTTTCTCCTTCAAAATTCTTTTCTTCTTCTTTCTTTCTTGTTCTTAACACAAATAAATAACTATGAAATACTTATAAATTTTAAATTATCTAGAGTAATAATTATTTATATTAGAAATATATTGAGTTTTTAAAATTATTATAAGTAAAGTTATGATCTTTTATGCTTCAGACTCACACCATAATGTTTTATCATATCTCTCTCAGCTTTGTTGAACTAAATGAGATAAATGTGCAAGTATAACAATTGGTAAAGGAGGTGAGCATAAAATCTTTCCCAAAAACCAAATGCAAATGATGAATATAAACTAATCCAAAAGACAAGAACATAGAGCTACAGCCAGCTAAAAGACAAACTCCTCTATCGATCAACATATGAAATTGTGATTAACAAAAATCTGATATTGACCAACATCACAGCATCATTAAAAACTCAAACACTATAATCCAACACTCAACATAAGAAAGCCAGACTTCCCACTCAACTGAAGTAAATTAATCCAAAAGAGTTACCCATAAAATTGCAATTCATGTCCATAAAAAAAATTGCAATTCAGTAACCAATTCAGTAACCAATTCAGCTAGGATGAATAATACCCCATTCTCAAAAATCAATGCGTAGACATAATATGCAATAAAAAACAAACAAACAAACCCAGATCACAAAATTGATTTGATAATCATTACCTTGATAGTACGTGCTTGTTCAGAAGTAAGAGAGGCTTTACCAAAGGTTTCTTCATCAACAAAAACAGATTTCTTAATGAGCAGTTTCTGAAGGAAATCAAGATTTGAAGCCATCTCAGTTAAATTAAGTATAGCTCCTTTCCATCTCTCCTCACTGCTTCATTTGCTTCCTTTCCATCTCAGTTAAATTAAGTATAGCTCCTTTCCATCTCTCCTCACTGCTTCATTTGTTTCTTAAATCTTTTTCCTCCATGCTTTTAGTTCCCTTCCCTTCCAAAATTTGATGATTCGGATTGAATATTCAAATCTGCCATCGAAGAACTTAAGCTGTAGCTTTGACCTTTCTATTTCCTATCTACTTGCTGAAATTACCCATTTACCCTTAGACCACAACTCATCATTTTATAGATTGCAAATACGTGCCGGGCTTCACTATTTCACGGTTTCCCACCGTCATCCGTATCGACGGCACTGCAGCCGCCGAAAGCACCACCACCTTCCGCTTAAAAACGATCCGTTTGGAGGTAATTTTCTTCTCAAAGTATTGACGAATTCCATTTACTACTGTTTGATGAGATCAAGTTTTTTTTTTCAGTGTTCTAGGAATTGCGAAGGGTCTCATATGGGCAACAGCAGAAGATTTGGCGAGGAACAGATGACGTGTGCTGTGTGTGTATCGGCAGTTACTGCGGAGGCTGAACTCACCAAGTTTGCCTCTGAAATTGGCAGGTAGATTGGCGAAGAAAGCTGAAGTTAGAGCCATATTCATGGTGGCATCAGAGGAGAGATGGGTTCATAACAGAGGACTTCATTGACACTGCTGAATACGCTGTTTCTGCACTGAGAAAAGGTTAATTAAGCTTTTTCTGTTTCTGTTTCTGCCCTTAGCAATAAATAAAATAATTAGCATTTTCAGGGATGTTGAAAGCTTAATTCAAATCAAAAGTATTGTTTGAAGTTGTAATTTGAAGGTTATTTTTGGTTGGAATGGAAACAACTATATATCACAAATTCATGTAATTACAGTACAGCAATAGATGTGGCATATTGAATGGCCATGATTTCTGCTAACTTAACATCCAAGCCAAAAGGGGTTAATTTTTCCACGAACCCAAGAGCAATCCTTATACAAATGTATCAAAGATAATACAAAAATTCCATACCTGAAGCCCACGTGCCTGCAAATTTGAATAACAATGCTCGCCACAGAAACAATATTAGGGAGCAACATTAATTACCAATCTTTTAAAGTACTCAAATTGCACTGTATTTGTCCATTGACAGTCTATTAAATTCTGATATTGATTGTGAGAAGCTTCTGCGTCTCCATTACCATCAGATGGTCTTGTTCAACTTGCATTGTTGGCATGTTGAATTTTCAGAGAATTTTACATCAGAAATCATTACTGTTGTATGGTCTCCCTTATTAATGACATAGTTTCAACTTGTTCATCTTATAATGAATTACAAAGGATTTTTCGGATGCACATTTGGATGGTTTTTGCTTTCGATTTTTGCCAAAGTTGCTAATCAATTATCAAAATTTTCAGGTTGCATACATGTAGCCGTGGAAATTTATCATTGTACTTTCATCTTGAAGGTGTGTGTATATATATATATTGAAAATTATATTTTTATCAGACTTTTTCTCTAGTATTCAAAATTATAATAATTTTTTTTTTAAAGATGAAAGAAAAAAAAAAGTGCTTGTGAGTGAATCGAATAGATAAATGTGGGAATCACTAAAAAAAATTGTTTAACGTATTATTGTAGGTAAAATATTAATGATACGGCGCATCATGATACTGTAAAAGTCCCTTAATTTACATTGGATGTAAACTAGAATCTATTAATGTTTTATCTAATGAAACCGAAAGGTAATTAAAATAAGAATAACGATACACATTGCGGATTGCAACATCAACGTGACAAAATTTCTTTTTTAAAAAAATTGTTTCTGCCCCCAATACAAAGAAGTCATCTACCATGGGAAGGGGCTTTTTTGTAAATCCGTGAGATGGCGATAACACTGTTGTCGTTGTTACTCGTGACACAAATAATTTCCCTTAAAATAAGTATTATTAAACGAGTAACATTGAACATAATGTAAGCTTCTTGGAGGGTAAACTTATTCCTCGGAACTGGAAATTAATCTAGCAGTATCGGCTGATTCCCTGTTTTTCACCCCTCTGCATGCGGTTAACTGCAGCTAAGTGCATCTCCCGAACCCTCCTGAGTCAATATTGTTAATGTACACAGTTTATGATGAACATCAAATTTCTCTATTCATGATAAAAAAAATATATAACTTTTGACTTTCCTAAAAAAAAAAAAAGCTACAAAGTGCAATTTTTTTAACTTTTCTTTACAGCAAAAAGGTCAAAGGCTCAACTGCCCTTTTCACATTTCTCATTCTACTTAGTGCATTCAGTATTTTGTGTCTCTTTGTTAATGCAACTAACTTTCAGATAGAAAAAACAGAGCTAAGAATGAATACTAGAAAACTCAAACATATGTTTCTGAAAAATGCAACTAACAAATATAACAAAATTGCAGCCATCAGTTTGATATCTGGAGAGTTTGATTTTGATGATCCAACTAATTCATCAGTGTCAATGGTGAGATCAGCATTTGCTGTGGCATGCTATACCTCTTAGGTTATTTCATTCCCATTTTGTTTTGGATTCTATTGCAGCTGTGGTTCTTCATGCACTACATCTGCTTCATCTGGCATTTGCATTGAAAAACCAAATTAGAATGTCATGCTCTGAAAGAAATGCTATGAATTTTGTTATGACATTTAAGTTCACATTTATATATGAAAATAATTTCATACGATTTGCAGGAGCAGCTAATGCTTGAATAGTATTGTTGAGGTCCCCTTCCCATTCCCATTCGTATTCAAATTCTCCGGTTTCAATTTGCCATAGCTTTTGCGTGGCTAAGACTTCGTGAACAAATATTTTCATGCTGGGGCATTCTCTAACGATGACTTCTTCCAATGATGGGAAATTGACTGCATAACAACCTGAACAGAAGCTTTTGAGTCTTGGCAGATCATGCAATGTCAAATATTTCAATTCAACGAATACAACCTTATCTATCTGCTTTGCTTGCTACTATTTCTTGCGCCATTTCACATTCCTCTATATTCATCCTTCTGAGTTGCACAAGACTTCCAGCTACAGAGGCAGTCATCAGATTTATTAAACCGTGACATTTTGACACTTCCAAAGTTATCAGATTTTGGAATGACACTGAGGATGACAATAAAACTTTTATTCTGCTGCACTACAATACTTGTAAAGTCTCCAAATTTTGAAACTCAAGGACCGGTAAGGAGTCTTCATCCACTGGAAGTTTCAGCTCATGTAGGATAGTTTCCTCAGAAAAAGCATCACTCAGAATAAGCTTCTCCAAGTTGGGTAAGCTTTGAATGAAATGAGATGGCAAGCAAATAGATTCACCAGGAAAACAATTCACTTCAATTACTTTAAGCCTTTGCAAGAAACCAGAACAAAACCAAAAAGATACTAAATTAATTAAAAAAAAAAAAGAGAGACACCAAATTTAGAATCCTTCAATACTTCATCACCATCAACAACATCTTTAACAGAAATATCTTTAACATCAGAATTAAAACAAACATCATCAGACAATTTCTTATCACCCTTCAAACAAAAACACAAAACAAATATCAGAAACCAAATACAAAATAATAAAGCAGAACATACCCTAATAGAATCATTTAACTAATCACCATCACCAACAGCTTCAACAAACTCTGTTTCCTTCTTCTCACCATCTCCTCCACCTTTAGTGGCTTTACATTCATTTTCATTATCTTCAGTATCCTTTT
This sequence comes from Mallotus nudiflorus, assembly GCA_947683625.1. Classification (NCBI taxonomy): domain Eukaryota; kingdom Viridiplantae; phylum Streptophyta; class Magnoliopsida; order Malpighiales; family Euphorbiaceae; genus Mallotus; species Mallotus nudiflorus. The sequence continues at coordinate 445,696 of CANTUR010000464.1, forward strand.
CACAACAACTAACATCTCCTAAATTAGAACTAAAAGCAATAAAAGCACCTCCACCTTTCCCTACACCATACACATTTAAAATAAGATTAGAAACTTCAAGCAAACCACAAAGCAACAAAATTAAATACATGCTATCTAATAAATAGAATGGAGATGTAGGATATCATTTCTTATATATCTGACACGCTCAACAAGTGCTCTACTATTTAAGCTCCACTCATCTTCATCTTTAATTTATTGATACATTATTAAATTACATTATGATCTATTTGAAGAAAACCAAAACTAACTCAATTCTCACAACTGCTATGTTATTATTAAAAATACATGAAAAGTATCACGAATTGACAAAAATATATATAGAATATAAAGGTATTGATACAAAAAAAAATGGAGTGACAATTTTACTTTTAAAATTTTTAAAGTGGTTTAAACATAACTCTCTTAATTTTTAGCATTTGATAAGTTTACTTCTTTTTACATGAATTTATGTTTCAGGATTGGTTCTTTAATTTGAAGTTATAAGACATTATTTTGTATTTTGCAATCATATTAGACTACTTGAAATCCTAAAAATCGTAAGATTTTTTTTTTGTTGTGCTTGAAATATATTGATAAAATTGATTCTATTTTAAAACCATTAGAAATTGAAATTATAACTTTATTTTCCTTACCCAAAATTCTATTATTGCTTTTTAGAAATAGTCATGTTGGTTCAATTATAATGAATATTACATTATAAGAATTTGAATAATTAATTATGTACAAAAAATTTGTTGCATGTGAATTACTTGTATTTTGGGATCACATTATGTGTATTCTTATAATCCACTTGAGGAATTTAAGAAAAAAAATTCAAAAAAAATATATTGGCTAATGCTTCACTAATAAAAAAAAAGAGAAAAAATTAAGGAAAATTTTTTTAAAAAAAATATAAAAAGAAAAAAGAGAAATAAAAATATAAAGAAAAATAAAAATTAAAAAGAAGGGAAATTAAAAAATAAAAAAGATACAAATTTATAAAAAAAAAAAAAAGAAAAGGAAAAAAAAGAGAAAATAAAAAAGAACAAAAGAAAAAAGAATGGAGGGAGAAAAAATTAAAAAGAGAAAAATATAACGAAAAAGGATAAAATAAAAATTTATAAAAAGAGTAAAAAATAAGAGAAAAATAAAAAATAAAAATAAGGGAATAAAAAATAAAAGAAAAATGTAGAAAAATAAAAAAGAAATAAAAAAACATAAATACATTTTTTAAAATATAAAAGACACTTTTGTAATTATGATAAGGTATATTTGTAATTATTGAAAATTTGAGATATTTTTATTGACAACATTTAGAAATGGGGTATTTTTGTAAATTTTTTTTTTCACATTTCTCATTATACTTTCTATTTAATGCATTTAGTATTTTGTCTCCTTGTTAATGCAACTAAAAACAGAGCTAAGAATGAAAACTAGAAAACTCAAACATATATATGTAACTGAAAATATGTTTCTGAAAAATGCAACTAACAAATATAACAAAATTGCAGCCATCAGTTTGATATTTGGAGAGTTTGATTTTGATGATCCAACTAATTCATCAGTGTCAATAGTGATATCAGCATTTGCTGTGGCATGCTATACCTCTTAGGTTATTTCATTCCCATTTTGTTTTGGATTCTATCGCAGCAGTGGTTCTTCATGCAGTACATCTGCTTCATCTGGCACTTGCATTGAAAACCAAATCAGAATATCATGCACCTAAAGAAATGCTATGAATTTTGTTATGACATTAAGCTCACATTTATATATGAAAATAATTTCATACCATTTGCAGGAGTAGCTAATGCTTGAATAGTCTTCTTGAGGTCCCCTTCCCATTCCCATTCGTATTCAAATTCTCCGGTTTGAATTCGCCATAGCTTTTGCGTGGCTAAGACTTCGTGAGCAAATATTTTCATGCTGGGGCATTCTCTAATGATGACTTCTTCCAATGATGGGAAATTGAATGCATAACAACCTGAACAGAAGCTTTTGAGTCTTGGCAGATCTTGCAGTGTCAAACATTTCAAACGAATAAATACAACTTTATCTTCTCCTTCATCTGCTTCGCTTGCTACTATTTCTTGCAACATTTCACATTGTTGTATATTCATTCTTCTGAGTTGCACAAGACTTCTAGCTACAGAGGCAGTCATCAGATTTATTAAACCGTGACATTTTGACACTTCCAATTTTGTCACAGTTTGGAATGACATTGAGGATGACAATAAAACTTTCATTCTGCAGCACTCCAATACTTGTAAAGTTTCCAAATTTTGAAACTCAAGGACTGGTAAGGAGTCTTCATCCACTGGAAGTTTCAGCTCATGTAGGATAGTTTCCTCAGAAAAAGCATCACTCAGAATAAGCTTCTCCAAGTTGGGTAAGCTTTGAATGAATTGGGATGGCAAATGAGCAGATTCACCAGGAAAACAAGTCACTTCAATTACTTTCAGCCCGTGCAAGAAAACTCGAAAATTTTCATTCAACATATCCTTCACTATGTTCCATTCCACCTTCAACTCTTCCGAGCTTGGGATTACGACCTAGTAGACCATATTAAGTACTAATTATTGATAAACGAGAACTGGAAGTTAATCCGTACAGAAAACAAACCAAATAGCTAGCATCATGAATTGTTTAAAACTAATCTCATTAGTAACATTGAAATAAAATTCAATTACAAAAATTTTAATAAACTAACCTTGCCAGCAAAAATCATTATGTCTTCATTTGAAAATGTTGAAGGAAATAGTTGAATCTTTGGGCAGAGAACGACATCAATCTTTGTCAGGGACGGGCATTCCAGAACTTCGCCTTCAGAATAAAAACTTGATAAGCTAGGCAAACACTCAAGTCTCATTGAGTTTAAGTTAGGAAATATGGTCTTATCCCACATTAATGCTGTTTCCTCTTCTTTTGCTTCTTTTGTGATTATGTGTTCCACTGAAGTGCATCTTTTAACTTCCAATTGTTGGAGATTTACAAGATCCAAAGCCATAGACATAGTAAATATATTAGTCAATTTACCACAATCATGAACTTTCAGCAATGTTAAATTTTCAAAGCTCAAAATTCCTCCATGATCCTTATTCCACACATTCCTCAACCTGGGCAGATCAATTAAATGTAATTCGTTTAACTGTCCCATCAGGCCAATATCACCTTCATCAGCATTTAGACTGTCCAAATCAAACACTTTTTCCAGCGACTCACATTTTTCTACGACCAACACTTCCAATCTATCCACTGCCTGCAGTACATTTGAAGGTATGGCACTGGAGAAGAGTCCACATTCGTCAACCACCAACTCTGTTAAACTTCGGAGGCAACTGAATGGAAACTGGTCATGCCATTTTTCTTTCAGTTCAAGAAATTTAGAGAGTTTCAAATCTTTGAGGCACTTAAATCCAACCTTTTAAAAAAAATAATAATAAATCAGAAATATTGCATTTGATCAATATTTTTGTAAGAAATGACAATTTAGATGATAAATAAGAACATTTGATTGATACATACCATTTTCACGTGCAACTGTTTTATAGTGGCATTGAGGTCACTTTTCCAATAATGTCCTTCTGTTCTCCGGATCATTTGATCAATTGCTGTCAATTCGACACTGTGCAGCTTCGGTGCAGTTAGTACTCCATGACAGAAAGTCCTGAAATTGGGGAATATTCCCAGTCTCACTTCTTCCAAACAAGGGAATGCGAAGGTGTAATTGCCCAAGCAGAATGCAGTGAGGCTTTGTAAGTCATAAAGAATTAACTTTTCCAAATTGGTGAAAACAATCTCATCTGTTGTCCCATCCTCTTCTCCTGCCACTATTTCTATCAAATTATTGCAATCTTGTACCTTCAACTCCTCAAGATGCACCATACTCTTAGCTGCTGTTGATGTTACCAGGTTTGTCAACCCATTGCAATTATGTACATTCAGAATTGTTAGAGTTTGGAAGGATCCAAAGGATGGAGCTAAGCTAACCAATCTATGGCATTCATATACTTCCAGACTCTCAAGTTTGCTTTCATCATAGTCGAGACCTTCAAATAGCTCTTTGAGAGAAGAACAAGAAGAATCATGGACTTTAACCTCTTCCAGATTGATTGATCTTGGAATGGAAGTAAAATGAGACTTATTTGGAAAGGAACGCAAGTCAAGAACTCGTACAGCAGTTGCCAATTTAGATTGCAATATGATTATGGATTTGTTGTCTAATGACAACTCTTCCAAACTGGGGAACCCCTGCACAACAATTCAGTCAATTTTCACTTTTATCCAATTTAAAATGTTTCAGAATCCATTGCATTGCATATCTGTTGGATTTCGTTAAAATTGGTTTAAAAAATATGCAAGTGTAGGGAATTTAATTTAATTTAGCATAGGAAAAAACAGATTGAGGATAACCTGATGTTGATCTTGTTCTTCATCGAACATGGAAAAGAATGGTTGCATCTTCAGTTTTGGACAGTCAGTAATGCTAATCTTTGTCAATGATGGACATTCCACTTTACCACATCCTGAATAGAAACTCAAAAAATTTGACAAATTTTCAAGGGCTACAGATTTCAACTCAGAAAATACAATGTTATTATCTGATCCTACTGCTGCTTCGATTAGCCCTTCCATCATCTTACAACTCTTTACTTCTAGCGTCTTAAGTTTCGAAAGACACAACGCCATGGACTGAGTAAATGCATACTTCAAGCTGCCACAGTTTTCTAATTTCACCAACACAAGGTTCTTCAAGTCCAAAATTCCCTGAGGGTTCTTGTTACATAAATGGGTCAACATTGGTAGATTAATTAGGTGCAATTCTCTCAATTCCTGCAGCAGCCCATCACCAGCTGACAGCCCTTCCAAGTCAAATACTTGTTCCACTGATTCACAGCCCTTCACCTCAATCCTTGTCAAGTTTTTGAAGGAACTGAGCTCATCTGTTGCTATAGCTATCGAGGAAAATCTACACTCCACCACCTTAATTTAATTTCAATTATAAGAATAAATTAATGGAAAAATTGCATAAATGGACTTTGTAGTTTTTTCTATTTTGGTGCATCATTTTTTTTTTTTCACAATTAAGTGTTTAAACTTCCAATAATAAATACATTTCAATGTTTTTACCTCATTTAGTACTTACTGAATACTGATTTGGATTATGTGGACTTCATTTTTATTTATTAGATAAATCATGTTATTTACCACATCTACCAATATTTTATTTTGAAAAAATTATCCTCATCTCGTTCAAGATAGAAGTAAGGAATTAGGGTTTCAGAACAAAAAATAAATAAACAAATGAACAAAGAAAAGAAAGAAGACCTCTTTTGAGAGCAGTAATGAGTTGTCTTCTTTATTTCTTCTACTACGTTTGAATTTCATGGGATTAGAAACCATTCAACAATCAATCAGTAATATTTTCTTTTTAATTTCTTTACTTACATTACATTATTAAATGAATAGTGTTTGCCAGTAGTAAATTTCACTTTATGTTTTCTTTCAAAACTACTTAGCAAGAGAGTCATGAAAAGACAAATTATGATTTCATGGGTACCGTGGTCTTCTTCGAATTGGAGACTTTTATTATAATTATTTTTTTTACTTCTTAAGCTACGGTAGAAGGGAGGAGAAAGAATGGTAAGGATCACATGCACAACGAGATGAATGAAATAAAGGAAATAAAATATTTTCTAATGGTTATGAAAGAGGGCCATTGGCTTGTGGGTTTAGCTTGGGTGGACGTGGAGGCGGGTGTGGTGGAGGCAGCTAGCCTGGACTTGCAGAAGGCGGACTCAAGACTGGTTGGTATAGGAGGCTACAAGCAAGGTGGAGGTGATGGTGGTGCCTTTGGTCAAGAATGTGATAATTTTTCTTTCTTTTTTTTTTTAATCTAAAATCTGTTGTGTGTTTTAAATGTGTTTTGACCACAGAGTTGTTCAAAATAGACAGCAGAGGTATAAGAGGAGGGGAAGGGTCTGGCAGAATGAAGCAATGGCGGTGACAGTAGGCCTTGTTTGAAAGAAGGAAATAGAGTATTAATTTAAGAAGGTAGAATTAAGGGCAATTTAGTCTTTTTATTTCTTTGTATACCTTGGCTGATGACATGGCAACAAACTTAAGAGTATGTAGAGCCTATTAGATCCTACTAAGCATCCAGTCAACATACATGAAATATTAAATTGTTACCTATTTATAAAATTTAAATATTTGATTGCAAAAAAAGAAAAAAAGATGAGATACAAAAATAGAAAAAAACTGAAACGTAGAGATACCATTTTTATAATTTTTCGTAAATTAATTAATTGATGAGAATATGCCAATGGAAATTAATTAATAAAAATCAACTCTCACCCATTTTGTCAGCAGATTTCTTATGGTGGCGTTAAGGCTTCCCTTCCATTGTTGTTGTCCATAATTAGTCTCTATTCCCCGAAGCTTTGGTGTGGTTAAAGGTCCATCATAAAAAGTGATCATTCGATAGCATCTATCGACCATTACTTGTTCCAAAGATGGGAAATTGAAGACCTGATTAATGGCTGAGGAAAAGCAAGTGAGATTAGATAACCATTGCAATGTCAAAGATTTCAGTTTTTTGAAATCAATAATAATCTCTTCCCCTGCAGCATCATCCTTTGCCACTATTTCTGTCATATTCTTGCAACCATATACTGTCATTTCTGTGAGATTTACCAGAGTTTTGACTGTTGAGGCAGATACCAAGTTTTTCAATCCACAACAGCTACTCACATGGAGAGATGATAAATTTTGGAAAGACGATGAGGATGGCGCTATGTTTATCAAACTTCCACACCATCTTACTTGTAAAGTCCGAAGAGAATAAAGATTGAGTGGGGAATGTTGGTTCCATTTCCATATATGCTTCAAATTATGAAGAAATTGTAACTTCAAGTGTTTGACGTGTACTTGTTGCTTCTCTCCAATTCCTTCCTGTGAGAACAGCACTTGTATGGAACCATGTTGCACAACGAGCATCTCTATACTGCCTTCAAGAAAATGGAGGCATTTGTGACGTAAGGAGATGAGCTCAACAACTTTAAGTTTCGAAAGCATCTCAACTGAAAATCCTCCTCTCTCCATCATCATCAAATCCTTCCAACCAAATGCGACTTTCTCCAAGCTGTTTTTCACCTGTTGAGGAGTGATAGATTTTTGTATCAACTATACAATTATAATGAAATGATATGACTTGTTCAACATTAAATTGTTAATTAAAAAAATATTTAAAAAATATTACATTTAAAAAAAAAAAAAGAAATGTCTATTTTCTTAATTTTTATAAATGTCAAATTATGCTTATAATTTTGACAGGATAATTTTATTTTTTCCATTTACTAAATATATAAAAAAAAAAAATAGACTCTTACTATAATACAACTATTATATCTATATAAATAGATAGAATTTACCTTCATTTCAAGGTAATCAACCCGTAAAACATTTAAATGATATTTTTAATAACTTTTCTTTTACTTTTATACATTTAAAACTATCGTTATGTGTTAGTAGTTTACTAATAATAAAAAAACTTAATATGACATGGTGTGAATGTGTTATCAAACCTAAAATTTTTTTATTTAACTTAAATTAAATTTTATGTCATTATTTATCTTTTAATAAATTTAATCATATGGTTATATATATTATCCAATTTAATATCCATCTTTTTTTAAGTTAATAGTTTTTTGGTCTCTTACTTTACATGGTTGATTTTAACTATTTAATTCTTTTTATTTAAAAGTTCATTCAATCAAAAACAAATTAATTATGTATTTTTTAATCGTTGTCTCCATCAAATATTAAAATACCGGAGGAAGAATTCCTTGAAGAACAAAAAGTAAATATATAAAATAAATATGAGATGAAGTTTTCAACAGTGTTTTGTTTTGTTTCTGGAAAAAAATTAATGGTGGTGCATTTGACTTATTATCAGCAAAATTCTAGCTGTGAGCTTCAGCAAAATGTTCATCATAAAGACACTTACACTTGGAAATTGTCATGGACATAGCTCTTTTTTTTTTTCTTTTTCATGCTACTAGTCGTATATAACTTCAGTCTCTATTGAAAAACTATTTAAATTTCAGTGAATAATTAATGTATTGATGTATTGATGGAGTTTTTTTATAAGAGTTTTTTTCAGAACATTTAAATCAAAATAGCTTCTAATTTCAATATGGTGAATATATATATATATATATATACACACACACAAGATAGAAAATTCCAGCAAAAAATGCCTTATCCTTTTACACTAAAATTTGTAATAGCCTAAAATATTGTAGTTAAAAGTAAGTGTCATTGACCATTGTAAGTAATAATACTACCAACTATAGCATTAAATATACATACGGTGAAAAAAATTATCTAATATAAAAAACTAATTGAACAATCAATTTCGGTAATTTCTTATCACCATCAACTAATTAGTTTCTTAAAACAGGTCAAACCCAAAAAAAAAATTAAAATATTTTTAATATTACTTTTTAAAAAATTAATATTTTATAATATTTAGAATAAATTTTTATGAAATTAAAAATTATAATTTATAAATTTAATTATAGTCAACATATTCTTTACCTGCGAAAAAAATAGTAAATTTTATTAATTTAAAATAAAAATGACCTTTAAATAAATTTAAATAAGAATTAATTTTTCATTGATTAAGCTATTTTTAGTGGAGAATATATATCACATTTTTAAGTTGGTATTCAATTACATGAAATTGACAAAAGAAATTAATGGAAATGAGTAAGAAAATTAAGGATTAAGAAATTAAAGTTCAACTTTAAAATAATAATTTTGATATACGAATAATAAAAGTATGATAACATTGAAATGGCATTTTATGTGAGATTCTAATATGATAGATTGTCTAATGATGGAATAAATTTTAATTTCAAAATAATTAGAGTCGATAATTATATGAATTTTTTATACTATATAATTTTAAATAAATTTCCTAATAAAGTGTAAATCATTAAATTTAAATATTAAAAATTCATAAAAATTTTAAAGAGGCAAAAACTAAAAATATTCAGAATAATAATAAATTAAATATTATCATAAGAAAAAGTTTAGTTACATTAAAATTAGGATTTTATTTCTTAAAAAAAGGATTTTACTTTTAAATTAATTTCTAAAAAATATTTCACGTTTCAAAAAGGTAAATTATAAATTTAAAAAATTAAAACAGAACATCCTTAAAAAATAAAAATAAAAAAGACATGGATCCTGCCCTGTTGATATTATAATTAATAAGATGGTATTTTCAAAAGAAGTTGGGGTAGCGGCGGGGAGGGTTATGTGAAGTACTTCAACTTAGAATTATTTTTTTTTGTTTTTGCAAATTGTTTATTCAATTTTTTTTTTATAGATATATATATTGCAAAAAATAATGTACAATTTTTTTTTATATATTCCTAGTTATTACATTTTTGTTGGATTAATTAGTTAAAAAGGTTTAAAATGTGTGCAAGTGTAGGGAATTTAATTTAGTACAGGAATAAACCGACTGAGACTGACCTGGTTTTGATCTTCTCCTTCATCAAACATGGAAAAGAATGACTGCATCTTTAGTTTTGGACAGTCATAAATGCTAATTTTTGTCAATGATGGAAATATAATGTTATTATCTGATCCTGCTGCTGTTTCGATTAGCTCTTTCATCATCTTACAACTCTTTACTTCAAGCGTTTTAAGATTCAAAAGACACAAAGCCATGGACTGAGTAATTGCATACTTCAAGCTGCCACAGTTTTCTAATTTCACCAACACAAGGTTCTTTAAGTCCAAAATTCCCTGAGGATTCTTGTTACAGAAATGGGTCAACATTGGTAGATTAATTAGGTGCAATTCTCTCAATTCCTGCAGCAGCCCATCACCAGCTGACAGCCCTTCCAAGTCAAATACTTGTTCCACTGATTCACAGCCCTTCACCTCAATCCTTGTCAAGTTTTTGAAGGAACTGAGCTCATCTGTTGCTATAGCTATCGAGGAAAATCTACACTCCACCACCTTAATTTAATTTCAATTATAAGAATAAATTAATGAAAAAATTGCATAAATGGACTTTGTAGTTTTTTTCTATTTTGGTGCATCAATTTTTTTTTTTTTACAATTAAGTGTTTAAACTTCCAATAATAAATACATTTCAATGTTTTTACCTCATTTAGTGCTTACTGAATACTGATTTGGATTATATGGACTTCATTTTTATTTATTAGATAAGTCATGTTATTTACCACATCTATCAATATTCTATTTTGAAAAAATTATCCTCATCTCGTTCAAGATAGAAGTAAGGAATTAGGGTTTCAGAACAAAAAATAAATAAACAAATGAACAAAGAAAAGAAAGAAGACCTCTTTTGAGAGCAGTAATGGGTTGTCTTCTTTATTTCTTCCACTACGTTTGAATTTCATGGGATTAGAAACCATTCAACAATCAATCAGTAATATTTTCTTTTAATTTCTTTACTTACATTATTAAATGAATAGTGTTTGCCAGCAGTAAACTTCACTTTTTGTTTTCTTTCACAACTACTTAGCAAGAGAGTCATGATTTTTTTTTTTAAATGTGTTTTGACCACAGAGTTGTGAAAAAGCATAAGAAGAGAGGAAGGGTCTGACAAAATGGAGATGCTACAGAATGAAGCAATGGCGGTGACAGTAGGCCTTGTATAAAAAAAGGAAATAGGGTACTAATTTAGGAAGGTAGAATGAAGGGCAATTTAGTCTTTTTATTTCTTTGTATACCTTGGCTGATGACATGGCAACAAACTTAACACTACGCGGAGCCTATTAGATCCTACTAAGCATCTAGTCAACACACAATTGACCTGAAACACTAATTTATTACTTATTTATAAAGTTTAAATATCTAATTGTAAAAATTAAAAAAAAAACTGAGACACCAAAATAGAAAAAAATCTAAAAAGTTGAAACACAATTTTTATAATTTTTCCTAAATTAATTAATTGATGAGAATATGCCAATGGAGATTAATTAATAAAAATAAATTCTCACCCATTTTGTTAGCGGACTTGATATGGTGGCTTTAAAGCTTCCCTCCCATTGTTGTCCATAAATGTAATTCTGTAATCCCCGAAGCTTTGGTGTGGTTAGAGATCCATCATAGAAAGTGATCATTCGAAAGCATCCTTCCACAAGTACTTGTTCCAAAGATAGGAAATTGAAGATGTAATTAATTGCTGAGGAAAAGCAAGTCAGATTAGGTAAGCCTTCCAATTTCAAAGATTTCAATTTTTTGAAATCAATAATAATCTCTTCCTCTACAGCATCATCCTTTGCCACTATTTCTATCATATTCTTGCAATGTTGTACTGTCATTTGTGTGAGATTTACCATAGTTTTGGCTGTTGAGGCAGTTACCAAGTTTTTCAATCCACGACAGTTACTCACATAGAGAGATGATAAATTTTTGAAAGACGATGAGGATGGCGCTATGTTTATCAAACGGTGACAAAATTCTACTTGTAGAGTCTGAAGAGAATGAAGATTGAGTGGGGAGTGTTGGTTCCATTTCCATATATGCTTCAAATTGGGAAGAGAATATAACTCCAAGTGTTTGACGTGTACCTCTCCAACTCCTAATTCTTCTGAGAATAGCACTTGTACAGAACCTTCCCTTACAACAAGTGTCTCTAGTCTGTGAAGTCTTTTAAGAAAATGGAGGCATTTGCGATTGAAGGACATGAGCGTAACAACTTTAAGTTTGGAAAACTTATCAAATGGAAATCCTTCCCCTCTCTCCATCATCATCAAATCCTTCCCCTCCAATCTCACTTCCTCCAACCTCTCTTTCACCTGCACAACAGAGTAGTAGATACATTTTTATTTCAACTATCTAATTTCAATAAAAACATATTTAAAAATATTATTTTTTTAAATATAATTCTAATAAATTTAAACAAAAATATTGTAAATAAATTGCTAAATTATTTTTTTAAAGGAGTAATTCTAAATTTTAGTTATTTTCTCATTGTTTGAAAAAATAAATTTTTATTTTTCAAAAAAAAAGTAGGGAGAAATTAAAAAATGAAAAATAAAGTTTCAACCACAAAGATCAATTTTTAATTTTTAATAAAATCAATTTTCTCATTGTTTGCTGAATAAACATTTTATTTTTCTAAAAAACCGAAAAAAAAAAAAAGAATAAACTTTTGTACCTTATCAACCACAAACATGGATAGTATTACTTTGTGACAGTCATACACGTCAGCACATTTCAAGTTTGGCAATTCTACATGCATCTTTCGATAGAAGCTTGTAAGCTTTTTTAAATTTGAGAATCGAACAAAAAGCAGCTGAGGAAATTCAAAAGGATGGATGGATTGTTCTGCACATTCTGCCTCTGCAATAATCTCCAGCACCCCACACTCGTCTATTTCAAGCTTTTCAAGTCTTGGAAGATTTCTAGCTATTGAGGATGGAAATATATATTTAAGATCCTCACACCATGAAACATGAAGTGATTGTAACTTTTCAAAAGTAAAAGCCTCTTGCAAATTCTTGCTCCATATATGCTTCAATGAGAGTAGGTTTTTTAAGTCCAACTTCTCTAATCTCTGGAATCTTGTCAAGCCATTCAATGGAAAAATACTTAATAGTTTTGAGCAATTTGAAATTGTTAATGATTCTAATTTGCTGAAAAAATCATCATCTCCGAGTTGACTGTGCCATATATATTTCAAGCCACTCATATCATTAACATCCAGGACCTCTAAATTTGGAAATGCAACCTGCAATGTCAATTCCACCTTATCTATATAACCCACGAAGAAAGTTAACCAAAAAAAAAATAATAATAATCAAGAAACTTAGCATAATTAAGCAAGAAAAATAATATAATATGGACAACTAATGATTCAAAATTAATGTTGTTATTAGTTTGGTTAAGTTTAAAGAGATGCATTAGATGCAATTGTTAGTCATTTTAATCTTATCATTTGCTTTTAATTTTACATCAGCCTCTTTCTTCCCAACATACACCGACAATAGTTTCTCATCATCATCATAGTTAATAGTCTATTTACATCATGTTTGCCATTAAATTTCTATTTTTGTTGCTATTAATGCTAAAATAAAAATTAAGTTGGTTAGAATTTATGCTAGTAGAGATTAATTTTTAATGATTTTAAATTTTTTTATGCTAATAGAGATTAATTTTTAATGATTTTAAATTTTTATTATAATTTTTGTTACAGTGATTTACTTATAACATTAGAATTTTTGTGGCTTTGTGCTGGATGTATTAAGGTAAGGATATGTTGTTGATGAGATAAAAAGAATGATTTGTTCAGATAATATAATATGAGAAAAGAATGAATGAAAAAGAAAATAATAAAATAAAAAGTCAGATAATATTCATTTATAACAGTAAAATTAAGATTGTTTAGGTGTGTAAATTATCTGAGCCGAGTCGAGTTGAGTTTTGGTTAGTTTGAAAATTTTATTCGTTTACAATCGAGTCAAATCTAAATCAAATTTATTATGTCATTTGGTGTTCACAAGTTTAAACGGAACTAAACAATTTTTTTAAAAATTACAAACTATAAATAAAAAATTTTCATTAAAAATTTAAAATAAATTATTTACTAAATAAGTTATAATATATTTTATAAAAAGTTATGATTTTTTCTACTGATATATTCTCTTCAGAACAATTTTTGTTTGTTAATATAAATTTTTAGTTTTAATGATATTTTAATCTATTGATTACATTTTGTATTTTTTTAGCTTGAAATTTGTTTGAAATATTTGATTGCTATTTTTATTAGTTTATATTTATGCCCCTTTTTTTCATTATCATTACGTCCATAAGATAACTCTTTTTTCATAATTATTCTCTTTGCTAAAATCAAGTTTTAATGCTATTTCATTCTATTAATTCTATTTGACATTCAATTAACTTGAAATTCATTATTTTCATTTGAAATATTTAATTTTTTAATTTCTATTTAAGTTTACATTATAAGAATTGATTTGTTTGTTTTATATTGTTTTATAGTGATTTTAAATTTATGTGTATATATATATATATATATATATATAATATATATATATATATATATTCATACCAAAAGATTTTTCTAGACTTGCTTCTTGGTTAGTTTGTCACATAAATGACCATCTCAATTCTATACGAAACTTGTTAAAATTTTTTTACATTGTTCATTTTTTAAAATTGTTTTGAGTTTTTTTAATAATAATTTATTTACAATAAAATGAAGACTAAAACAATATAAAACCATATAAATTAAAATGGCTATTAGTTAATTATGAAATACTAAGATAATAAATGACTAATTAATTATAAATTAAATTAATATAAAATAATCTTTAAAATTGAATGGGCATTAGTTAAAATGTCTTAAAAAAAAATCGTTACATAATAGTAGCTAAGTAATTACATGATGTTATATTGAATGCCTAATCTATTATAATGGTGATGAATTTTTCAAAATGTTTTTATTATATACTCTACTTGAATCAATTAGTAAACTTCAAGTTTTAAATATAATTCAACTTAATCGAGCATGTATATATATTTATTATTTTATCCTTTTATTTTAATATAATAACAAAAATATTTTATCAAATTGAGTCGGATTCAACTCCGAGTTTGGTAATTTCTAACATTTTGTTAAGCAATTTGCTGAAAGATTTTAATTTGCAAATTGAAATTATTAATAATTTTAATTTGCTGAACGAATCATCATTTCCGAATTAATTGTGCCATATATATATATTTCAAGCTACTTATTGACATAGAAACTCATAACCTCTAAATTTGGAATTGCAATGTGCAATGTCAATTCCATCTCATAATCTACCAATAAACTTAACATTAAAAAAAGAAAAAGCAAATTGCATCAAGAAACTTAATTGGCAAGAAAAATATGATATGGAAGTTATAAGATAGCTAAAGCTTCAAATTTGTGTTCTTTAGCATGAGATACAATTGTTAGTTATTGCTTTTAATTCTATAATTTCTCTTGTTAGCATTAGATACAATTCTTAGTTAATAGTTTATCGTTAAAATAATTTCAGTTTTACTAAATTTACATCAGATTTGCCATTGAATTTCTAGTTTTTGTTATTGTGAAAAAGAACAAAAAGTGAGATAATTTAAAAATAACACTTAATTATAACCGTAATGAATCAAGCCAATCTGAGTTTATATTAGTTCATACTTGATTCTTTTATAATTGAGCCAAACTTGATTCTATTTCACTATATCACTTAATATTCATGAGTTTAAATGAGGTCAAAATAATTAAAAAATATATAAACTATAAATGAAATTATTAATTCAAAAATTAAAATAAATTATTTACTAAATATGCTACAATATAATTGTGAGAAAGAACAAAAAGTGAGATAATTTAAAAATAACACTCAATCATAACCGTAACAAATCAAGCCATAAGTTTCTGTTAGTTCATACTTAATTCTTTTATAATTGAGCCAAACTTGATTCTAAATCACTTGATATTCACGAGTTTAAATGAGGCTAAATTAATAAAAAAAATATATAAACTATAAATGAAATTGTTAATTTAAAAATTAAAATAAATTATTTACTAAATATGTTATAATATAATTAATAAAAATCATGATTGTAATCTAATAATATTTTTTAAAATATTTTTCATATTTAGTATGAATAAAAGTTTATATCTACTACATTTCTAATATTAAAATATCAATACATTAAAATTATGAGTTAACTCACGAGCTCTTTTTCAAATCTATTTATGAGTTTTACAAGTTAAGTTTTACGTAGTTTAAACTCAACCCATTTATTAAACAAGTTTCAATGTACATGTTTGAATTAATTTATATTGAATTGAGTTTCAAGTAATTCACTAGTAATTTAGCTTGTTTATAGCACTAAGATTATTTATGAAAATCTCTAGTAATTAATATTTTGGGTTAATTATTTTAACCTACTTAAGGTTGGATCTAATATGCTAAGAGTATCTCTAACTCACTTCATATTTAGCCTAAACTCTTTATTGTAAAGAGTTATAGTAAAAATTAGGATTACAACCTACTTTCTATATAAAATGCTAATTAATACATTTCTGTTTTGTATACATATCCTTTTTTTTTTGTTTCTATTAGCTTATTTTATTATCTAAAAATTTTTTCTCTTTCTTCTTATAATATTCAAAAATTAATATTAAATGTTTTTAGGATAAAACAAAATAAAAAGTGAAATATAAAAAGTATATTAAATTTAAATCATATTGTTTACTCTTTATGTTGCAAAATTCCTTATTATGCTCTATATTATTTAAAATATGTTATTTATTTTAAAAATACTATTGAAAATGCTCCAATGCTTCTCTTGTAAATTTCAAAATATGTTATAATTTTTCAGTTTTATTACCTTAAACTGCTATTTCTATTAACCGTTTAGTTTACAATCCGGGTCAAACTAGTAATAAAAATTTATTTTCTCTAAATTTTTAATATAATATTAAATCAATCTAATTTTTTTATTAAATCAGGATAACTTTTAAAAATTTTTTAGCTCAAGTATCTGTAATATTAAAAACAATAATGTTTTAAGCAAATAATTTTTATACGATTCATTTTTTAAAATATTTTTTACCTTACTTTTCACATAATTTTTGAAATTGCATATAAAAGTAATAATTTTATTTTAAAATACATATAATATAGAGTTTAATTTAGGTAATATAAAAATAAAATTATAGTATTGGTATCTAAACTTTGAAAATACATTATTATTCAATCATATAAAAATAAAATCGTATTTAAAAATAAAAATATTCATTATTATTTGAAAATACATTGAGTTAAAAAAAAAAAAATGTCCCAATCGAATTAAAAATTTATTTTGAATTAGTTTAATATATTTATCAAAGATTCAGGAACCAAATACAATTTTTATTTTTAATTTCAGTTTGACCAAATTAATTGTAACAATCAAACTTGTAGTAGTTTAATAGGCCAAATCTCAAAAAGATAGTAATAAAATAAATCTTAATACTTTTTATTGTTTTGTGTTTATTTGAGATTTTTCTTTTTTGTCAGATCATCTTTGGTCTCTTCTATATAAAAAGAATAAAATGTAATATGCAACTCATAGGATTTCAATGTGACTTTTTTGTTAATTAATTAATTAATATGCAACTTAGGGAGACTAAATTAATTAATTAATCCTAATACTTTTTATTAACCATATGATTTCAATGTGTAATATATAAATAACTAAATAATGCATATGAGAAAATAAATAAATAAAATACCATATGATTGAAAAGAAAGTTCTCTGTGTCAACTTCTGTGTCTGCACCACCACCTCCATTATTATAAGGGACTGCGAAGCTTATCAAATCATTGCAGCTGCTTATTCTCAACTCTTTAAGAGATTGAGATTCAATTGAATACCCACTGCAGAATCTCTTCAACTTTGAAAGATATTGTAGCCCTAAAGAATCCAATTTAGGAAAGACTATGAGCTTCCTTTCTTCTTCTTCTTCTATTTCTTCTTCCTCCACAGATTCAGTCTCTTCTGTTAGTATTATCTCTTCCATGGACTGACAACCTCTTACCTCAAGGCTTTTGAGGTGAGAAAGGCTTTTGATCAATGAAACTCCAAATAAATGTTTCAAATTCTTGCAATGATCCACAGTCAAGGTTGTTAAGTTTGAAAGTTGATGATGGTGATGATCCAATTCCCATATCATTGTGCAATTAATTTCAGATAAGGACAGATGCTCCAACTTTGGGAAAGAAACCTGCACTTGCATTATTATTGCATTTAAAAACAATATAAAACCTTTCTGTTTCACTTCACTTTCCTAATTCAATCAATTAAAAATATACCTTTGTTGTTGTGTTGAATAGTGATAATGAAGCATCCTTCAACATTGCTGGATCAGCTGTGGATTGTTTCTTTCCCTTCCAAAAGCTTCTTAGATTTGGTAAACGACGTAGTTTCAATGAGACCAACTGAGTGAACTCAACCATTTCATTGTTGTCTTCACCAACAAAAATATATTCCATTTCTCCACAATCTTCCACTTCCAAAACTTGAAGCTGCGAAAGGCATCTGGCAGCCTCAATTGACAACAAATTCGTTAAGCTATCACATTGACTAACTTTCAAAGTTGTTAATCTTCTAAAAGACCCTGCTGCAACTTCACCATCACATATCGTCCTCAGGCTCTTTAAACTCCCCAGGCTTAAAAACTCGAGATTGGGTAAAGCTCCAGCACACTTGATGATCTGTTGAATCACATCATCATTTTCGACAACCAGATGCTTCAAGTGTGGAAATCCTTCCCCATCATCCATATCATACAACCCATTCCCCATCCCACTTAAATATAGATATTCAACCTCTTTCAACAGAACTATCATTCCATGCCCCAAATCAATAGTGCTTCCATTACTCACCTTAAACAATAGTGCTTTCGAGAATTTATTACTTTCGTTCCCAAAGTGCATTATTCTTTCTCCAATGTATATCCAGTACTTTCTCAGCACCTTGGACAACATGAATTTCTGCAATACCACAGAATTTGGAACCTCTAATTCCAAAGTCGTCAGGTCACGCAACTCTTCCAGCTCACCAAGGGATGCATTCCTTTGCTTATTATTGATCCCTTCCCACTGAACGAAGCTCTTTCTCATATACAATTCTTCAAGCTTTGTCAGTTTGGATAACACATTTGCTGGAATAACTTTTAGTTTGGAACAATTGCTCAAATCCAACAACTTCAGTCGACCCAATTGCTCAATTTCTCTCGGCAACTCAACAATGTAGGAGTCCGCAAAACTAAGAACTTCTAATTGCTTCAGCTCTCCAATGATAGCTATGCCGTCGTCCAATTGGCATCGATGCAGACACAAGGTATGAATGTTTGCTAGGAAACCAAGTGATGAAGGCAGAGCCGCAAAGTGCATCCCAGTAAAATCTACTACTTTGAGCTTTCTCATCCCCTCAAAGTATGAACCACAGATCTTCAAAGAAAAATCTTCAGTGAAAAGCAGTAGAATCTCCGCTTTCGGGCACTCCGGCACTTCAGGAAGCATTTCCAAATCGCAATAAGGCAAAGAAATCCTGGTACAATCCTTGTTTGGCTTGACTCTTTCTCCACGGCCACTTAAACCAACAAAGGCATGTTGCTCTTTGGAAGCAATTGTGAGAGCAGTATCTCGAACAATATCATGCATTTTCACGAAACCATCCATGTCACCATCAAGCAACAAGCACTCATCTTTGAGCTTATCGATCACAGTACGTACTCTGTTTCTTGCCTCTTCCATGCTGGTCACTTGCCTAAATATACCCAGACCCATACTATATCTAATCAATGATTGGATCTGAATATTAGAATGCCCCAATAGACCGCAAAGCAAGAAAAATGATTTAACTTCATTATCAGCCAAATTCTCGTAGCTTGATTCTAGAATTGAGTGTATTTTTCTCTGTATTTCTTCATTGTCAAATGCAGATAGCTGCTTCAATTTATCACTCCACGCATATGACTCCTTCTTTTGCAAATCTGTTGCTACTTTTAGTAGTAAAAGAGGCAATCCTCCGCATTTATTGGCAATTTCAGTTGCTATAGAAAGTAAGTTTGGATCCTTTGCATCAGCTGCTATCATTTGGAACAAACTCCAGCCCTCCTCTTTCTGTAGAACGTCAAGCTTTAACTCTCTCTGTGTGCTCATCTCACGGGATAATACATCTTTACTCCTTGAGGTTAGCAATATCTTGCATCCCTTGCAATCATCCCTAAATGGAATTCCCACTTCCTCTAGCTTAAGCTGCTTCCAAACGTCATCTAGAATTATAAGTATCTTCTTCTCCTTCTTCAATCTCTTACTTAGTTTATATGCTCGCAGGAGCAGCCCCTCCTCGTTAAGATCTAGGCCAAGGACTTCGGCAATCTCCTTTTGTATTCTTGCAATCTCTGGGGATTGAGAGACAGCAACGAGAACCACAATGTCAAATAACTTCTCATCTTGGGCTAGCCGGTGGACTTCCTTTGCCAGTGTGGTTTTACCCACACCGCCCATCCCGTACACCCCAATCATGTTAAGCTCAGGATCTTTTAGAGCATCCATCACATCCTTCAACATGGATACCCTCGATGGCAAAGCCTCACGACTGTAGACAGATGGAGCAATCATCTGCTTTGAAGCAGGACTGTATGAGATGGGTTCAGCAGGTTCATTTTCATTTTGGATTGCTGAAGCTTTCTTCTCAGCTCTCCTGCTAAGTTGGTAGCGCCTCTTCAAGCTAGGACAGAATCCAATGAAACACCTCCTCTGCATCGCCTCGTCTTTGCCAGCGATAACTTCCTGGGCTTCTTGAATAGCTCTGTCTGCACTGGTCAGCCATTTCGTAACATGCTCATGGATCTCGTTCCCTTTTCTTGTAGCTTCATCAACAGATTGCTGCAACCTTAATGTTTTGTTCTTCAACTCCTCAGTCTCTTGAGCGAGTTTCTGAACATTGCGGTCACAGGTGAAAGCGTAACAGATGTGGCGCTTGGCAGAGACAATAATACGGTTGATGGGATCTTTAATGAGCTCGGTGAAAATGGGAAGAATGACAGCCAGAACCATTTTATTACGGAAGAGTTAAACTCAAAAAACAAGCAAAACAAGAAGTGAACAACAGAAACGAAAATTACAGAAAGTTGAACTGAGCTAACAGGACAACGAAAATGGAGAGAAATTTGTTAAGAGAAGAGAGGTAAAGAAAAGCAAGTGAAGCTTATATTGATAGGAAAAAAAAAAGGGTACTTTGAAGAGAATAATTTAAAGCATAATATAGTCGTGATATGATGGTTGATCTGGCAGGCATCTTCTTGGTGTATTAAATTTATTGAATACTTTAAATTTAAAATGGTACGTGAAATAGGGACCAAAAGCTGTGTGAAAGGGGCAGAGTGGTGTTCTCCATCGTTGCTGGTTCAGAAAAGAATAAAATACGGAGACATTTTTTAATAAGATAAAGTTTCTTGTCGGGGGAAACAGTATCTTACATTTTAAAAATAGCTCATTTTTTAAATGGATAGTCCTCTGATCTTTGAAATTTTTTTTAAAGATTTAAAATTTAATTTTTTAAAAATTAAAATTGATATTTATCATGACCCACAACAATCTATTAATATGCATTGGATGAAACGTTATTTGTATATTTTTTAAACCAGTAAGTGAGATAAAATAATCAAGAACAATATCATTACATGGGGTTTGTATTTGTTACCCCCACTAAATTAAACAATATCATTTAAAAAAAAAACCTTTGTTCACTTTTATGAATTGATCGTGAACTCTTCCTCTTTAAGACTAGTAACATCGATAGCTTCCACTACATGGATGTAAAAGCAGCAACTATACTCTATAAGAGTAGTAGTACTAGGAAATTATTTCATCTTCTGCTATTTTTTGTTACAACGGAAAATTTTCATCTTCTGCTATTGAATTACATAATTCCAGGATAACTGTGAAGCTATTGCCTGTTGGTTCTTTTGCATAGCTTGTTCAAATTCGATTTTAGACTAAACGTTATTTCAAGGTGAATTACATGTTGTTGCATACCTCAGAAATTTGGAATTCAAGCTTCTGAACAACCAATATAAGATTCAAAGATTCAACAAATAATAACAGTAGAAGATAATTGCAAATTGTAAAACTGAAATACTAAAAAGAGAAAGTGACAACAATCATCATCGCCTCTGAATGATCCGAAAAACAAAAATCTCTTAATGGTCAAATAGCGAAGTCATTACTAATATTCTTCGCACTAAATCTTTCGCATGGCCCTTCTCAAGAAACAAAATAAATATGCAAAATGACAGGAAAAAAAAAAAAAGAAAAGGGATAGAATGTTGGCCACGCAAATAAATATGCAAAACTTCTTATTTTTTTAATTATAGTGGGTAAATTTATTTTTTTATTTATAATTTTAGTCAAATAAAAATTTAATTTATTAAAAATTATTTTATGTTTATTTTTAAGTATAATAAATAAATTTTTTGAGTTTTTTCTTTTGAACAATTAAATATATATATATGTGTGTGTGGTGAAGGGGAGATTTGAACGGTCACCATTACATAAACCAAGCTTCATGAGTCTTGTGGATTAACAATCAAGCCAAGGTGGGGCTGCAATTTTTTTGAGTTTATTTGCTGCATGTTTGGTCTCCCTATAAACAACCACATTCCACTCCACCATGAATCAATCATTTATCGACAACTAGTTGGGATAAAATTGGCAAAAAAGTCATTTCGCTGCAATTGGTTTAATTTCTATCTTTATAGCTCCCATTCCACACTCGATTCTCCAATTGAATGATGTCTTGTAGCGGAGAGGAATAATGAGTGTGATCCCACTATGCTTTCATTTGTCGATCATTTATCGATAATTAGGTGAAACAAAATTGGCGGAAAAGCCATTTCTCCATCGAGGTCCCATCACCTTTAATTATTGGTTTAATTTCTATCTTTATAAAAAAAAAACTGTTTTTTTGTTAAATGTGTATTATAGGAAATCAATTCGCACTTGCATTGCTTTGTTACAATTAAAATGAACTGATTTCCAAAAAAAAAAAGAAAAACAATTAAAGATGAAGTGGGAACAAAGAACATCTATCCTTAGTTCTTTTGAAACTAAAGATGAAGTGAAAAAAAAAAAAAATCACTAACCCTATATTTGGAATGAGAAAAAAGTGAGGAGAATAAAAAATATGAAAGGTAAGTAGTTTTTTAATATTTAATTTAGGAAAAAAATAAAAAGAGGAATGTAAGTTAAATTTATTTTCTTTCTCATCTTTTCTCTTCAAATTGGAGAAAAAATTAAAAAATATAAAAAGAAAATGTACTATAATGATTAATTTTACTATTTTACCTTTTATTTAACAAATAGGGAGATATGTTTTAGTTTAGGGTACAATAGTAAACATATAACATATATTTTTATTTTTCAAAAAAAAAATAAATTTATTTTATTTCCTTTCTATATTTTTTTCTTTCAAATCCAAACATAAGAATGGAAAATAACATTATTTTCTTCTCTATTTTCTTTTCTTCTTTTCCCTCCTTTCTAAACATATTGTAAATGCTTATTTATTTTAATTTAAAATATTCCTTTGGAATCATTGTCATCTTTAAAAAGAAAATTATACATCATAAAAAATACATTTCACCCATGTACTTTTAATTGGTATATTAATTTATTAATTAAATTGGTATATTTAAGTAAGAATAATGACTTTTTTAGTCCTAAAAATATAGTGATTTTAACAAATTAATTCTAAAAGAAATTTCCTTCATATATCAGTCCTGAAATATTTAAAATTACACTCATTAGTCCTAATTTGTTATATTAAACGAAATTCGCTGAGCTCGACAAAATGGGGCCAATTCACTTCAAACATCAAATGTCATACAAACACATTAAATCGATGTCATGGAACCACTAATGTCATGATCCAAAACAGAGGCCATGACCGACGCTAGGGAACAAGAATTCTTTCGAATCCGGAACCCGTAGCAAGCCTAAAATAAAATAAAACATGCAATAGTAATAATAATAAAATACTTAATGCATTGGAATAAGATCATAAATATCAAAATAATATTTACACCAAATGAAATTAAATCAAATCCTCATTCTCATATATATAAATAAACTTTTAATACAAGTTTCAATTCAAATATTTAAAGTAAATATCTCACGACTTTATACAACTATTGCAGTGTCTAGATTATAAAATAAAACTCAAGTGAGCAGTTTACATAATAAAGTCAGGGCGAAAGAAATCCGGCGTACAGGCCTGCTACTGAGGTCTGACGAAGATGACTCTCCTGAAAAATAGTCAACGGAGGGGAGTCAGACCTCACTGAGTGAATTACTATAATATATATACATGCATACTAAATGACAATGCATACAGTCAACAATATATATCTAATATATATATATATATATATATATATATATATATATATATAAGCAAATACACACAGATGTAATAAAATCATTTAATATATTTTTATTGAAAATCACTACTTATGAAGGATCGAATAGAACCCTAGAAAATCGCAACCAAACAGTGTTAGACAACACTCTAGCCATACAGGCTCACTTATTCCAAATAAGTTCACTTGTTAGATTTGGACAGTAGACTGGCCCCGAGACACTAAGTCAACCGAGCTCCAGCAGTCTGACTGTCAGTATGATTGGCCCCGAGACACTTGGTCAACTGAGCTCCAGCAATTACACTCCCAAATCATTTCTCACACATCAAATAATCAAATTCAATCAATATCCTCAAATAGGTTAGTAATATAGCCTAAATACTATCGGCGTACCAGTACGTACTCAATCTTAGTGTTGCCCACTAGATAGCACGTTCTATTGATATCCTTCATTAAAATATAAAGCATACATTCATAAGAATAAATGATGCATGAATTGAATAAAATAACAACATAAACTATATATATATACTAAAAATATATCAAAAGTAAACCAGGTATATTTCGAGTATATATACGTCAAATAAATCCAATATAATTATAAAATAAACTAAATATATATTTAAAAACATTTTAAATATAAATGTTTAATAAAGCATGCATATAATTTAAAATATACCAAAAATAAACCAAAGATAAACCAAAAATAAATTAAAAATAAACTTAAGTACTAATTAAATTATTTATGCATATTTAATCAAAATAAAACAAACATTTCTAAATCATGCACCCTAAAGCATATATATATAGAATAGTAACTCACAATTATTGCGCTCTTCAAGATGGGTCCGATAAGCTTGGTCCACTAAGCCTCGGTCTCGGTGCAACTAAACAAATAAATAACGACAGGAATCAGAATAAATCTAATGAAAACTCCTAAAAACTCGATCTAGATTACTAGACACGAAATCAGAATTAGAGTTCGATCGGACATCATGTTTTATGAGAATTCTATCGAAAATTCGGCAGAACCTCCCCTGTAAAACGGACATCTCTCTACTCAAAGAGTAGAGCTGGCCCTGCAAAGAAACACACTTCGAAAAATAGACACAGAATCACATTCACAACCCCTCGGTCGAACTCCAAACTACAGTTTACCAACCGAGGTCCACAATTCACAGAAAAATACAGAAATACCGAAAATACCCTTATATCGCAGAGATACATTTAATAAGTAGAAATTACGTAATTAACCTGTCACAACCCAAAACAGGGGCCATGACCGGCGCTAGGGAATGGGAATTCTTTCGAATCCGGAACCCGTAGCAAGCCTAAAAATAAAATAAAACATGCAATAGTAATAACAATATATAATGCAGCGGAAATAAAAGTCATAAATATAATAATAACAATTGCACCAACTGGATTTAAATCAAATACTCATCTCATATATATATAAGCTCTTTTAATACAAATCCAGTTCAAATACAATACAACATCTCTTTAAATATTTAATGACCACTGCAGTGTCTAAATAAAATAAAACTCAAAACTCAAAGAAGCAGTTTACACAAAGAAGTCGAGGCGGAAGAAATCCGGCATACAGGCCTGCTATTGAGGTCTGAAGAAGATGACTCTCCTGAAAAATAGTCAACGGAGGGGAGTCAGACCTCACTAAGTGAATTACTATAATATATATACATGCATACTAAATGCCAATGCATACAGTCAATAGTATATATATATATAAATATATATACAGGCAAATACACACAAATGCAATAAAATCATTTATATATATTTTACTGAAAATCATCGTTTATGAAGGATCACATAGAACCCTAGAATATCGTAACCTCAAACAGTGTTAGACAACACTCTAGCCATACAGGCTCACTTATTCCAAATATATCCACTTATTCCATTTGGACAGTAGACTGGCCCTGAGACACTAAGTCAACCGAGCTCCAGCAATCTGATTGTCAGTGTGATTGGCCCCGAGACACTTGGTCAACCGAGCTCCAGCAATCACACTCCCAAATCACATCACACATCAGATAAATCAATTCCAATCAATATCCACCAATGGTTAGTAATATAGCCTAAATGCTATAAGCGCACCGGTACGTACTCGGTCCTAGTGCTGCCCATTAGGTAGCATGTTTTATTAATATCCTTCATTAATAAATATAAAACATTCATTCACAAATAAATGATACATGAATTTAAATATAATCGCAACCATAAACCATATATATACTAGAAATATACCAAAAATAAACTAGATATATTTCGAGTATATATACGTCAAATAAATCCAGTTAAATTACAAATTAAGCTAGAAATATATTTAAAAACATTTTAAATATAATTTATTAATAAAACATGCATATAATTTAATATATACCGAAAATAAATCAAAAATATACTTAAATACT
This sequence comes from Mallotus nudiflorus, assembly GCA_947683625.1. Classification (NCBI taxonomy): domain Eukaryota; kingdom Viridiplantae; phylum Streptophyta; class Magnoliopsida; order Malpighiales; family Euphorbiaceae; genus Mallotus; species Mallotus nudiflorus. The sequence continues at coordinate 472,174 of CANTUR010000464.1, forward strand.
AATCACGTTATTTATGCATATTTAATCAAAATAAAACATATATTCTAAAATCATGCATTCTAAAGCACATATATATAAAATAGTAACTCATACTTAGTGCGCTCCACGAGATGGGTCCGACGGGCCTGGTCCACTAGGCCTCGGTCTCGGCGCAACTAGACAAACAATAACGATAAAAATCAGAATAAACCTAACAGAAAATCCTAGAAACTCGATCTAGAATATTAAACACAGAATCGAAATTAGGGATCGATCGGACATCACATTTTACGAGAATTCTATCAAAAATTCGGCAGAACCTCCCCTATAAAACGGACATCTCTCTACTTAAAGAGTAGAGCCGACCCTACAAAGAAACACACTTCAAAAATAAATGTAAAATTACATTCACAACCCCTCGGTCGGACTCCAAACTACAGTCTACCAATCGAGGTCCATAATCACAGAACAATTACAGAAATACCAAAAATACCCTAATATCACAGAAATACATTTTATAAGTAGAAATTACATAATTAACCTTTAAACACATTAAAAATTGATAAAAACTCATTTTATTAGTAAAAATAGTATATTATATATATAATTGAAAATAATTCACGAAAAATAGTTTTAATTAGTAAAAAAAATACCAAATAATTTGTAGAAATCATTTTTATACCTTAGATAACTATTAAAATCAATTAAATTACATTTTTAGCCAATTTTGTGTAAAATTACCAAAATGCCCTTATATATATAAATATACTAAAATTCATTCAAAAATTCACCAAAAATAGTATAATTATCCAAAATTAATTTTATCAACATATTTATCAATAATATCAATAATTAAACTCAATTAACCAATTAATTTCAATTTAAAACACAATTAACCTAATTTTCCCAAAATTCCATAAACCTAATTAAATTCAAATAAATACATAGAAATTCATAAAAATTCCAAATAAATTCCTATAATTCATTTCAACACCTATATTTACCATAAAACACAATTTCATAATTTAATTAATTAATTTCCGAAAATTAGAAAATAATATTAAAATATTCAAAAATACCCAAAAATCAAATTAATCTCCAAAAATTCCAAAAAAATTCATACATGTAGATTAAGCTAAGGGGAACAAAATTTTTCAAGGGAATTTTCATGAATCAAACAATTCGAAGTTCAAAAAAATCAAAAACCCTAAAATGGCCAAATTTGAAAATTCGAAACCTAAGCAAATCAAGACCAATTCAGCTCAAATCAAAGCTAGAATCACACTCACCGAAGCTCAAGGAGAAGAAAGAGACCGGCGGTGTCAAAAACGATGGCCGAAATCGCAAGGGAAGAAGAAAATGCAAACTCTCGGCTTCCGGCCAAAAACCGATCTCCAGACGTCGGAAACGGCTGCTACAGGCGGCGAGGAAGGCTGGGGGAGGTGGTGGCACACTGGACGGCAAGGAATCGGCAGTTGCAGACGATGAACGGCGAGGGAAGCGGAAATCGGGGAAGAAGGAGCAATCGGGGGCAAAAATGTAATTTTCCAAAAGTTTTGATTTTTGACTTATAATGTGTATATATATATACTTTATACTATAATAAAATAATATTAAATTAAACACATTAAATATACACCACACACTTATAATTTAATATTTTAAAATTTAATAATAAATAAAAATAATTAAATAACAATAAAACTAATAAATAATTAATAAAATATTAGGGTAATAAATTAAACCCTAATTAAATAAATATATACACACATAGGCTTTATTTAGTAATTTAAAAATATGTATGAGTTCATGCAAGTCCGTAAATCTATTTAAAATAATTAATAATAAATTATTTACGTGAAAATTTCCCCGAAAATGCAAGTCCCGGAAAATTTTACGTAAAGCACTTAAAATAATAATAAACAATTAAAAATCAATTTTAATTAATCAACAACTTATAAAATATCAATATTATATTTAAAAATTATTAACACTACATATCCCGATACAGTGTAAAAATGTTTAAAAACACGGGATATTACAGTCTTCCCCCCTTACAAGAATTCGTCCCCGAATTCCAGAAAACAGAATCACAAGATCAAGAAGGGAAGAGATACGGGTAAGAAGCTCGCATCTCAGCTTCAGTCTCCCACGTATGCTCCTCAACTTTGTCGCTACGCCACAGAACCTTGACCATCGGAATCTGCTTCGAATGCAACTGTCGAACTTGATAATCAACGATTGCCACAAGTTCTTCCACAAACGTCAAATCTTCACTCACTTCTACATTGTCAGGCTGCAACACGTGTGAAGGGTCTGAGATATATTTCCTCAGCATCGAGATATGAAATACTGAATGCACCTGTGACATACTCGAAGGCAAATCCAATCGATATGCAACAACGCCAACTCTCTCCATAATCTCAAACGGTCCAATATATCTCAGTGCTAACTTACCCTTCCTGCTAGATCTCATCACACCCTTCATCGGAGATACCTTTAGAAAAATGAAATCTCCAACCTGAAACTCCACATCTCTGCGCCTAGGATCCGTATAACTCTTCTGTCTACTAACTGCAGTCTCTAATCTTCGCTTAATCACGATGACTTTCTCTGCAGCATCCTGAACCATCTCAGGTCCAGTCAAAGCTCTCTCACCAATCTCATCCCAACTCAACGGGGATATACACTTCCTTCCATATAATGCCTCATATGGTGCCATATCAATACTGCTATGGTAGCTGTTATTATATGCAAACTCAACAAGTGGCAAATGATCATCCCAGCTACCTCCTAAATCCAGGACCACACATCCTCAACATATCTTCCAGTGTCTGGATTGTCCTCTCAGACTGACCATCTGTCTGAGGATGAAAAGCAGTATTGAAGTCCAACCTAGTGCCCATCGCTTCCTGTAACTTCTGCTAAAAACTAGAAGTAAACACTGAACCTCTATCTGACACAATGGACACAGGTACTCCATGAAGGCACACAATATGCTTCACATACAGCTTCACCAATCTAGCAACTGAATAAGTGGCTTTCACAGGTAGGAAATGTGCAGATTTCGTCAACCTATCTACAATCACCCAGATGGAGTCGTATCCATCCTTCGAACGAGGTAAACCGACCACAAAATCCATAGCTATCCTTTCCCACTTCCACTCGGGAATAGGAAGAGGCTGAAGCTTCCCTGAAGGCTTCTGATGTTCGGCTTTCACTTGCTGACACGTCAGACACTTAGCAACATAATCAACGACATCCTTCTTCAATCCATCCTACCAGTATAAATCCCTGATACTGTGGTACATCTTAGTAATGCCCAGATGAACGCTGTAGGCTATAGAATGTGCTTCCTCTAGGATCTCTTCTCTTAAATCATCCACATCAGGAACACATACTCTACCACTGATCCACAACACACCATCATCAAGTGTGAAATCAGTGAACTTCCCTGCTCTGACATTCTCTGCAAGCTCTTCTAGAATAGGATCTCGGCTCTGAGCTGCTTTAATCCTATCCCTCAATACAAATCACACTTTAAACTAAGCTAGTAGTCCACCTGATCTACTGATCTTCATCATTAGACCTTGATCCACCAACAGATGCAATTCCTGGATCAATGGTCTCCTTTCAACACTGATGTGAGCAAGACTGCCTAAGGACTTTCTACTCAAGGCATCTGCTACCACATTAGCCTTTCCCGGATGATATAAGATCTCACAATCATAATCCTTCAACAGTTCTAACCATCTCCTCTGCCTCAGATTTAGATCTCGCTGTTGAAAAATGTACTTAAGGCTCTTGTGATCAGTAAATATCTCACAAGTCACCCCGTACAGATAATGTCTCCAGATCTTCAAAGCAAAGATCACTACAGCCATCTCAAGGTCATGTGTAGGATAGTTCTGCTCATGCTTCTTCAACTGCCTCGAAGCATAGGCTATCACCCTTCCATTCTGCATCAACATACAACCAAGGCCAACTCTAGAGGCATCATAATAAACTGTGAACTTATCCACACTATTAGGCAAAGCTAACACTGGCGCTGTGGTCAATTTCTCCTTCAACAACTGAAAACTATTCTCACAAGCTTCTAACCACTCGAACTTAACATTCTTCTTAGTCAAGCGAGTCATAGGGGTTGTAATTCTAGAAAAATCCTGCACAAACTGCCTATAATACCCGGCTAAACCCAAAAAACTTTGAATCTCTGTAACATAAGTCGGTCAAGGCCAATCAGACACTGCCTTAACCTTTTGTGGATCAACCTGGATACCTTCTTTAAACACTACGTGTCCAAGAAAAAAAACACTCTCCATCCAGAAATCACACTTTGAGAATTTAGCATAAAGCTGATGATCTCTAATTTCAATTTAAAACACAATTAACCTAATTTTCCCAAAATTCCATAAACCTAATTAAATTCAAATAAATACATAGAAATTCATAAAAATTCCAAATAAATTCCTATAATTCATTTCAACACCTATATTTACCATAAAACACAATTTCATAATTTAATTAATTAATTTCCAAAAATTAGAAAATAATATTAAAATATTCAAAAATACCCAAAAATCAAATTAATCTCCAAAAATTCCAAAAAAATTCATACATGTAGATTAAGCTAAGGGGAACAAAATTTTTCAAGGGAATTTTCATGAATCAAACAATTCGAAGTTCAAAAAAATCAAAAACCCTAAAATGGCCAAATTTGAAAATTCAAAACCTAAGCAAATCAAGACCAATTCAGCTCAAACCAAAGCTAGAATCACACTCACCGAAGCTCAAGGAGAAGAAAGAGACCGGCGGTGTCAAAAACGATGGCCGAAATCGCAAGGGAAGAAGAAAATGCAAACTCTCGGCTTCCGGCCAAAAACCGATCTCCAGACGCCGGAAACGGCTACTACAGGCGGCGAGGAAGGCTGGGGGAGGTGGTGGCACACTGGACGGCAAGGAATCGGCAGTTGCAGACGGCGGACGGCGAGGGAAGCGGAAATCGGGGAAGAAGGAGCAATCGGGGGCAAAAATGTAATTTTCCAAAAGTTTTGATTTTTGACTTATAATGTGTATATATATATATACTTTATACTATATAATAAAATAATATTAAATTACACACATTAAATATACACCACACACTTATAATTTAATATTTTAAAATTTAATAATAAATAAAAATAATTAAATAACAATAAAATTAATAAATAATTAATAAAATATTAGGGTAGTAAATTAAACCATAATTAAATAAATATATACACACATAGGCTTTATTTAGTAATTTAAAAATATGTATGAGTTCATGCAAGTCCGTAAATCTATTTAAAATAATTAATAATAAATTATTTACTTGAAAATTTCTCTGAAAATGTAAGTCCCGGGAAAATTTTACGTAAAGCACTTAAAATAATAATAAACAATTAAAAATCAATTTTAATTAATCACAACTTATAAAATATCAATATCATATTTAAAAATTATTAACACTGCATATCCCGATACAGTGTAAAAATGTTTAAAAACACGGGATATTACATAACCCTAAAACACAGTAAAAACCAATAAAAAACTCATTTTATTAGAAAAATCGTATATTATATATATAATTGAAAATAATTTACGAAAAATAGTTTTAATAAGTTAAAAATACTAAAAATTTGTAGAAATCATTTTTATACCCTAAATAACTATTAAAACCAATTTAATTACATTTTTAGCCAATTTAGGGTAAAATTACCAAAATACCCCTATATATATAAATATGCTAAAATTAATCCAAAAATTCACCAAAAATAATATAATTGCTAAAAATTAATTTTATCAACATATTTATCAATAATATCAGTAAATAAACTCAATTAACTAATTAATTTCAATTAAAAACATAATTAACCCTATTTTCTCAAAATTACATAAACTAAATAAATTCCAAATAAATACATAAAAATTCATAAAAATTCCAAATAAATTACTATAATTCATTTCAACACCTTTATTTATCATAAAACACAATTTCATAATTTAATTAATTAATTTTCGAAAATTATAAAATAATAATAAAATATTGAAAAATACCCAAAAATCAAAATAATTTCCAAAAATTCTACAAAAATTCACACATGAAGATTATTCTAAGGGGAGAAACTTTTGTGAAGGAATTTCTCATGAATCAATCAAATCGAAGTTCATAAAAATCAAGAACCCTAATAGGCTGAAATTGCAAAATCGAAACCTAGACAAATCTAGACCATTTTAAGTGAAACAAAGCTTGGAATCACACTCACCGGAGCTCAAGGAGAAGATAGAGACTGGCGGTGTCAAAAATGGTGGCCGGAATCGCGTCGATCAACAGGGAAAATGAGTTTCGACTTTTCGACGATTTTGAGCTCCTCCGACGCTGGAAACAACTACTGTTGGTGGCGGGGAAGGCTGAGGAAGGAGGTGGCACGCCGAGAGGCACACTGACGGCAAGAGAATGGCGTGATAGTGGCCGGATTCGTGAGGAAGACGATCGGGAGGGAGAGGGAGTTTCAATGGCACAACCGTAAATAAATCAAACTTTATATTTTTGTTAAATAATTAGGTATATATGTATATATATATATATATTCAAACTATATATTATAATAATATATATTCCCACACATATATACTTTATTTAGTACTTTAAAAATATATATGAGTTCATGCAAATGCGGAAATCTATTTAAAATAATTAATAATAAATAATTTACGTGTCAATTTTTTCGAAAATGCAAGTCTCGGGAAAATTTTACGTAAAGCACTTAAAATAACATAAAATAATTAAAAATCAATTTTTTAATTAAATAACAAACTCATAAAATATTAATATTATATACGAAAATTATTAACACTGCATATCCTGATGCAGTATTAAAAAT